>JAPYKE020000205.1:0-597500 GCA_028554795.2 Sinohyriopsis cumingii
TCGAATACATCGTATCATAAACATGATAACGAATATTTCATTTTTATGTGTTTTAAAGATCAATTCGTCTAATGCCTAGATTTAGCAAGAACGATTGTAAATTACAGTCATTGAATATGAAAATCAACACGTTGTCAATGCTTGAAACCATACATTGTTCCAGAACAAGTTGCGGAGTATAAAGAATGTGTTCAAGGCAGTTTAAACACGTTGAAGAATTATCTAGAATATAACAACGACGCCTGACTGACTGGGCAGTCATACTGAAGGAGCGGTGGAGAACTAACGTTTTGGCAAGTCTATTTGACTAATTATAAAATGCAGTGACATTTTTATAACTATAGTAAAATTAGTTTCTCTTTTTTGTGAGGCGATTTATAATATTAAGGAAAATATAACATAATGATTATAAGACCGGAATATCACGTTTTGGATGCAACAATATACATGTCTTAATGTGTAGGCAGTCACAACATGACACGTTTATAATATGAAACGCTTCCGGATAATGACCTTGACTATTGTCTTGTGGGCTTACGTTGTGTCAAATAAAAGTTTTAAAATAAATCAATATACTGTTCATTATTAGTCATGTTGTCAACACTATCTGGATTGTAAATGTAAAAGGTCACATTACTAATATACTGCATTAGCAATGAAGTTACATTCGGACATGTATACTGACATAATGATATGCCTCTATTGCATCCTTATGTATTCCCGAGTTTATGTCCGTGACACTGGGGCAGTAAAGACTACAGAAAGTACCCTTAACTTTGTTCATAGTTACTGTCGTTTCACATTTTAATTGTTATTATACAACTGAGCCTGCACTCATCCACATTGGCCAATAAGAAGGTAAGTATCACCATATTCACATTTAAATGGCAAGTGGATGGCACATTACATTTTGGTTTTCGCAATAAGTGCACAATTGTCTTAAATGGGCGTGTAAAGCTTATACTGACTCTTTTCCATTCCAAATTGATGACTTTCTATTGACAAAGGTATTCAACTGAGACTGTATATTGTAAGGCTGAAACATTTTAATGATATTCAGAGAGTTATAAACTTAGATGATGCTAAAATAACTACCACCGAGAAAAGAAACTGTAATATCAATATTTCAGCATAGTAACGAAGGTCGTTTCTTTTTGGTAGAAAGGTCTCGACGTTTTTGCAACGTATTATGCAAATAGATTTTAAGGTTCAACGCAAACTAATAAAATAAAGTCATTGGAAGAAATACTGGAGGTCACCAGTAGACTAGTTAACAT
Source organism: Sinohyriopsis cumingii (assembly GCA_028554795.2). Classification (NCBI taxonomy): domain Eukaryota; kingdom Metazoa; phylum Mollusca; class Bivalvia; order Unionida; family Unionidae; genus Sinohyriopsis; species Sinohyriopsis cumingii. The sequence continues at coordinate 1,278 of JAPYKE020000205.1, forward strand.
ATTTACTTATGATCATAAAATTCTGGATTATCGTTATCAACACTTTCTGATAAATGAATATAAATACACAACACTAAACACTCATATGTGAAGTATGAAGTAAGTACTATAACTACCTACTTCGGAAGTGATGGACTAGGGTTCATCAAGACGCATTTCCAAACCAACTGTTGTCATTTTAGATTAGATAATACCGATATAGAATGTAAGCAGCGACTTGCATCATTTGCTTAATACAGCAACATGATCTAAGCCAATACAGTCTGGAATGTAATTCAGGGTGACCTTTCCGCAAAGGATTGGGAGTACAATAGATGCATATAATCATCTTACTTAATGTTTCAATTATGAAAAGTAAACGTATAAAACTGATTATATGTCTTTCATTTATGACATTTACATATAAGTAACACATACGAAGGTATCGATCGATATACACCCCGTAATGCATTTCAGGAGTTTAGGAATAATCGTATGTTTTTAGTGTGATAAAGGTATTTATTTATTATTATGACCTGAAAGCTAAACTTACCTAAGCCAATAAAATGTGAGGGTACTGTGCTTAAATTGAGATGCAAGCATCCATTGAGTTTGATGAACATACATTGAGCAGTGAATTTAAAATACGAAATGGAATCTACGTGAATAAACGGGGAATCAATGACATTAATTTCCACATTCCGCGATAGTAGTATTTGTCAAGTGAAGCCAAGCGTCACTTATAACACTGTACTATTCAATATCTTTAAATGACATACACGGGTATGCTAGTTCAATGCGTCTAATAATTCACGTTCTTAATAGTGGTCGTAGTTAATTTGTATGACCCTTGTACATGTGTCGGAATACTTTTCTCCGTTAGTAAAGAAACTACACTGCGTTGGTCATATGTAACGTTTACTTCGAGGCTGATTCGTCAATTGGAAGACATGATGCATTTCACTTTTGTATGCAAGATGAAACCGGATTCTCTCTCGTTCGGGGTGTCTGACCAGTATTTATAATTTTCAGATCCAAAATGGTAAAGACATTCTTCAGTATTGTGCTGATTTTTGGAAACCTTTCCATCTGCAGAACACAGTCTCTGACATGTTCTCCTGGTTGTACGTGTACTACAGAGACAACTAGCGGAAAGCTTAGCGTTTCCTGCGATACCATTACTCAGAATCCAGGATCAGATTATTTCGATTTCCCAACCATTCTACCGAACAACACAAGGGTATTTTCCTTTAGAGTCACGCAAAAAAATTATGCATTTAAAGGAACAGATATATCATTCGCAGACATCAGCTGGGGACAGGTAGAAGAAATCACTCTACGAAATGTGGCATATTTTCAGTTGAACGAAACACGACTAGCAGGACTTTCAAGACTGAAAGTTTTACGCATGCAGGAGAACACGTTAAAAAATATAGTACATCCGGGTGCTTTTCGTCTGACGCCAAACATAGAAGTTCTCGATCTCAGCTACAATCCATGGTTGTCGCTGGAAACTGTTGTCGCAGCGTTAAATGGATCGCTTCCAAAATTAAAATATTTGGATCTGTGTTACTTACAGAATGCGTTAAGTGAGCCATTTATTTTAGGTAATACGTTTGCAATGGCTATTGAAAACAAGCCCCTCATTACGCTCAACGTTAGTAAAACAAAACTATCTCTTTTAAACGATGGACTCACTACGGAGTCTATCCGGTATTTAAACTTATCATATACTACAGGTTTATGGTATTTGCGTCACAACAACCATAACCTGTTTCCCAATGTAGAGGAGATTGATATTTCATACATGGCTTTTTATGACCCGGGTGCAATTTCTTTATCAGTGAAAGGACCAGTTAATCAGAAACTTTCTTGCCATCGATATGTATCATCACTGAAACGTGTCATCTTAAATAACTTCAGGACGAACAGCCCATTTTACTTGTACGATTATCGAGTCCGGTTTAAGTGTATTACTTTAGGTATCGAGGAACTTTATATTCGTTATTCGAATATTCGTTGGCTTAACGTTACAATAAACATAACATTAATAAATTTGAAAATTGTCGATCTTGAAGGCAATTCTCTAGAATATTTGTCCCCCGAAGGACTGAAGAAGGCTCCAAATTTACGAGAGATATATCTTTCAAGGAACATATTATCATCGATGGCAAACCTCGAAAATCTTTTTGAAGGTAATGCAAAATTAGAAATCATAGATCTCTCTCAAAACCGTCTTACATCCATACCATTTTCTATGTTCATTTCAACTCCAAATGTTTCGATTATACGTCTGCAAGGAAATTCATTGTCCAGTTGCGATTTTCATATTGAGAAGTTGAGTAACCTTAAGCTATTGGACCTGAGTGATAATATGATTAAATACATTTCAAGAGACACAATCGTAGGACTAGTGACAATTTTTAATGAACAGACTCGTTGCAGGAATAACACTTATGATACAAATACATCTATGGCAAATGAAGGTAATGTTCCACCACAAAAAATGAAGTATTCATTATTATTAGGTAAATCAAAGACTAGCCAATTAGTCGTAGACTTAACAGGTAATTTAATGGAATGCAAATGTGATAGAATTTGGTTCAATGATTGGATATTGTTTACCAATATTAATTTGTTGAACAAGCACTTGTTAAAATGCAAATTCGATGGAAACTTAAATTATATGTCGTATGAGTTCAAGAAAGATTTACAGTACCATTGTAAACTCAACGACTTTATTGGCTTAATAATCGCAATACCCTGTAGTATAATTTGTACGATAGTAATTATATACATTATAATAAGGACTCGCCGTAAAGTTAAACGAAGGAGAGAAGATGAGCGCGTTTTGATAGAGAGATATAATCATAAGGACAATTATGATCAACAACGATATTTCGTGTTTTTATCGTATGCTGGAAGAGACGATGAGATAGTGAGTAATTACATATATCCTGTACTCGAAGAAGGTTTGAGAGAAAAGTTTGGTAACAATAGCAATTTGATATGTACAGGAGACACACATTTTACCCCTGGGCGATGGGTTGCTGAAGAAATTGATCGTTATCTGAATAAATGTGATGTGATTGTCATGGTTGTAACAAAACATTTCATCGAAAGTGAGTGGTGTAAATACGAGGTAATGTTGGCCAAGCAGAAAAACAAATTAAAGATATTGCTTGTTAATCAAGACGTTTTCAAGCAAAATGTTCCATCAGCGCTAAAAGATATTTTAAAATGGTGTACCCGAGCAACATGGAGATTACAGAATGGTCAATTTGTTATCAGACCCGGCTGGAATACGATTTGTGAAGGAATTGTGAAATCATCTATCAAAACAGTGTACGACGGCGAGGAGGAAGCAGCATTATAAGTGTTGTCTTGTATGATATTATCTAAATATAAAATAAATGTTTAAGGACTTTCACGATTACCTTGGTAAATCAACGATTTCAAAGAAATGGTATCATATTGATACGAATCAGATCATTTTGTAATATATGTTTGAAAACAGAAAACCCCAAAATCACTCCCAGTTCATTTGAGGTATCGTTCCTGCAACAGCCTCTAATTAGAATCACGAATATTGACATGAAAACTTATTTAGGCTGAAATCAAACATGTGGTCTAATTTAGATTGAATATGATGGTATTTTTCCTAATTACATTTTGTTTCAATTTACACGAATTATATTCCAAACTCCGATACCTAAGATAAATGCACTCTTGCGCAGTTTAATGATTACCCACTGACTATGATTCTCATGTTCTCCTTAATTGGTGAATTTCTTGTACAATTCTTAAGATGTCTTATTATATCCAGCATTCTTTTAAAATTCGATATTGTTGTTGTTGTAGGGTTTAATGCCATTTTTAAGTACACGATAGGCTATACATCGCGGCCAGTATTAATGGTGGAGGAAGAACACGGGAAAATTCCGGAAAGAACCACCGACCCGCGAGAAGCTTCTGGCAAGCTTTCTACGATACTCAAATTTGTGTTGTACACTTAAAGGGCATCCGAATTCTCATTAAACATACGTAAAGAGATAGAGAGAAAGAGGGAGCAGTATAGATTATTTCAATACGCTGTCGGTAAGTAATCAAAACTGCTGCTACACTCTTGGTATAGGGAAATGTGTGGCTTAAGAGGCCTTTTGTTATCATGGAAAGCTTTAGATATATCTGATTAATGAACAAAATGCTAGTTGAAGATATTGCATATAAATCCAGTTCCCTAGTCAACGCTCAGACACTACGATGAGCAGTACATAATATTGATTTACATCAACACATGTCCTAACACCTTGACCAGATTGAAAGTTTATAATGAGACAGGCATGAAATCTATGACTCTAAAAGATTGATTGTTTTTATCCATCTTTAACAGTACCACAACTTATTTGTTGAAGTCATCGCATGTTTAACATCTCCAATTGCATATATATGGTGCTATAAAAGACCCAAAATGATTCAGTAAGATCAAGTTCAAGAATCAATTGTTTTTTTTATAAAAATTATTCGATTGGAGAAACACTAAAAAATTATATTCAGATATATGAAAATGATAATATTGCTTATATTTAACCTATCATTTTTATTCATAGTGCCCAATATTTGGTAGCATTGCATCAAAGCTTGAAAATGTTGGATGTACTTTGGCACATCGAACTTTCGTGTTCATTGTTTAAGTTAAAATCACTACTGTTGATTTTATTTAAAGTAAGGTCGTTAAAGAATGAGGGAGTACAACAACTATCATACCTGAATGATATTTATCTTATTATGTTAGAATACGTTAAATTCGTTACCCATAAAACATAATAATAATAATAATAATAATAATAATTAAGATAATGCTGTACAATTTAGGCTCTGTTTCGCGGATAACAACTATTATGTTTTCTTAATACGTATATTGTGCATGAGTTTAACAAAATTAACTGATTCACGAGAAAGGTACTGTGATCGGTTTGATGAAAGTCTTTCAAACGATCACATGATATTCAATGTAAAAATTGGAAAATAATTTATATAATGAGCAATTTTTGCGATTAAACTTGTCATTCGAACATATTACCATTCCATACTTTTTCTCCCACTTTAAGTGCGGTGTTCTTTGGTTTATTCTGTATGTTACTTACTTCACTGGCGATGAATACATTTCAATGTAAACCACTAGAATTAATTTGTAACTACCCCTTTTACAAATTATATGTGCTTGTTTTCTTTTACGTTTTTCTGACAAATACTTCTGCAATGTATTACATTTTACATAATGTTTCAATTATAAGCCTGTACATATGTAATTAAATCTGATCCTTTTTCATCTCATGCGTGGGTATGGAATAGAGAATGTAGCGTTACGCTACAATGTACTTCTAATGTAGAAATGAATTATGTGGTAATAATTTCTTTTTTGATGTCATATTATATACGCTTCAATTTCAGTCTGTGCCAATCTTGGACTTCATGAAATTCTGTTTTTTTGTGGGAAATTATGGGAACAAATGAGAAATACGTAAAAAATGATAAAAAGAGGAAGTGCTTTTTCCGTAACAAAAACGAATCTTATAATAACGGATTCGAAACAGGCAATTTCAAGAAAGATACGATTGAAAAGATGTAGTTTTATCTCTTACCTTTGCCAAATATGTACAGTCATTGTATCGTCGATCAAACACAATGCCCGGGCACATATTTTACAACATGACTAAATACACTAAACTTCAACACATCACGTACATCATTTTTGTTTCCATTTGAAGGAATTAGGCACCAAATTAGAATCATTCGTTTATTCTTTATGTATCTACATGCATCTGATTTGCCTATAATACAAATATATCACGGGCTCAAGGCTAAATCTTATGTTTGGATGAGACAGTGTACATATTTGTCTACTCAGGGGTGCCAAAGGAGATCGACACTAACTGTATAACTGAATCTGCGTCAGTATTTTATCTGAACTTGTTCGGTCGCTGTAGATCAAGCAGCAAAGCACGACGATGTTTCATCCAATATTCAACGGCTCCGTTGAAGCAATTTTGAGGAGCGTTAAAACAAACATTACGCTTATAGCAAAAACGTTTCGCACTATGTTCAAACATTGCGCTTAAATGTCTCTAACTGGTGGAAACACTACGGTCATGATGTATTCAGATGTATCCAAGTCTTCGGTAACCATTTGCCGCTCTTTTACCTCCTCCTCTGCATCAGATGGTATACCGTATGGAGGCGAGTCAGACAGGGAGTCTCATTCTAATTCGAAAATATAAATCTTCTTTCTCGGATAAAATGAGACACCCTTTAGAGTTAGTATATATGCCATGGGAATACGTAAATAAAATAAAATCCATCTTAAAGTCTGCCAAAAAACTCAAACGACCTCTCACGACATTATGCGCATAACCAGGCTTTGTGTGTTAGTAACCAATGACTCAAATGTTTTATTGATTTTATTTCGTTGTTTGTAGTAATTGCTTCCGAAAATTGATTTCGGTGCTTGTGATTATTCTATTCTGCGTAGTCATAGTAAAATTCATTTATGGACTGAAGAGATATGAGCTCAGGGAAGTCATGCTAACAATAATGTCGGAAAATGTGGGTTTAATTGACCTACTCTCGGATAACTTCATCATTATAGCGAACATATTCATTCCAAACATCATACACTCCAGAGGCAGTGAGCGATTTATCCCCCCTTAGGCGACTACATTTTCCTGCATAATATTAAGTAACCTCTTTTGGTTTAACTCTCTGTATAGGCCTCACTGAGTTTTGTTCCGATGCTACTGTCACTTTGAAGATAATCAATTTATTACTGTGTTTTGAGTATGTCTCTGAAACGTTCATATAACATATATTGAGCCTCTCTGTTTAATCTGCATAATGCATTCGATCAATAAAGCGATCTCAGTTAAAAAGTTACAATTATAAAATTTCAGTCCTTTGGTAAGTTAATAACATTTGTTTACGAACTCCATAAATTCCTTCAAATATTTTGAGAAGCAATCTGATTAATTTCCCATTTAAATATCACCATAATTTCATTTACACAAAAAGGGCGTTTGTATGGCTAATATATGATTGGGTCCTTTTGGAAATATTGGAACCCAATTAATTTTAAACATTTTCCACATGAGTTTCATGGTCAGTTAATGCCTTTTAGTCAAGAGTAGTGTTAAATACGATTCAAATATTCAAATATTATGCGAGCCACGCATTCATCACTGGCATCGACTCTGCAGTCATCAAAATGACTCAATTTTGTTAAATCTCACTTGCAAGACTTGCTTCTTTCCCTACCTATATATAGAAAGATATTTTACTCCGAAACTCTTACTCTCTCAATGTTGTGTCTCAGAGTTAGACGCACTATCTGTTAAACCTGGCGTGTATTTTTAGTTAGGAAATTAAACTTCTCGTATTTTGCCTTAAGCAAATGCTTGGTGAAGCACGTGATGAGACATCTAAGAATAAGGCTGAGTTCAAAAATGTAAGCTTTTTCAAACACTATTTAACAGCATTAGTATCCATGTCCAGAAACATCACCTGTAATGGCAAGCATACGCAGTGAATACTAGTAATTTTTGACCAAACGGATATTTCCATCCCGCTTGCATACAAGTTCCGGTTCATTTTCGAAATTAGCAGAGCAGAGCAGAGCTTGTCATGGCTTATAATAATTTCTATTCGATTATTCATAGCATGTCGAAAGTAATACTGCTAAATTAAATAAAAAAAGAGTAGTCATCTGAATTTTCTGAATATAGAACTGTTAAGACTTGAACGTCGGTTTTTCTGTATATTGTTTTACTTGATATATATTATTTTTAGAGGCCTAGTTATGGATTCAGCAGCAGCTTCTGAGCGATTCCTTGTGGGCCACACAAGGTGTATAGATTGGTACCGTGTGCGTTCTCGAAAAAGTGGCTATACATGTGTATATTACTAACTTAGAACATGATGGTCGGTAAAACCTGTGCCATGTCATTAGGGACCCAAAAGGACAAAATTAGTCAGAAAGCACGTTGACAAGACCAAATTATACTCATGTACGTTGTAATTCGAAGAGACTGTTGTTTGCCTCTGCAGTTGTGGTGTCTTTGTCATGAGTAGTAATAAAGCATTTCATAGAAAAAGAATAGAGTAAATATGAAGTGAAATTGGCCAAGCAGAAAAGTAAATTCAAGATTTTGCTCCCTAATGAAAAGGGCTGCAATCAAAAGAATTCACTCAGAGTTAAAATATATTTTTAATTTATGCACTTGAGAAACAACGATATAACATTCTGGTCGATTTCTCACCAATCTAGACTGGACTAAGACCTTTGTAATAATAATGATTGAATATTCTTTTCAAACTCTGAACGAATTTGGGGAGGAGGATGTACAGTTTGCTTCGAATAACTATTTATTTGTCCTTTATATTGCATTTTAAACAAATGTTGTCGTCATACATTGTTTGTACGTCAATTATTTCAACCAATTCTTTTGAATCGCACTGTTTGCTTGTATACTCGTCGATAGAAAATGCTTGTATATGTATATGTATATTATAAGGAAACGCACACTAGAAAGGTAAGGGAGTAGCGCGTGGGTGCTCGGATGGAGAGATACAACCGATAGGAAAACATAGATTGACAATTGTTTTCCATTAGAATTTAATGCTTAAAAATTCATTTAGCTTTTGATACCTCGAACTGGACACATTTGAGGGAGGATACAATTGCTTGAATGGCAATTTATTTATACATGAAAGGACGATAGATTCCGAAACAGACATTTATTTGAATAGCCGTGATGTGCTTGTTGCGGGAATAATACAGCATTTGATCAAACAGGAAATGGATGATATAAATTCGAAGTTATTGTGTCCAAACTGAAAAAGTAGAATCAAGACATTGCGTTATATGAAAATGTGTATCAGCTAAATATTCCACTAGCTAAAAAAGATATATTTTTTAAAAAAATTGCATAACAGCAAAATTGGTATAACATAATGGTCGCATTGTCTTCAGACCCGATGATAGCAATATCTGTGAAAACAGAAGTCGAACCATCACTCGAAAATATGGACAATGACATTGAGGAAACATATTGTCTTTGTTATTTTCTCGATTAATTTTCTATATTTTCCTTGCATTATATGCAAGCATCGGACAATCTTTCATTTTACATTAATTAGTTCAACCCGTTCTTGTGAATTCTATATATTACCAAGATAGCGATTTATAGTTAACATAATGGATAGATACCAATACATATTTATGTTCGTGTGAAATGTGGAATTTCCAGTTCAGTTTAGTAACCTATCTGACAAAACGTTGGATGATGAGTCAATCCGATTTATCTTTATTAATGATATGTTCTAAAGAACGTATCTTTCTTTCATAGATCTGAAAGGTTTGATTTGTTTTGTGAATTATAAGGTCTACGTAATACAACCTTATAACGGTGTTAATCAAGATATAGTTATTGTAAATATATGTCAATTGCCATAGGCCGTAGCTGCGTTTGATGATAGATTAAACGGTTTTGTACATCCAATTAAGTATATTTTACATTTATTTACTTTATGAAAAGCTTTTTCAGCCAATTCGTGCGAATACTAAACCTAGCTAGATAATGTATATGTAATATAAAGCGATACAAGTGCGTTTTCTGGTGACCTCAAACCGTTAGCATTCCCTCTATCTATATTAGCCTACACAGCAATATTAGAGGGCCCCGGGTGGCCGAGTGGTCTAAAGCGCTTTCCGTTACGGATCACTGCCATCACACCTCTCTCTGCGCCGGTTCGAGTCTCGGATTCAGCCAGTGTGGATATGAGAGAAAGCTTGCTGGTAGCTTCTCGTCGGTGGTTCTTTCCAGCGTTCTCCCGGGTCCTTCCTCCACCATTAATACTGGCCGCCATGTATAAGCTATAGTGTGCTAAAACATGCCGTTAAACCCCACAACAACAAAAACAACAACAAAAATATTTGCTATTTCGTGTTGGGGAGATTTAACAATATTATGCACGTGTCCAAAACAAGATCATTCATGCTGAGAAATATGAACGTTATAATTACATGTAAGAAACAGCGCTCGATATCACGAGCGTCTCTTTCGGATGTGGAAAGTCGAGGGTTCGAGTCCCGGCCGAGACAAATGCAAGACATACAATTTGTACTAACAGCTCCATCTCTTGACGCTCAGGATAAAGGAATATTTTTAGGACTGATCGGAATGGTAGCAGGAAAATGTGACTTGGTCTGACATCAGGCCAGGTGTCTGCGTCATCATGCTACATTGATATACATCACTATAAACTGCCACACTGCCAACGTTAAAATCCCAAATCCCAAACATAGTAAATCATAAAGTAAACATGCTATGGTGTAGTACTGGTGCTAGTAAGATACACTTATAACAACTAGGTCTCCCATGTAGGTAGTGTTGAGAATCATGCTCATAAACTTAATATAATTGCAATGGCACATATTAGTTTGTAAATAAAATGAAACCATGGATTTATCATTAACCGATCATCTTGCAATCGGCGTTTACGAGTTTTCTCCAGTTACATCTAACTGGATTATGAAGGTCTCTGGAAATGCACATCAGTACGCAAATGCATACAAGCTGTATAAAAATAGCGACAACTTGACACACAAGTTGCATTTTCTTAGATAACTGACTATCAACTTGCTAGTCGACCCGTTTTTTAACTTGTATACCAAATACATTTTAACTTTATTATACGTAAAGTCCTGCCGCCGGAAGGTTTCCGCGCCATCCTACATTAATTATATACTAGGTTTTCTGTTATTTTCATTTTAATTATAAATGTGATATAGGTGTGATATCATTAAGTTATGATATTGTTTATATAGTTTTAAGTTTGGTGAAAGTAAATATTAATATAAGTTTGATACATTTGGTTGCCCAGCGACCAATATTTAAATATGTACAATATTAACGCAGCAAAGGTTTTTTAGCATATAATATAGATTATACGAAAACCCGATTGAATTAATAATCACATCGATATGAAGCTTTATATTGTCGGGTTTGCAACGATACATGAACATATCAATGAAGATGTTATATTATTTATATCCCCTAGAAGCCTTGAGACAAATAATACACCCCACTAAACAAAACGTAGATTATTTTTCTAGCCAAATAGTTTCCTTTAAAGGCAAATGATGTCTCCATTTCGGCAAAATAGTGTAGCACATTAAACACTTATAGGTCCATTACTCGCCATTGTTTCTTCATTCATCCAAATATATTTTCCTGTTTATATACCATCATTAACAATTATAAACAAATTAACAGTTATAAATACTATGTATTTCAATTATTGCATTAAAAGTCGTAATCCACGTGTAAAATGTTTTGAAAATACGGTTAATTAATACGAATATGTAAATGAGACCTTCCACACGACCAGTCTATCCGATTTGCACAGCTTTTACGCGTGAGACAATATCATAAAACGATTGAAATTATTCACGTATTAACACATGTAATAAAAGGTAATATATAAAACTAAAAGTAAATAATGAACTCGATTTACTGAAAATATTTTCATTTTTATTTTCAGAAGTTCTAATTTAGAAATGCCCTATGGCACAAAATCATATGATATTGTTGGAAGCAGGTCAAAACGTATCCACGTCTCCAATCTATGCTCTCTCTCTGTCTCTCTCTCTCTCATATGATGGGTTATCCACGTTGGAGAGACCCTAATGTGTCTAATTTATTATAACACAAGTTATGTTGTACAAAGCTCGGCGAAGAATATATCTGGTTAATTGTAAAAATTATTTTTAGTAATTAGTTATTTCTTTCATTAGTTTAATCGTTCAAAATTAATTTCTCCTTTAGCAAACGAATTTATCTAAAATAAATTAAATAGATTAAAATAACACACACCGTACAAAAACAGTTGATTACCATCTAATTTAGTTTATGAAACTATGATATACTTCATTTAAAGTACAAGTTTCTACCTTGCAAATAATTTAGATTGCAAGAGCCTTAATGAGATAATTTTGATTTCGTGGAAATTATCCGTTCCTTCATTTCTTTCATAAACACATGCATTACCTTTCAGACAGATAAATCGTTTCTCACCATTACCCATATTTCGTTATCAGGAAATACTAATTACTTGATGATATTGAGATTTATTGCATGATTCTTACTTGTAACCTGAGCCCTAATAATTTAGAAATCTCTATGCCCCAATTCTGAGAAATCTTATGATATGAATTAGTTCTAGAAATTTTGTTGAATAAGGCAATTCCATAATCGATGAAGTGCGTAGATGTTAAAATGTAAAGCATATCTAGGAACTGCAGTGTTTCGCGAATTTATATTTACCTAAACTCAAACAATAATTGGCCCATTTTCAAATATTTAAACAACGCTACAGATGAATTACAGATTGCATAGGCATCATTAGACTATGCTGTTGAATTGTCAGAGAAATATACTGAACACATTTGCAGCAGTTTGCCAGTGCACGTAATCTCAAATATGTTGCCCTCTTCACACCCTACAATGTTTAAAATACATTTCTGATATATGAGTAATGTTGAAGGGAATAATTTGAGGTACAGATTCCTGTCAGCATATTACAGACCTGAATTTAATGCAAGGATAATAATTGCAAACGTTGCCTCTAAACTGAAAATACAACAACGTTCCAACTTAATTTTAACATGTTTGACTGTACAGGTGACTGCAGGTTATCTAATACCGGTCCATATTTTGTTTGGAAATAATACAATATGATGACGACCCCTGCCTTAATCTTGCTTCTTGCATTTTATTATCCTCTATTCCGAATTATCATTAATCGTATATAAATACATAAACATGCACACTCACGCATGCCCGAACACACACATATGCCCACTCAAGTAGTGTAGGGAGACGATATTGCGACAATCGGAATTAGCATTACAAGACCCACTGGGACAATATAGCGACATGATTTATAGTGACAATGGGGATGGAACAGGTGGGTGACGTCACGGTACCGGACATTGGCAACACTGTTGTGAAAGACTGACATCAATTGGGTCAAACAGCAAGCAGTCGCAGCGAGAGAAAAACTGATAGCGGATGGCGGGTATGTTCAGCTACTTCATAAACTATACGAATAATAAGGCTTGGTGGGGCGGTACCGGCGAGACAGAGACATAGAACACATACATATACTGGTGAACATTAATCCATCACACCTAGAATATAAAATCGACAAGCAATCTATTTTTAGGCCAGAGAGTAATTTTTTTCCGAGGCAAACCTAAAATACAAAATCAACTAAAATATATTTTAGGCAAGAGAGAAAATATTTTCGAGAAAGTGGAGTGGCCCTGGTTTTCTTATTCTTTGTCTTCTAATTCCTTCCTTTTCTCTACCAGCTTCTTTTTGCTATCCCACACTTTTTATCTTCTTCTCCTTCCTTTCCATGCCCTTTATCTCCTTTTCCTCATATTCGTCTTTCTTCCTCTTTTCATTGTCTTCGTCCTTTTCTATTTCCTCGTTGCATTCCCTCATTATTATTATATCTTCTTCATCCTCCTTTTCCGCTTTATCTTTTTTATCATTTTCCTGAAGATTTCCTGTGATTTTCTCAGATTGTGGATCTCCATCGTAACTCAATGGGGACTGTAATAATAATCGTCATGTATTTCACTAGAATATCCTCTGCCATTCCCAAATTGTATATAACATCATGTAATCTCTTCATCTTGTTAACATCGTTGTCGCCATGGCTGAGTAGTCAAGGTTGAATGACACTTGAAACACGAACGCGAAGGTAAGTAACGAGCCTCAAATATCCTATGACCACACGGGAAGGAGAAGAATCAAATCACAAATATACTATATACACACACAGGAAGAGCAAAAAACAAACCTCAAATATACTATCCACACACGGGAGGAAGAAGAAAACAAACCCGAAATATTCTATCCACACAATTAAAGGAAAAGAAAAACCCCAAATATATTATCCTCACTCGCGAAGAGGAGAAAAAAATCTACTATTCACACAAGGAAAGAAAAATAAAACAAACCCCAAATCTACTAGTCACACAATAGAAGGAGAAAAAACAAACCCCAAATCTACTATCCACACACTGGAATAGGAAAAAGACAAAACACAAATGTACTATCCACATAACGTACGCACAAGCATACAAACACACACACACACGGCACATCGGAATATTAGTTAGTTTTATGGGCACACTACTCAACACTCATACTTGCTGACAACTTGTATAGGTTCTTTTCTAGAGAAGGGCTGATTTTTAGAACTGCAATTGCACCTTATAATGTGTGCATCTTCCAGGTACGGCACCATAGACACAACGACGGCTCCAGTCTTTCTCCCAATTTACGTACTTGGGAGCGCAGAGGCCTCTTGAGTTACTTCGTTTCCCCAATCTTCCGTCCCTGGGATTGATAAGGCTTCCCTCCTTATCCTATATCACACCCATGGATGATGAGGTGGTGTTGATGGTAGTGGATACGGTGTTGGTACTGGTTGTTGTGATAGTTGTGACTGTGCAGGCGTCCTCACCTCAGGCTTCACCTCACTCACTGGTCTAATAATCACGTTTGGCAAGATCATTTATTTCCCTTTTTTTAAATTCTATCAATTACCTCCTCAAACCTGGAAGCTTCGGCTATGTCCTTCATGACCACCTCATCTAAAATGCACCAGACATACTCCAAGTGCATTTGGAGTTCCAAGGATTTTGCAACTTTGTGGCTCATAAAGACTGCATTTGACTAGTCAACGTTGAGTAGCCAAACTAAATAATGCTTCCCTTTTTTTTGAGTGAAGTGTGGACGTGCAACAAAACATTCCCTGAGACAAAAACTCAAAAGACCCATATTATTAACCTTCATATGGAACGCACGTACATAAAATAAACACTCAGACACTTTTTATACTTTTAGACATAAAATAGAGAACCGAAGTCCTTATAAACATGCAAAATTGTATGACTGACAATCGGACTAGTATAGATTTTCTAGAATATTCTTGGTAGCCTTAAACATATATGTATTTGTGAACGGGGAGATACGGCAATCCTTTATGGTCTAAGATTGCGTCCTCGTCGGCGGGAGGCTTTTCCACAGGATTAAGCCTGCATTATCGGAAAGGGAAGGATAACCCTTTCTTGTCTACACGGAAGTCCACAAATCCTCTGTATTGTTCCTGGTGCTGCTGCTGTTCTCTCTGCTGCTTCTGAATTATGTACGTCTCCGTACACTCTTCTTTATCCTTCTTTATTTCCCCTCTGAAGACCTCTTTTAAAACATCAAAAAAGGACTCTATTTTGTTAAAAAAGTAGTGTCTACATAATTATTTTCCAGGATTTTACTGGTAAATTGGGGAAGGGGGTAACGCTGATCAAATATTTGAAAAGCAAAAATAAAAAAAATAAAAAACGCAGTTTCCCACCCACTTGCAATCATTTTATTTCTTTTTACAGATAACATTATTATTTCTCAAGAGTCATTACTTACTCCACGATGAACCCCATCGCAAACAAGAAAAAGAAAACATTCAGCGACGCTACATCACAAGCCAGACAAAAGAAAAACAAAGTTTCCATAGGAATACAAAGATACCCCACCAAACAAAAGTACACACAAGTAACCCCTAAAAAGAGCGGTCGACAAAATCGAATACAGACATTAGTATAGGTGCAAAACACAAACTGAAACACCATCTTCATTTTGTCTCAATTCTACAAAGACAACTCAGACTCCAAGATAACAAGTGAGAAGTCAAATCAAGTAAATATTTCAAAACTTGAGAATTTAAAAAATTCAGACAAATAATTGAAAAGATATACTGGTATTGAAGATTACAAGCTTATAACAATGCTACACACGTATTTAGTGAGTTGTTGCTCTCATACAGAATGTGAGACTATCCCTGGTCGTGGTGATCCAAACAAACTTTTTTCTCACATAGATTGAGAAAATCAACTTCTTGTACTATACAAATTGAAACGAAATCCTATACATTAAGTTCTTGCCTCTGATTTTAATATTTCTACAGGAATAATTCCTGTAATTTGTAAATTCTGGATTAAACGAATGCATAGCAACTTTAAGACTATCAAAATATGGCCTTCAAAGGAAAATATTCAAAAAACATATGCCATTATCAACCAAACAACATTTTCCAGATCTTGTTGCAATTGCAGATTGTGTAGAATTTAGCACACAGGTCCCATGAGGTCCAATAGCTGGAAAAGAGATGTTTTTAAATTCCTAAAATTGTCATACTGTCAAAGCTATGTACAACTCTGCTCCAAATGGGGATTTAATTCACTGTTCAGATATGTTTGGTGGCAATTCATCTGATAAGAATTGTTTTGAATAAAGTGATATAGTACACAAACTGCAACGTGATTATGGTCTTATGATTGATACAGGTTTCATGATTAAAGATTTAATTCAAAGAAAAGGAATAACTCTTTATAGACCCCCACGTCTCTCGGAAAAGAGCAAACAATTTGACTCTCATGACCGCGATTCAGGGAGACTTAATAGCGAGATCAAGAATAATTGTTGACAATTATAATGCTCGCCTGGCTACATCTGCGTTTTTTAAAGCAAAAATGGATCCCAATACTGTACATGCCTCTCATGAATGAAATCGGTTACATCTGTGGTCTTTTAGCAAATTTATGACCTTTAATCAGATCAAACAAAGTTTCTGAAAGGGGGGAAAGTCAACTGGAAGAAATTGATGATTGATATAAACCCTGATAAGCCTGCATTTAACAAGGCTGATCTGGTTTACCCTAGTCGCATACATCATTTTATTTGTGCTCTGGTGGCAAAAGAGTAGTGTTAAAATGACTCATGTTTCGTCTGTGTGTTTAAAGAAACAGACATGACTTTGTTCCATTTTAAAGCGGGATTCTGCATTTCTCTTGACTTGAATAAGATTTTTATTAATATAGTTTCGATTTTTTTATTATATCCGATCCGTTTTTTTAAACAAAATCGTATGTTCGGTCCCATTCTGCAACAACCCTTGTAATGTATTCGTTTCATATATTAGTCAGAACACGACTCTCGTAAAGAGTATTCTGATTGTCACAAGTTTAAATTCGTCCAATGAATCATCGTATAATGGAAACTGACGGCATTGGAAAGAAGACGCGTGCTTGCAAAAAATGGCATCCCAAGTTGTTGAGAGAGACCGTGAAACGAAAAGTTTAGATAGAGGTTTAAAAAGCGTATGGAAATGGAAATGGCTGGGGTGAAAAGTCGACGGAAATTTAGTTGGTCAGTTTATAAGAAAACTGAATGCTAGATGACTGGCAATGTGTGACCTCTGCTCTACGGTAATCGCGGTTGGAAGCGTTTGGAACAACACCTACAAAATAAGCTGCATACGGAAAAATTGAAGCTCAGAAAGCATCTGGAAAATATGCATAATTACTATAAGAATAAAGATTTCTTGCATGAGTGAACAGATGCAGCTCTCCGTTAGAATATGCGTATATAATCATTTATGTCGCAAGCAGATAGATCCGACCTGTACTTTATTCAACAATATGTATTTGTCATTAAAATCTTTTACTGCTACATGTATTTGTATTTTGAGAGAATTCATAACTTGTTATCTCCGGCATGTATTATAAATGTATGACACTTGAGCTGACATTGTTACAATATTGTATTGTAAGAATCATTTATATTAACACGTCATTAGCATGTGTCAATGTATACATTAGTATGCCTTCATTAATCATATCAGCCGCATATCTCTTGTTCGCTTATATGTACTTTTCACGATGACTTCTGTAACTAAATACATGTACTGCTTAAACCAACTTGTTGACAGGTTTTCATTTCCCTATGAATAGCCCCATTTCATAGATAGCCTCAGCAAGATGGGAACAGACTGACCAAAATCTACGACAATTTAAGTACATGTACTTGGGGCATGTAAATAACAACTATGCAACCATGTGATAATGCCACATCACAGGAGATTTTAAGACCCAAGGAGTCATCACATGTTTACCAAAGAAAGAAAATAACAGAAGATTCTTTAACAGTTGGAGACCTATATCACTTTTAAATACTGACTATAAGATTGCTTTAGGAGTCATTGCAGCTAAGATCAAAATGGTTCTTCCGTCAATAATAAGTGATACTCAGATCGATTTATGAAGGGTATATTTATTAGAGGAACTTCTAAATGATTTAGTAGACGATCATGGTAATCTGATGCCAACGGAAATGATAAAAAACAGCAACAAAAACGAGATGCAATGATTTATTTAAAAACTTCTCCTTTATATCCAAAATTCCAGAATCATGGAAAGATGCTCTCAAAAAACATTTAGTACATAATACTTTCGATAAGCAGGAGGATAAAATAATGAACTTACAAAAACAAAATTCACTCAAGTTAATAAATATCTTTTAAAAAGGCAAAAAGCAACACGTTTGTTTATAAGGTGACCTTGGGATGGTTTCCCACCCCAGTGGTCAACCTGTTATGGAGATAATAACAATAAAAAAGATTTATCACACGTGACTACAGATAATTTTCATAATAGCTGCAGATTTATAGCAATTTGTTTCTCTTGTACTCCCGTAAAATTGTGTCAGCCATACACTCATCAAAAAAGGTATCAAGTTTTGGCAAGAATTTGTCCACCCATTCTTGATTCAATTCGAATCTCTGACAATGAAAACTTCCAGAGTCTGGATGAAGCAAGGCCGAAACATAATACTTTGCAAATGAGCTACATACATACAGATGCAACTGAATTTGGTGATACAAAGCATAATTAGGTTTTAACGCAAAAACTTTGAAGTTCCATGTTGGCTTATTTTCATTGATTTTAATGGGTACCCATGATCTTTAGTACTGTCACCAACAGTTGGGTGGCTCCATTTTACTGCTACTTTGCATTCCACAATACCAAGAGAGTTATGTTCTTCAATTCCACCATCAGGCGATGCTGCTATGAACGCATGATCCTTATCTATAATTAAACCCAGCTTTGTAATATAAATGTTTAAACCCTCTTTAACTTTCTCAGCAACATAGCGATTGATAACTGTTGGCTCCATATCTGATCATATTTCATTGCTGCTGAGGAAAAAGTAGATGGCTCTAACATTGCACTACTTATTATGATAGGATTGGACTTCATGTTCAAAAAGAATTTACAAATACGGCTAACAATATAACCAGTTATTCCCAATCGTCTCAAAGTAAACCAATCAGAAAATCTGTTTTGTAGAAGAATATTGTCTTGAATAAGTAGTTGTTCATATTCGGTGACTTTGAAACAATTCTTTAACTCTGTTTTTATTTGGTGATACTATCTGAATGAGATACATCTGTGATATTTTTTAAAACTTTTTCCACATAATCATATAATGGATTTACAGAGATCAGTGTTTCAACTGGACCATGCTGACTTGCAACTGTATTTATTACGAGCTGTTAACTAGGGTTGGATTCTTTATTCCATTGCTCTAATTCACAGAGGAATGATTCTGCAAAAGCTCCCTCAGTGTCGCAAACTTTATTAAGCTTATAAGCCTCCGGTTGTTCACCTTGTAATGGTCGGTTCTGTTTTCTTTTCGTCCCATGCTGTTTTCTTGTAAAGTCTATATCATAGATTGGAACTGCTGGAACTTTACCTAGCCTTATTCCAGGCCTCTAGTTTATTTAAAACGAAATGGAATATTTTAGGTAACAGGCTAAAGAAAATGAAATGTTTTACGCTACCATTGATGTTATTGTTATTTAATGTCTTTGTAAATTAGAGTGCCAATATTTATAGTACTATGTCTCAACTTGACGATATACATACCAGTACATGATGAAATGTCTTCGGGAAGCACAAACACCTTGACAAAATATTCCAGTGCATAACACAGTGCTGTGGTATGTTGCACGTACAGTTAGGACCATACCCAGCTGGGCATGAGCAGCTAGCATGTATGATGTCACCCACTGAGTTCAGCATTCGAATTACTTTGTATAATTGCTGTTTCATGTGTGCTAGAACCTCGGCAGAAACAATAGTCTTTTATTTCATCTTGCTTCACTCCGATGAGCGGTAACAAAATAGCACACATTTAAATGCTCTCGTGGATGACAATAAACATACAATCATGTTCATTGCGAGGGACAAAAATACAAGTTTTATTTTTCTGGTTATCTCCCCCACATAAACATGTTTCGTTATTGGGTAAGCTCTCGCCTACAAAAAATTTAAAACACAATAAATGTGATAGTTTTAAAGTTAAGCACAACCCAATACATGTACTTAGATGCAATACATTGCCATCATTTGTATACCTGTATTTACAATGTAAATAATGTGGGGGGCAACTTGAAACAAGTTTATATTCTAATTTCGTACACATATCCCTTATAAAAAATATATTTCAATCCAATTAACTATACAGACTGCATATAAAATGTGTTACATGTATTAGTATTGCGACTTGATAAATAGTTTTGTATTTGCGTGCACGTCATAGATATCGAATACCGGTGACACCGATATTCAGCTTTTTCCAAATCCATCAAGTGGAGCTAATTAAATGATTGAAATTTTCATGTAAATTATCCAGACTTTTAAAAACAAATCTGATAAATTCATACGAAAAGCAATTTATTACAGAGACTTTTCGGATGCATAGAAATAGTTTGAACAACTTGCTCTTTCATTGTCAGGATTACATTTGTTTACTTCGACACCGTTTCCTTTCTTACATGTACATGTCCAGATGTAAACAGCTCAACGTTACTCTCTCGTATGGCTTTAAAATCCTCCCTGGTTTCCAGAAAAATAAGACAGGATGGTTCCAATATTAAATTTCGTCAATATCTGCGGCAGCATCGCTGTTGAAAAGGCATTTTGAAACTCGATAAACGATGTTGAAGTAGTTAAAGAAATTAATGCTGATGTTGAAGCGTCCGCCATATTTTGCCAACCACCTATCGAGTGGATATTGCGGTCACCTGACCACCAGCCACGAGGTCAAAATTCCGAGCAAATTACGAAGTTCGCCGAAGTCTCCATCAAATGCGCTATTCCAGACGTTTTAGGCATTCGGCTCAAAGGCATGGCCAAGTAACTCATCGAATCTTTGAACTGCACTTGTCCCACTTGTACGAAAATGAGTTTGGCTCTATTTAAAGTCAATATCGGTACTTTGTTCCGCATAATATCTCAACATATATTGTCTATCTATCCCGTGCAATTATGAGCCATCACCGTGGCATGGCGATGCAAATCTCCATAAGGTTCTTTGTCATCTTGGCTCCACGTTTCGTTGATAGGGTCTAAGATCCATTTGGCGAAATCGGTCAGTGTGTTCGGTCCCCTAAAGATGTTTCACGTCCTCCATGAATCTTGCTGCAGTGAGTGAGATGACTAAACATATGCTCTTGGATGCACATCTCGCACGCTCGGGGAAATACGTATACATTAGGAATTAGAAAACCGGTCTCTTGCATGCAATCGAAATTGAAAAAGATGAAATTGCGTCTCTTCTGGTCATCTACCCCCTTCATGTTTGGAATCCTATTTTTTAATGTAGCTTTCGTGTTCAAAGTCCACGATTTGGTGACAAATGTGACATCGTTTCTTTCCAGAACATACGTGAGTCTTGGCATTATTGCTGTGTATGACTAGTCCACAAGTAGGGCACAATCTTAGGAGTTGACACACAATTTTCTTATCTCAACTTTGGGTCTTCAGATGTTGTTGGTAACAGGTTGGGCTGGCAAAAGTGTGCAGACAAGTAAGGCAATACGCTCGTTCTTGTCATTCGGCCAGAGAGGGTTTAGAGGCCAAATATCCCTCACATTTCGATCCACAATGCTTGTGTTGCTCTCGATTGTTATAGCCATAGTCACATTTATAATAGTAATAGCCTTATCCCATCAATGCAGTGATACTGGTGATGGCATCTATATGTTCGTCGTTATGAAATACGTGAATGTGTTTTCCGTCTTTAAATTTTTTGCCTCGAAACATCAGAGGTATGCGCACTTCTTGAGGTTGCACTTTCCAGGTGTAGCTTTGACCTAAGACGTTTAGCAATTTTTGCATTTCAGGAATGCCACAGGGTGTGTATTTGGATAGCCCCACTCGCTGTAACATGAGTCCTGCTTGAATTCGTGGAATAGTTTTCTGGATCGTTTAAATTATATCGTGTCGCTCCTGTCGGCACACGTTCGTCCCACCACGATGACACGGGTTCAATACGTCTGGTCTTGAGGAATGTTAATTTGAACGAGGCTACGCCTGATGCTACGAAGGTCCTCAACCAATAACAGTTTTCTGTTTTGTCTGGTCACTTAGGAAGGAGAAACGTGGGTCATGAACCGTGTCGCGTTTCCGTCGGTTATTTGTAACGTGTCGTTGGATTGTTGCGCGTGTTGAATCTTGTCGATGACTTTGGAAGGTGTCCATTCTGATGGGCTGATAAAGTCAATCAAAATGCTGTCGTGATGAATATACTGTCTCAAGCCAACGTCGTCTTTGACTTGACATTGCCGTCTCAGTGTGATTAACAAAGAATCGAACACATCGCTGATTAACCCCTCGATATTCACTAAGGGTACGTCGGACTTGAAATCTTTAAACTTCAAAGTTTACGTGTTGGCCGTGGCTCTAAATTTTCTAGAGGAGCGTTTCTCCGTCTATATAATGTGGTAGTAGTTGTGAGGGGTTAATGATGGTGGACTTAGGATTGGTGTAGACTCTGTGGATGTGGATTCTGGTAGACTCATGTCGTTTTCAAAATCGCTGACATGA
Organism: Sinohyriopsis cumingii; assembly: GCA_028554795.2. Taxonomy (NCBI): domain Eukaryota; kingdom Metazoa; phylum Mollusca; class Bivalvia; order Unionida; family Unionidae; genus Sinohyriopsis; species Sinohyriopsis cumingii. The sequence goes on from JAPYKE020000205.1 coordinate 24,112, forward strand.
ATTTGAGCTAAGAATTCGGCTACTGTGTGAGGCGATAGGTCACGATTTGGCTTTTTCTTCTCCTCTATCCACTAAACGATACGAATATTTCATCTTGATTGCAAAACGGGAAATGTCTACATTTTCAACGTTATGGGTCCATATATCAATGTCAGTTCATTGTCTTCCCTATATAAAGGGTATGTTTCGTCCCTCAAAGTATTTATTTCACTCTCAAGCCGACCAGAAAGTTGGAATAGTCAACAGAGATAAAACTTCTGATCAGACCTTTGCGAGGTGTCATACGAAAGTTTTCTTCAGACAAGCTGACGGACTACTCCCCTTCTTTCTGAGATAAAAGTCAGTATTCGCTATATCTGTCATAATAAAGGGCGTTGGGCATATGATTGTCTAGACTGTCGAAAAATCAATACAGCTATCAGAAGATACAAAATTCAAGATACATGCTATTATTGTCAAGATAAAGGACATTGGTCTTCAGACTGCATTAAAAACAAAAGGAGCAAGAGGTAGAGAGGGTTTCCGAACAGGAAGTTGAGGTAGCCCCTACATGTCCAGAAAGAGAATAAATAGAAAACAAGAAGACGAGACGGAAGTGATGACAAAGAGGTAAAACGTGTGAGAGTGAAGAAATTCAAAAAAAGTAGAGAGTGTACAAAGACAAATAAGAAAGCGATGACGTTTTTAAAGTGCTCAGTTGTGAACTAAAGTGTATAGTTTGCACCAAAATATAAGAGAAAGAAAACGTAAGTGTATTTTGGTTTCGACTTTTTTAGAAGACTTACACGGACGCATTCACATAGGTTCGACCGTGGTCAAAAAAAAAAGGACTTTGAGTTTTAGTAAGTTTTGGCAAACAGACTAGCCACTCATTTCAAGAGAAGGGGATGGCCCTGAAAAGGACAATTGGGTGTTTGTTTGGTTTTTTTTTTTTTATTTTTTTTTTTTTAATTCAGAAACCGGAAGCAATCAACTTTAACTGCTTAAAGCATTAGCCTCGGCCAGGGCATACTTCTAGAATTGCTCCTCTTGTAGTAACATAATTTGGCTGTTTAAAAGTCTTTTTTATATTGGATCGTATTAAAGACGTTTGAGGAAGAGTAGAAGACCTATGCAATACCCTGTATGTTAAAGGAATGCTGTTAAATAAAAAACAAAAAAAGAACAACGGCCCTTTTGAGGGCCACTCCACTTTCTCGAAAATATTTGTCATCTTGCCTAAAAATTATTTAGTCGATTTTATATTGTAGGTGTGATATATTGATGTTCATCACTCTATGCATATGCCATATGAATATGTCCTGCCAGTCCAGCCCCGACAAGCGTTATTATTCGCATAGTTTATGTACTAGCTGAACTTACCTACCACCTTCTACCCTGTTTTTTTCCCCAGCTGTCACTGTTTGCTGTTGCCACCGATTGAAGTCAGCATGTTGCATCATTGTTGCCGATGTCCAGTACCGTCACCCACATATTCCATTCGCATTGTCACAATGCATCTTGTCGCAGTATTGTCCCAGGGGGTCTTGTAATGCCAAATGTCATTGTCGTTATCTCATAACCCTACACTAAATACAAGCATCTATATGCATGCATACGGACCAACACATAGCCGTACATAATGCACACACATATCCAGACACACAAACACACACAACCATATTCATGCATACACACATAAAACAATGCACAGACACATCGGTACAGACGTGCACGCACACACATCTACCCACTTTAATACGCAAACACAAACATACACATCCATGCCCACACACATGCACTAATGTCAATACATGTAAGATATTATTCATATGCACCCACACACAATCATACACATACCTACACGCATCCATACGCATGCAAACTCTTGCAAACGTACATTCATATGCACGCCCACGAACTATTAAATACACATATCCACATTCATGTACACGTATGCACACATATACATATCAATAAGCACCCGTGTGCATATACACATACACAAACCAATACGCAAACAAACACATCCTAACATACACATATCCGTACAAGAGCGAACATATACACATCATATGCATGCACATGCACCTATATATTCCAACATCCGTATGCATTAACTCGCACGCACGCATAAAAATATTCATAAGCATGCACCAGCACGCACGCATACAAACATCAATAGTGTACGTACTCACACGCACGCATACGAATCTTTTTACGAAGAAACACGCACAATTATATAGAAACACAAAAAAAAACCTGCGAAAAAACATCCACACACATATACAGATATACAATATACACGCCTGAGCACGCACACGCGCAAACATACATACACGTGCATGTATGGACATGCACCTACACACAAACACACACATCTGTGCACGCGACCGCTCACAGATACCTACCCACACGTCGATACTCACGCGCAGGCAAGCACATAAACATATTCAAATACAAACATTAATGTTCACGCACACGTGTGCACGCATGCCAATACACGCATTCTCATACGAACTCACACGATGAGACGCATATATATATATATATATATATATATATATATATATATATATATATATCCATGCGCACGCGCACGAACGCACTCATGCATGCAAATAAGCATACATCCATGCGCTCTCTCACGTACCAATACATACACAGACACAAGATTACATAATACAAATGACGCACGCAAAGACATACACATCCATTATCAGGTACCCGCACACGCATAGTGACACCCTTACGCACGCACACGCACATGCACATACACACATCATTGCGCACGCACATGAAAATACACGTACACGGACATCAATGTGCACGTACACGCATACCTACATACACCTACACATACATTTGTGCGCACGTATATCCGTGTACACATATACCTACTCACACACATCGGTGCGCATATACACATACACATCGGTGCGCATATACACATACACTTTCGCACACGCAAGCGCAGATACACAGTCGAACATCCATGCGCACACACGATCTCACAAATGCACACAGGCACGTACATATGCATATACACAAATTCATATGCCCGGACACGCATGCACACATCCTCACATGCGTCCATACATATATCCATTTATGCATACTCACACTCACGCACTCGTACACATGCATATGTATGTATGTATATATATATATATATATATATATATATATATATATATATATATATATATATATATATATATATATATCTTAAAGGACATTTTTATTTGTGGATAAATGGTAATACAACACCGCAAATGGAAAGACTTAAAAAACGTATACGGCATGTCAAAGAAGTAGCAAAGGTTGATTTTTTTTCCGCAATAAATATGAAGCTTGCAATTAAGTAATCATAACGGTCGATATTCAAACTTAATAATAAGAAGAGGAAATTTCAGTAGTTTAGGAAATATGTGGTCGTAGTACGCATACTATCCAACAACAATCCGCAGGTAATATTAATACATTACACTCAATAAATTAAGTTCCGGAACATAATATATGTTTTAATTAGAACGAAACCATCAATTAATTTTAGACGTATGGATGCATTTGTCTGATCCTATATAACAAGTCAATAATATATACCTCGAGCCCAGGTATAGGTCGAATGTGTGACAAAGTGACTTTGACATTTTTAGCTAGGGAGGGGTGCCAAAGGGGGTTGTCGATTTGTCTAGTCAATGTTACGTACGAGCTTTAGCTGAATTTCGACGGTTTAAATCGATCAACCAGTAAAGTACATGGCCATGTCGCCCCAGGTACAGATCATTATCGAGATGAAAATGCAAACGTTACACTGACTGTCCTTGATCGCATTGTGAAATTAGGACACTAATGTATCAATGCGATTCCTTTTTCGCGCATGGTACGAAACCTCGATATTTATACTGCTCGAGGTTTTATGAAGCATTACCATATCATGCCATATGCAGATTATGCGCGAAGCAAGTTCGGCTGATGTCGCAAACAAGAAATTAAAACGAGAAACGAATATGGTATGAACTCACACGAATACTCGATCTAGAGTGAAGACTGCGGTCAAAAATATGTCACAGACTGCAGCCTCGTAACGTGAAACAGACATATCGTAAACCCAATATTAGTTATTCCAGTTAGTCAGAATAAGTAATTGGTCAGATGCAGGTGGTCCTATGAATGTTGTCAAGAGAGAATGAGATCATATAATCGACATGAGCATAAGATGAGAACTATTTTTGCCAAACATTTTAAATTATATTTTGTTAGTCTAGTATAGCTGTACAAACCGGTTAAATTATATAATGTATAGTGGGCGAATATAAAACAAACCAACTAAATTACCCGGTTAAAAATAATCAACATAACATTCTCTAAAACTGCCGAGATTCCACGTTCTTACCTAGGTTAGGCGTGTTAATAGACCGGATATTATTGATTTGATACCGGCTGAGATTAATTTGACTACGTCACAATCGATAAAAGTCCAAGGTCGTCCAATAACTATAATCCATTCAAAATAATTGAAGGGTGATAAGTGAACTTGAACTTTGGAGGCTTGAATAATAAAAGGACCCCTCATTCAGTCCTATTGAAAGAAGGAACCCATACCTTTTGCATAGATTTTAGTGAATTATACACATTTCCGCGTTGAAGGTGGACCCAATGCTTAATATATTATGATTAGAACATAATCAGGTTGCCAGTGCATTTTAAGATTAAATCTTACTGTAGCCTTTGCTAGGCAAACCTCGTAGACGATCAAAGGGAGTTAACAGGCTTTCATTTTTCGTGCGTATTGATATGAGATTAATGACGTCCATTTTGTTTTGATGATCTACTGCGTCTATTGCGTAATTCCACGAAATGACCACATTGAAAATTAGTTGAATATTTTGTTCTGTGCAAATCGGGAAGGAACATGACCATACATAACAACCTGTCCTGAAAAAAATCGGCATTATTAATCCCATAGATCCATGCAACATTTTGGATATTCTAACCTTCAAATTATCAGCAATCTAGTGAGTTTGTCGCGACAGTTAATTCCACTAGGACAAAGTTAATGCAGTTATTGATATACCTGGATCTGAAACCAAGGGACTGACTTGATAGTTTGTAGGAATAGTTAGACTTTATTTGATTGTTTTGAATCCGAGTTACACAGTTATAGCTAGTCTATCCGTGAATGTGTCAGGAAAGGACGACGACAAAATGTAGTGGGTTTCATACAATATACAGGTTTTAGCACTGTTATTTTTAATTCAGTCCATCATCGCAGAATACCGTAAGTTAATTTATTCACAAAACCATTATTAATGTGTACTGATAACCGTCGCCTGTGATGATTTAGCTATTAATTTTCAAGTTTGTTAATTCAGCAACAACGAATTTCTTTGTTCAAAAGAAGTGAAATTTATCTTGAAAAAATAGTGATGCGGGGGCCATTCTATGTACCAAATATTGTTAATTTTACGATGTCGGTTCAAAGCTTTAAACAAATAGCAGTGACGTTTCTTAATGAAAGAGATTGCTCCATTTAAATACGACGGGTACATTTAGGAAAAATATTAAATGTCGGTAAAAGACCTCCGTGGTGGGGAAGATGCTGCGATTAGGTTGTAACATAACTTATTTATGTATAAATAAACTTCATAGTCTACTAACAAGGAAAACTTTCTTGGAAAATAAATATTTAAGGGCTATTCTAGATATCAAAACGGTACTTGACATTTAAATATGTTCTAAATGATTTGAGGTTTTATAAAGGGTATATTTCAACGCATGTGGGTTAAGGAAGTTTATTCGAGGTGATAGAAAACTTTTCCTTTAAATTGCTCGTATGGGAATATTGCCTACGAATAATTGCAACAAAGATTTCCTCTTGGGAAATGTTTTAAAAGCTGGAGTTTTAAACACGAAATTTAAGTTACTGTAAGTAACAGTTGTAAACGAACCATACATAAACACTTGAATGCACTAAAGTAGTAAATGGTGCTACTTTAGAGCACAGATGAAAAAGATGTGTGCAAACCTTTAAAAGGTGAATTTTTAGTTGTTTGGAACTGATTGGTTTTCTTTGTAAATGTAGATATTAGTTTCATTCTGATATCCTGACATGATATAATACTAATGACTATTCGATCAGCAGAAAACACTGAAAGCAATCCATACAAATGATCCAAGAAAGTTATGAGAGCATGTGTACGAGTGTAAAAAATATCACAATGAATATTCAAGTAACAATGGCATAATAATGAAATAATGATATTCAACAGCAAATACACTTGTAGGCCTTGCTAATGTGCTCCCGTTCACCCTGTAATAATTTAATAGACGTAAATAGACAAAAAATGTGGAAAAAATCGTCAAATGTTCTGAAAACACCATATTATGAAAATGTAGGAAATGTAAGCTATTACACTTCATATAACCATTTCATATTGCACAGTTCCGTTATCGACACGATGTAAGAACGTGTACAGTACATATAACTATACGAAATGAAAATTTGTACGATTCGTATATCCGCATTTCCTTATGATTATAATGTCTTTCTGCAACGTCAGGAAATCACAACCTTATGCATTTATACTGCGACATATTAAACTTCCAAACTGGCAGCTAACTTGCCACACTGTCAGATGTGCAGGTACATTTAACAGCAATGCTGTACCACTGTCAGATACACTGTTACCTTAATATACACCACCACACTGCAGGTTATGCTACCACATAACAAACTGTAGGCTGCTACTGAGCCAGCATATCAGCGCTATGCTGCACCTTGCTAGCCCAATCAGCTAAAATTAGACCGAAGCGCCTGATTTTTATATTGAATTTGGTTACTAATCATAAACATACACCTGAAAAGCATTACCAGCATCCACTATCCGTTGCATACATTGATTAATTACATAACACTATGACTTTTTCCAAGTCAATATCAAGAGCTCACAATTTAAACGATTATTAGGTTTATACGTCAATATTAAGACATAAATCGCCAACGAAATCAACCGACTAGTGCCATGCCCAAGCACAATAACTGACCAGATTATCAGTTAGAACGATAACAATATCCAACAGTGTATTCATATCTGGCATCTAAAAGTCACCATGCAGCTAGAAACTGTCTTCTTGACTTTAACTACTAATTAGCCATATGGATGTTGTTATTTGTCTAATATAGACACTTCCTGCCACTATATTGGCGATCTCGGTGCATTCGCATAGCAATATGATTCCTATACGTACTAGAAAGGCAGTGCAATAACTAATGGTTGAGTACCCGTGCATGTCGTGGACTATGGGCATATCGCTCCAGACGATCAACACCAAGTTACATGTGCTACTCAGTCACTATCCGAATGAAACAAAGAGAAAAGAACTACTCTTGGTAATAGTGTACGCGTCAACGAAATAAATTATACAGAATCGTGATAATGCATTACTATGTTGTTTTATCTTATTCAGTGACACATACATTTGGTAGAACATTGGCCAATATTTAAATATGTACAACACCACGTTTGTTTCACCATATTTATAACATAAGAAAACGTGATGGACATACTGCATCCTTATGCTAATCACTTGTCTCTGCTTCACTCTTGATTTATTACAATACTGGAAAGCATCCCTTTAGTTTTGTTTTGGCCAGAAGCAATAATACGTACCCCATTGCAACAGAAAATTACTGTCATATTTTCGCTCTGAAAATAGGACATCCTCAAAAGAAAAAAGGCGCATGTATTTACTTTCTTATGTATATTTGATTTAATTTATATTCGATTTAGTTGAATTGTTTGTTTGTTGGTTTTAATTTTTTTAAATTCCATTCTATGTTATTGTATTTTAATTTTATTTACTAGATTTGATATGTTCCAGAAATTCATTTCAGTTTTTCGTAAACTTAATAATACAAACTTTGTAACTGATGTTGACATTGATTCATCGGTTGGAGTAAACAACAGTTCTATTTTTTATATTCGTTTAAAGAGTCGATTCGTTGGGTTAAATCGAGACCTTACTTGAACTACGGGACAAATAACATGACAAATTACGTGACAAATATCATGTAGCAATCATTTCGAAACTCTGGTTATACCGGAAGGTTCATCCTCATCGTATTTTTTTACTAAGGCAAATACACCCCACTGGGGCTAGCAATGTCAACATGCGGCTAAAAAATTTCTTTACACTCAAAACAACATCGACTAATACAATTTAATAAAAAATATTTGTATCTTGATAGTGTGCACGATGGGAGGTGTGGGCGGTATTCCTGTAACAAAGAATTCGCCCTGATTAAAAGAGTGGTTTAAATGTTAACTTCAATAGCAAATAAAGTCGCCAAATGTTCGTAGAAAAGAAGAAAACGTTCGAAACGGATCAGAGGAAATCAGTCACACTCTAATGAAGATATTGAAAATTAGAAACCGTGGTGTAATTAATTTGCACAAGTGAAATTTCAGTTCTTGAGGAAGTTACAAATTGGAAATAAAAAATGGGAAGATTTCGGCAAATTAACGTTATGACATCGCAATCGCGAACCGGAACGGAACACTATACTTGTTTCTTATATTTGCACATAACGTCATTTGCCAAAAAAAAGGATACATGATTACATAAAGGTATATATTGCGGTATTTCCAAGATGCTTGTTGAAGATAGGATTCCGACAAGCCTAGCTCTACATTTTACTGGTTACCTTAGGAAGAATTCAAATAGTTTAAATGCATATCGGGAGCTTAAAATGCATTGAAATTTTAGATAGGAATAGGAGACTGTAACAATTTCAATTTCAGAGATTAATAGGCTATACATAGTAAAAAAAAAAAAAAAAGAAATTATATGAATGTCTAGAAATGAGAAAAAATAAGATTTCATTTGATATTATCAATTCTTCTATCTTTATAATCCGACACGACCAGATGAAGTAGGAATGTATGCTTTAGATTGCGATATGTATCTTTAATAACAGTGTGGCAATTTATAGTGATGTGTAGCACTGACACCTGATGCCACGACCATTTAGCATCATTATCCAACCAGTCACATTAGCCTGACACCAGGCCTAACATAACAATAAACTATTGATGCTGATCATCAAGTGAGGTAGCTGCTAGTACTATTTTCATACGTCTTTGGAATAACTCGGGCGGGGTTGAACCCGCTTCCCGCTTCATTGGAGGTGAACCATTTAGGACACAGGAGCGGCGAACAAGGAACAATAAAAAGAAAAAAGCACAATAAAAGACATCATATAAAAACTTTATGCAATAGAAGAATTGTGAAGAAATTTAAACGTTTAAATAAAACCAAGAGAAGAAGATGATCACTCGACACTATAGCACCCAAGCCGAACACGAAAACTTTACATGAAATAATGAAAAGAGGAAGAAAAGAATACCTTGGAAATAGTATGCGTTTTTTAAATGAAATATGTAATTTGAATGACATATATCTTCGTGATCCTGTGTAAATATTGTGAAGAAGCCTTAAATATATTTGAAACAATATTATTTCAATGAGCATACTATTTACCTTGGATCCATTGATTAGAATATAAACTCAAGTTTAACCAGCATATACACACACATACATATATGGATATTATGTACGCTGTGTCAATGATATACCACGAGAAGTATACATATTTCATTTAAAGGAAACGAGACTGGCCTAGTTTCGTTTTAATGAAAACTTTATACAAGTGGTATATCATTGATAGAGAGTACATATACTACATAAAATGTATATATATCACAGACATTTACAAATTTGTGATCCTTGAATGGAGGCACGATATGCTAAGGTAACTGTATATTGACCTAGTGAATGAACTCCTCCAGTCCCTGCGAGTGTGTCCCCTACTAAATGTAGTTATGTCTTTTCTTGATGTTCACAATCACATTTCCAAATCGATAACTTGATTATTTTATTTCTGAGTTTACAATTGTATTCACATTTATGAAATTATTACAATACACATATATGATTTAAACATGAACTATGGCCTTTAGTCACTAAAATCACGATTTGATCCTTATACACTGAACCTGAATTGTCAGACATTCAAATACTGCGATTGAAATTAGCGTAGAATATACACTAAATTACGAAACAACATTAGGTAATTAAATTATTTGAATATATGTAGAGTTCATCTAAATCGTTAATCTGCATTAAGTAACCTTTCCAAAGACTATACAATTTTCTCTCTTTCTGCATATCCGTCTGTTTCTCTTCCCTATGGACGGTTTGACTACACTTTACCGTCATTCACAGGTCTATAGTTATTTGTATAGCAAGTTGCTTTATATATATATATATATATATATATATATATATATATATATATATTAGCTCTCAAATAATAAACCTGTCCTTTGATAGCGTTGATTCGGTGGTAAGGTTTACAGGTTGAATCGGTTATAAAAGTTGTTGTGGTGTAGCTCTCATCCATCAATAACATTCATTTTCTTCAAGTGTTCATTAGGAGGGTCACGTGATGATACGCAATTACTTCAAAAGCCTTGTACGTAAAGCGTATATTTATCCTACAAGCTTATGAAAAGAAAGAAACATATTAAATACACAACATTTTTTTTGGTAATTATTACTTTAATATACACGTATTCTTCAATTTCTGATTCTAATTTGCATAAACCAATCTGCATTATGTTGAATGCTACTGCATGCGAACGCTCTCTTTAAGCTGAAAAGAAAACGATAGGTTATTAAAATGTATCAATAACTGGTATCACCAATAAGTGACCGAGTCTTTATGCTTTCAAAGTTTGAAATATATTGTCCTGCCTCAACCCTCACCCCGTACAAAAATAATGTATTCGGATCTATTTACCGATAGTCCTAATTGGCGTTAACCACATATATTAAAGTGTTGCTTTCAAAAGTAATGCTTTTTTATTTTACTTTAGCTGTTATATTTAATTATGCGACCATAAACGCCTGTGAGATCTGTAAGGTCTATATTTACTTGAACAATATATTTATACCCGGTTTTTGATACAATGTTTCAACAATTCAGTTTCGTTATCGCAGGCTTGACTCAGTTTTATAATGTTAATATCTAGGTATCTACACCCGGCATTCTAGCCAGATGTAATTGTACATTCCAACGTTTCTAACGTAGGAAGGTACACAGGACATGCTATCTAAATTTATTCGTACATTTCAACGTTACTTACAGAGATATGAGAGTGATATTTCTGAGGTTTGAAGCCCATTTAACATATAACCATATCAGTGTAAGTTTCGATTGAGTCAATGGGGTGATTAAATTTCTTACTTATTTCAAAGAAATCGTTGAGTAGATAAATCCTTGCTAATTCAAACGTCTAATTCATGATAATCGACACCAATTATTTCACGAGCTCATTAATGGGATAAAGCAGTGTTCGACCAGTGCCTCTTAAATACATGTAAACAACTTAGAAATACGATTAAGAATTTTATATCGTGTATCATATCAATACTGTAAAGGTAAATTATATAATGACGCTATCAAACATATCCACACTCTCTCTATTAAACATATTATGCGGCTAATTTTTGCGCCCGGGTCACTGTTTAAAATCGATGTTAACGGCCACACGCACATATTGAGGTGCAACGAGTACGCACAAATTCATCATTAAAGTGTGTTTATATTTCAGTGCGCAACAGGACGAATTTCGTGTATCGATCGTCTGCATTCATACACGAACGCATGCGGAAGTAAATTCAACATATCAGTATATCAGCAGGAAGAAAACAGCCAGTGCCTTATGTTGTATTTTGTAATTTAAAGGTCTTTGTATTTTTATTATGTCAAAGGTGGTACATGTTCTCCAAACAATTAGAGTACTTGAACTCGTTTAAACAAAAAGTAAACGCTGTGGTTAACAGTTCACAAGAACATAAATCATCGCGTAGTTTTGAAGGAAATATAGCAAATATCTGATTCATTGTTGGTTTATATAAGTGATTTTCTGTATGATACTCTTTCTGGACGAAGCTGAGAATCAGGTTAGTTCATTTTGAGATGTGTATATATCAGTATGCATTAGATATGGTCTCAATAAATACACGCTTTACGAAGGATATTTATTGTGTTAAGGAAACTTTTCCTGACGTATTTTTATGTGTAATGTTTATATTTTATACTCATTTGCTAAATACACAATTAATGATGCTAGATGTTCATTTTGGGTCACGTATTAAAACCGAAATCACAGTTGTATAATCGTTTTCCTTCTGAATGAACATTCTTCACTGATAATTCTCATTTAACATCAGTAATAACCACAAGAAGACGTTATCATCGATAAATACCACGACCCACTTTTATACAATTTCCGTTCAGCAATATTCATTCAAATTTGAAATGGTTAAACATGATCAATGTTTTCAAGATCACGTATTTTAAAGATGTACTTGCAGACATAGTTATTTAATATGTGTCCATTACGTATTTGATCCATATTGTATTTGCAAATAGGCGTAGCTGAAAGCTCGGTAACCGTAATGTGGCTGTATTATCAAATATTTAGTAAACAGTCATTCAAATGAAGCAAATATATATGGATATAATACGGTTATTAAACTGACATTGCCTTCTTATTTATCGGAATAGAGCACTTATTGGCAAGATGGAGTATTTCCTATCATAATTATGAACTTTTCTGGTTCATGGTTGCGATGGACACGTGTACTGTTTAGAGTTAGTGTGTACGTTTTGGATTATGTACTAATTTAGAACGTAAACAGATAATTTTTTAACTTAAGAAATAAGTTAATAGGAAAACTAATGTATTTTTATCAATGTTTGAAGCTATATAGTTTTACATCGGGGTGCTGATGATAAATAGTTTATGTAGGTTATTTAGCCATGTTGACTGAACTGACTCACTGACGGAGCGGTGGAGAACTAATTTAATGTCATGTTATAGGCTAGACATTTAATTTCAGCAAATATATATTACAGAGGCATTTTTCATAACTTTAGTTAGAATGGTTTATGTTTATTGGGAAAATAATTTGTATATGAGACGAAATATTTCAGAAGTCTTATATCACCAAAACGTTGCATTTTGGATGAAAGAAAGTACATCGGAGGGTCTTGATATACTTTTCAACATGTTTTAATATACAAGCAGTCCGAACCTGACACGTAATTAATATAACTCAATACAGGATACTCTCCTTGACTATTGGTCCTGTCGGCACACGTTATGTCTAGTTGGGGAGCGATGCAATCAAGAAAGAATAATGATAAATATAGCAATATACTGTTCAATACTAGTCATTTTGTAATCACTATGGGGATGGGTAATTGCAAGACAAAACGTTTCTTTGTTAATATTATACATTATCTTTGAAGTTACATAATATCTTGTTATGATGCTGACACAGTTATGTGCCGTTTGAACTGTCAAGAGTCAATGCCAACACGTAAAATATAGACATTTATCATGATCAATTTCTAGATTCTGGAACAAAGTATTTGATACACGACCAACAAAAACACAACACGTAGCATGCATTCGTGAAGTTTATAGTTTAGATTATATTGACCTACTACATAAATGAGGGACTAGTGCCAATCAAAATGCACATCCATACGAGCTATGTTGTTATCATTCTCGGATAGTACGTATATAGAAGGTAAGCAACAGCTTCAATCATCGGCGTAACACATCAGCATAACTAAAGCCAATATAATCCAAAATTTAAGTCGCGGTGACCACTAGGCATAGGATAACTATTAATATAATCTTGCAATCATCTTGCCTAATAGTTTAATCGTAAAAAAGTAAACGTACACAATTTAGTATAAGTCTAATATCCATGACTTATAAGTCTATTTTGAATGACATAGCTAGACGTCATAGTGTGATATTGATCGATATACATTCCCTCGCTAAATTTCATTATTAAAGGAATAACCGTATCTTTACGGTGTGATAAAGATATTTGGCTACGACCAAAATTCAGATCTTTAACGAAGCCAGTAATAAGTGAATATGTATTTGAGAGTGATCTTTTTTGATGCAAAGGTGATATCCCAAGCTTCATAGGCAAATAATCATCGAGTGTAATTAACACATAATGATTGGTAGAATATCTAAAATACGAAATTAAATCCGCCGGAATACAGTGGGAGCTATAGGGCACTATGATCAACATTCCAAGGTATTTGTGAAGTGAAGCCTCTCACCGCGTATAACATTATGTGTTCAAAAATATGACTGAGGTAAATGACTCATTTTGTGTTCTGCTTATTTCACTTTTTACAAGCTGGGAAAAATAATTGTTTCCCATTACGCACATTTGTGGTTCAGGGAAGCACGTTGGAGACAACTGAAGCGACCTTTTTTTGCCTTCAGTTTTTTTTTTTTTTTGGACGCAAAAGATTCGCATAATGCGATCAGAATTTATTTAATATCCAATGCTTTGGACAAGGGTGGCATCGTATATACTTCCAGCACAGGCACTGACTTGTTCCCCGCTTTGTGTACTGCGTGCAATCCACTTTTCTATTCGTAATGCGGAGTGCAACGCAGGGCACATACGAAATAAGGAACCAGACTTGCACAGGCAATGTTATGGCGGGGCAGCTTCCCTTACTTTCGCGAGCTCTCGCGTAATTTCAATCCAGGTCAGCAAATTATAGTCATTATGATTAACATCAATGCTTGTTGCACTAGAAAGTGACCTCCAGATTAAAGCATCGTGCACTTAGAATCATTAGCAAGGAAGTGAAATAGGCAGAACACAAAAGAGTAACTGCGAATCTAACTTTAATGAAGAATGTAGAAAATAATTCCCTTGACTGGAATAGGACACATTCATTAGGATTATCGGCGTAACCTATCATAGCATCATTGCGAGGACTGCAAACGTGAATAATCCTTTCGCGACAAGGTTTAAGAACATTTAAAAAGCTGCCTTCATTCGCCAGAAGATATCTGGAGAACACATTATAACCCAAGACATTCTTTCACAACAAAGATATCAGTAAACTTGCGGAGAAAAATGCGTTTATTTGGATTACAAAGTAACGGGGTTGATGAAGCTTGGGTTGGTTATTAAATTTGTTGCAATACAACAGAGATCTTAAAATTCAAGTGTAACTTATTAGAAAGAAGATGAAACATTAGCCTCCTTGATGTTTGCATAAATTTGTTACAAGACGAAGTACAATGAAACCGATGATAGTACACATTTTATGACAGGTAGTAAATTAACTGCCATCTGGTTACACATTTTTCTTCAGGCTTTTTGTATTGGCTTGTATGTAATGTGTTGGTCTATAATATTGTTTCAAAAAGATTATAAAGAGTCTCTTATAAGTACGACTTTTAAAGAAAATTGAACGAATACAATTATTATTTGAATGGACAATGCATTTGTTTGTTAATTGTGCATGTTGGTTTATTTGTATGTTTAGAAAGTGAGAGAGAGTATCCTGGCAAGTTGCATCATCCTATTTCAAGCTAAAAAAATACGAGTCGGAACATTTGTCTGTATATTTTTGACCCCCCACATTTTTTATTTGACCCCCAGTTCTGACACAATTATATTTAACCCTCAGTTTTAGCCCCCGGGGATTCACGGAATTAAATGTGTAAACTTTAATGTATTTGTTTTTAATTAGCCTCTTTAGCCATCTCTAAGGGGGTTACAAGCTTGGAAACCCACTATAAACTGTGGCCATGGGACAAAGGTTGGGTGAAATAAACTGGGGCAGTAATATGTGTATTATTTGATATATTCAGCTCTTTCATGGTCACCCGGGCAATATATAATATCATCGATACAACGATATGGCATTCCTCGATGCCTTTACGATTTTCAAAGAATCGTGGAAAACCTAATCAGTTTGATCCAACAATGTTGGCGGATTTTACCAGCAATGTTTCGTAAACATTGATCAATATAGTTGCCTTTTAATTTACCGTTACGGATAGGAACCCTGGAATTGGCCTGATAAATAAAAGTAACAATGAGTGCCCCAATACAACTGAACAATCTAGGTAGTAATGATTAACCTACATTGATCAAAGACGTCCAATAACAATTAGGGGTATAACCTTTACCAATGCGTCTGAATCATAAACTGTAAAACTGTACAGCTGTCGATTCTAGGATAACTAAATTTATCTTTCTCTTTTGCGGGAAGTCAATGTTTTTGAAAGTTAAATAGACATCATATAATGTTCATGCATTTGCCACATATATACCAGCAAAAAGATGTGTTTTTAATGGTATCGTCAGCCTTGATAATACATCTGGCTTTCCAAGTATCAAATTAAGGTAAACACATATATTTGTTACTCAAGAGAAAGCCAGAATGCTACCGTCATCTCCTAGAAGTACAAAGACGATGCCCTGAATGTATGATTCCTTATCGCCAAACGAGGCTGTATATATCATTTTTTCAATAGGGTTCCCCACTTCAAGGAAACAAACATGAATATTTATGCCGTTACCTACGTTTACATGCAAATAAAGAAATGATGTATCCGTAAAAAAATATGTATCAATATGTTTCAACACTATATCCATCGTCAGTGTGTTGCTTTTAATCAGATGGCAGTTCCAATGGAAGCCTCACACATTTTTCTGCCAGAAACAGTTCAACAGTTATGAAGCTGCCACTGGAGACAAACATTCAGAGTTTTTTTATATGCTGCAAATCTTTCGTAATACAAATGTGTGCTACCGGTTACTATTTTTAAATTACACTTTTGGGTATGATACTCATATGCATGTAAGAAGTCGTGTTATTAATCGTAGTGAAAAAGAATGACCCATCTACACCTGTCAGAATAATATTCTAAATTTCTGAAGAAAATATACCACTTTGGTCCTTTGCAATTTCTCGTTGGGGTTTATTACTCAGGTTGAACATATGACACAGTTCAGTTATGTATTCTAAATTAAAGTACATTCATTCTTGTCTGCAGTTTCTGACTAGCATTTATACTTTTCAGGTCCAAAATGTTACGGACATTCTGCGGTATCGTATTGATTATTGGAAACCTTTCCATCTGTAGACCAGATGCCCAGCGATGTCCTTCTGGATGTATATGCAACACAGAGAAAACTGACCGGATGCTTAGCGTTTCATGCGATACAAGTACTCAGAATCCAGGATCAGAGTATTTCGATTTCCCAACCATTCTGCCGAACAACACAAGGGTATTTTTCTTTAGACTCACGCAAGAAAATTATGTATTTAAAGAATCAGATGTATCATTTGCAGATATAAGCTGGGGACAGGTAGAAGAAATCACTCTAAGGAGTGTACCAAATTTTCAGCTGAACAAAACGCGACTAGCAGGCCTTTCAAGACTGAGAGTTTTACGCATGCAGGAGGACACATTAAGAAACATATCATATCCGGGCGCTTTTCGCCTGACGCCGAGCTTAGAAGTTCTAGATCTCAGCTATAATCCATGGTTATCACTGCAAGACGTTGTTGTAGCGTTAAATCAATCGCTTCCGAATTTAAAATATTTGGATCTCTGCAACTTACAAAATGCGTTAAATGAGCCGTTTATTTTGAATAAAATGTTTTCAATGGCTATTGAAAATAAACCCCTCATGACTCTCAACGTGAGTAACACGAAAATATCTTTATTTGAAGATGGACTAATATCTGAGTCGATCCGGTTTTTAAACTTATCATATACTTCTAGTTTATGGTGGGTACGTTATCAAAACCATAACTTGGTTCCCAATCTAGAGGAAATTGATATGTCCCACACAGCTTTTTATGCTCCGAAATATTTTTTTACACAAATAAGCGGTCCTTTCAATCACACAATTTCTTGTCCTCGATATTTGTCATCAGCAAAACGTTTCATCTTAAATAACTTCAGAATGTCCAACCCAGTTTATTTTTACGACTATCGCGTCCAGTTTAAGTGTATCACTATAGGCATGGAGGAACTTTACATGCGTTATTCGAATATTCGATGGTTAAACGTTACATTAAACATAACATTATTCAATTTGAAAATTCTCGACCTTGAAGGCAATTCGATGGAATATTTGTCTCCCGAAGGACTGATGAAGGCTCCAAATTTACGAGAGATATTTCTATCAAGGAACAAATTATCGTCGATCGTAAACCTCGAAAATCTTTTCGAAGATAATGCAAAACTAGAAATCATAGATCTCTCTCAAAACCGTCTTACATTCGTGCCATGGTCTATGTTCGATTCAACTCCAAATGTGTCGATTATACGTCTACAAGGAAATTCATTGTCCATTTGTGATTTTTCTATTGAAAAGTTGAGTAACCTCAAGCGTTTGGACCTTAGTGATAATATGATTAAATACATTTCAAGAGAGACAATCTTTGGACTAGTGTCTATTTTTAAAGAACAGACTCGTTGCAGGAATAACACTTATGATACAAATACATCAATGGCAAATAAAGGTAATGCTCTATCTCAGACGCAAAATAGTTCAGTATTGTTACATAAATCAATGACTATACAATTAACCATAGACTTAACAGGTAATTTAATGGAATGCTCGTGTGATAGAATTTGGTTCAGTGAGTGGATACTCTTTACCAATATTCAACTGTTGTACAAGCATCTGTTAAAATGCAAATTTGAGGGACATTTCAATTATATGTCGTATGCGTTCTGGGATGATTTAAAGTACCATTGTAAACTCAAAAAATATATTGGCTTAATAATCGCAATACCCTGTAGTATATTTCTAACTGTTATATTCATATATGTAATCATAAGGTTAAACCAAAACGTAAAACAAAGGAGAAAAGAAGAGCGTGTATTGATGGACAGATACAAACCAAATGAGAACGAAGATCTTCAGCGCTTTTTCGTGTTCTTATCTTATGCTGGAAGAGACGATGAGCTTGTAAGTAATTACATATATCCTGTATTGGACATATTTCTGAGAGAAAAATTTGGTAATGGATGCAATTTGATATGTACAGGAGACACACACTTTACCCCTGGACGATGGGTTGCTGAAGAAATTGATCACTATCTAAATAGATGTGATGTGATTGTCATGGTTGTAACAAAACATTTCATCGAAAGTGCCTGGTGTAAATACGAAGTAATGTTGGCAAAGCAGAAAAACAAATTGAAAATACTGCTTGTTAATGAAGAGGTGTACCAGCAAAAGATTCCATCAGCGCTAAAATATATTTTAAAATATTGTACCCGATCAACATGGAGATTACAGAATGGTCAGTTTATAATCAGACCCGACTGGAATACGACTTGTGAAGGAATTATTGAATCATGTATCAAAACTGTTGACCACGACGACGAGGAAGCAGCATTATGAATGTTGTCTTGCTCTACATGATAACGATATATTCCAAATAGGTCATTATATTTCTAGGAATATCACGATTAATCAGCCTAATCATACGGATATGATCTCTTATTGTTGCATATCGAACATTTTCTTTTCTACCTTTCGTGAGGAAGTTGGAATGGTGCACATTGCCCTTTTTACGTGTTAAGACGCTCCCTCGCCCACATTAAATGAGACGTTGCTTCATATCCTATTGCAATTTTGAATGGTGCCTTGTGATGTCAGTTTTAGTTTCATATCGTTCCATTAATTGTACTTATTATTCAGTGTCATTGCTGTCTTTTTAAATTTACTGTTTACAATAGCATTAAACAAGAGCGGATATTATTCAGCTTTCACCATTTGCTACGAAACCTTGTCACGGAATGGTGTAAACGTTGTTAATTAAATACATGCACTCGGGTTTCGTTTCTTTTCGCTGTACAACGATACCCGAGGGTGATTATATTAGGGTCTATTGTATTTCGAAATCGTGAGTACGATTCGTCCTATGCCACACGTGCAAGGTGCCTTCGATAAGGCAAATCGAAAATTCTAAAGGTATAAATACGTTAATGCATGTAAAGGACCTTTACAGTACTAAAGGTTTTGTCAGCAAGCGGCCTGCTAAAAGGATTCGCACAACTCCAGCTGTAGGGCTGTATTTGAGGGTAGTAATATCCGGGGTGTCCGGTGTTGTCTCAGGGTAGGAATATCCGGGGTGTCCGGTGTTGTCCGAGTGTAGAAACGTCCGTTTGTCCGGAGCGTTTAAGGTGCCGGAGCGTCTAATGTCTAGCGTCCGGAGTGTCCAGAGTGACTAAGGTGACCCAGCTGTAGAGCCGTCAAAGGACCAGGGGGTCCGGAGGGTCTAATATTTCAAGTGTCCGGAGGGTCTAATGTTCCGAGTGATCATAGTATTCCGATGGTCTGGAGTCTATAGCAGTTGTGAAATTGATTCGGAGGAGCTGTGGAGCGGATATGGTGCACGGGTGACGGAGTGCATCTCCACACATGTATTTTATTAGCTCTATGCTAATTTTGGGTTAGTAAGACCCAGTGTATTATTCAGGACTGGAAGGATAGATTGTATATCCGTCCTTGTGTTTAGTGACATAGTTTCGCTACCTGAGCGAATACATTTTTTGCTATGTGTAAAGACTTGCATCGTTTACTATTTGAGTGAACTATATTCATCTTTCCATTACTGAATCATTTGTGAAATCATTTATCCTGTGTTTTTTGTGTTACTGAAATAATTTATTTGTATATTTTTTCCATCTTTGAAACTGTGCGTTTTTATGTTAAATAGATCCAATATTTGGATTATAAATACGCACACATCTTCATAATCCACTACTCATATAAATCATCACATTAAACCATATCTGTGTCGTCAAATCGTGTTCTGTTGTCAATCCGAAATATCCCACCCGGTTATATTGTTACAAACCTAAGTCCAGTGTGTTATACAAATGAACCGAAAAAGCATTATTCGAAGAAGTACATAGAGATGAAACAGTTTAACAGACAATACTAAAGTATTTACAGTCTGAACTTTGATTTCTATCCGCAGGCACCTTATTCCTAGTTCCGATATCGGACATACGTTTTTATTTCCGCAATTTCATGGTTTAAATATGGTTACTATTTTCACTTCCACAATATATTATTCGGGATTTGCTCGCATTGTTAAATATGACATATTATTCCCATCAGTCGTATAATCCATTTTGAGTAGTCCGTCTCCAAATCTTCACCATACAATATATAGATAGATAGACATGTATGTATATATATATATATATATATATATATATATATATATATATATATATATATATATATATATATATGAGGGGTGAGCGTAACTGCATCACAATTTCATAATTACATCAATTTGCAAAATAAATTTTGCGGAGAGAGAGGAGAGGATGGTATCCGTGAGGAGTGGTAAGGAGGGTAGAGGAGAGAAGAGCAATATCAACGATCGGATCTGACTGCTCAAGGAAGGCTGTATAATACATCCTCTTCATTTTACCAATACGTAATGTAAATATGGAATATGTGTGGTCTATGCGACCTTTCGTTGCACGGAATGCTTCAAAAATGAGTGAACGATCATCCTTATGGTAGTTGAAGTATGTTTCCTGAATCAACTGACTCAATCGACACTGAGGGCAAAAACGACTCTGAAATTGATGACTATAACATTTGCTTTGTTTTGCTCATCCATAGATGGAACATTTTTAAAACAAAGTCACTTAATGATAAGATCTCAAATTGTAAGTGTATTGTGAATTACAAACTGGGTAATAATACAGCAAAATCTAATTCCGTTATTAGGCTGTACACTAGTTGGATTTATGGTTGAATACATTTAATCTAACCTATTTGCAACGAAATGAAACTGATAATATGTTATGTATTGACTGTACCATTTCATATTTTATAAGACTAGCATCTTTTAACATTACTCCAAAGTTTAGAAATTATTGGTATACTTTGACACATCCAAATTGCACGCCTGCATTGACGAAATTGAAATCAACTATAATATCTTCATTTATATGAGGCTACATAACTATTGAAATACAAGAATCATAAGTGTGACATATACGTAGTTTTGAGCGATATGTTTTATTAGTTAGATTATGTTAAATTAGTGACTCTTTACAAAAAATAATCCAAACATTGAACGGTCTAGGCTCTGATCTGTTTATGTAATAAGAATATATATATATATATATATATATATATATATATATATATATATATATATATATATATAGTACACCCTCATTATGTAAGATCGATCGCCTCGTATGCGGGAGTTGGCGTGGTAGACCCCAGAGACTGATACCAAAGACTGATACAAAATGGTACAGCAGCTGCCTTTCTTTGCGCTCAGCATTACGAGGTTAACGATATGACTGTTGGGCTTGGTTTCAGGATAAAGTGACTGGCTGGGACATGATGCTAAATGTCTGCGGCATGATGTTCCAGTGCTAGGCATCACTATAAAGTATCACACTGCACACATCGTAGCAGTGTGACTGAAAATTTCTTAAAGATACGTTAACAAAAACCAAATCACACACACACACACACATTCATATGTTAATATATATGTATATATATATATATATATATATATATATATATATATATATATATATATATATATATATATATTATAACATTAACTTGGATCAGGAAAAAAGAACTGGGTTACTTGGAATTGAAGTATTTCATACTATCACATGACGTGCTCGATGGAAATAAACGTGACGTAGTTTGTATTGGTTGTCATAGGTTTATCAGGTACATCGTTGGTATTATTCGTTTTGCTTTTTAACGTCATTTGAATATCTTAATATTCCCGGTTTTCTTTCAGTTTATGTGCTA
The DNA here is from genome assembly GCA_028554795.2 of Sinohyriopsis cumingii. Lineage (NCBI taxonomy): Eukaryota > Metazoa > Mollusca > Bivalvia > Unionida > Unionidae > Sinohyriopsis > Sinohyriopsis cumingii. The sequence goes on from JAPYKE020000205.1 coordinate 46,855, forward strand.
TTATCGTCGTTTTATGTTATATTTTAGTTATTCCAGGATGAAAATATTTCGAAATAATCCACGAGATTACATTTTTTAACTGCCTCTTTAACAATTTTTATTTGTATATACGTTTCACCCTTTTCTGAAAGATGCTTATGTATGTTGTTTTATTGTACATATTGATTATACTTTACATCTTGATATGTAATTACATTTGTTTGCTTGTCATATCATGATTCGCTTTGGAAATGTCATTTTAATGTTATGCTTCGTGGTACCTGTAAAATGGAAAATGAATTATATGGTAATAAATTCCGATTTTTTATCGCAACATATATACTTCAGATTCTGGTTGTGCTTTGCGGATAGATGGACCTCAGCTTCTCCTGAATTGCGCATATTTTCATTTAGACATTTTACAAGAATTTTTATAACATTTGTGTAGATTAGAAATATTCACAGTTAACTTATATTACAGTCAGCATCATTTCCTTCAACGAATATTTTTGTCATGGTGAATTCTACATGTTCAATAATTGTATTATAAATTAAACATTTTACTTAAAAGTAATCGAGGATGAATGAAGTTGATCTCTCAATGCTAGTAATACACGAAGTCACTAACAGTGGCCATTGCACCCAATAAAACACAACCCCGTCCTATTAGCAGTCAATATAATTCCGAAACTAAGAAACTTTCTCTCTTGCATATTACAGCCCTCAAAGACTTATTATTTATTTTTGGGAGAAAAGAGGATATAACAAACATTAAATGTAGCACTTGATAACGACCCAGAACGGGGAAAGTGTGTTATCACAATATGCATGCATCTTGTCAAAAAGGAATCCGAGATTTCCAAGAGGACATAATTGAGGACTTAAAGTAATTGTATTGTTTTAAATTGGACGGCAAGGCATTCATCCATCAATCAAAGCAAATAATGGGTACGTATATTGTAAGATGACTTTCCTGAAACTAAGATTTTGTTACACAATTTTTATTTCCATTTGAAAGAAAGCGTCAAAAAATTATAATTATATGTAAATACATATAATTTGCCTGGCATAAACAACAAGGAAATGATGAATATATATCACGTACCCATAGCAAAATCAAAGGCGTGGCACGGGCAGGTGCCATGTTCAGCTAAGTGTGCGCCAAAGGAAGTCGTTTCAGGTTGTTAAGTTCAATTTATGTCAGTGCAAACTGAAATTAGCCGGTTGCCATTGACAAAGCAGCAAAGGACAAGACCGTTTATATCCATGTACAACGACAGAGTTGACGCAGCTTCGATGGGACATTAAAACAAATATTACGATAAATATACGCGGAGGGAATGTAAAATCAGGACCATGTATAAAGGCGTTTTGTGTTCGAGTTTCGCACGAAAAAAATATATTTTTTTTGACGTTCGAAGTTTTATCCTGTCGGACCGTTTGTAATCATTTGTAGATTATGTATAGTAATGTCGCAGCAGAGATAATAAAATGAGAAACCAAACTATCATCACTTTAATAATGGTTACATATATATATATATATATATATATATATATATATATATATATATATATATATAGAGAGAGAGAGAGAGAGAGAGAGAGAGAGAGAGAGAGAGAGTGAGACAAAAAGAGAGACAGAGAGAGAGATGGATATATAGATATATAGATTGAGCAAAAAGGTCGAAAATCAGCAACGCAGCTGCAGGTTGAAACCTCAAACATGAAACAGCCATGTCATTAGTTATTCTTCCCACTAGTCGGAGTAAGCTACTGGTCTAATCGAAATGGACGTATTAATATGGTCAGCAATTAAATATATCACATAATTTAAATGGTAATAGACTGAGAACATGTCATGCCGAATATGTTACAATGATATGCAGAAAGGTCTGATGTGGCTTTATGAAAGAGTGTATTTTATATAATGTGCACTGTGATAAGAGATGGTGAGTGTGGGAAAAAGCCCAGATGAATATTGTTAACGCGTGCCTATATTTAGCCTCAAATCATCATGAACATATTGCTGAGATACTCCGTTATTTTCAAGGTGTGTTCACAGAATGACCGAACAATTAATTCCGGATGACATTAATTTGAATACATTAAATATCGATGTGAATTCAACGTCATTCGTTAAAGCTTGCGAAAACATTGAAGAGAATACAAGTCAGCTGGAATTAGAGGATGTTAAACCATTACATGTTTTGCCCCATTCGTTCCTGTAGAATAACCTATTACACCGCCCTTATATAGACTTAATTGCAATTAACAAAAATGTCACAATAACGTGAGCACATTATCAAATATCGAGACCAAGCCTGCACAATTAACACGATTCATGTGTAATTTAACATTATATCTTAAACTACATTTTAGCGGGTAAACATCGCAAATGATCCAAGCGCGCTAACGGTCTTTACGATATCCTTGTATTCATATTAGTTCAACGTCATGCATTTCGTTTAGGTGATCTACTGTCGTCTCAAACTCTGTTCCAGGAATGGATAACTTTGATCATTTTGCTGGTGATACATTTGTGTCTACACATACCAGGAAAGAACACAGTATCATATATGTCAAACTGTTCGTCAAGCACTGCATAGCTAATTCGAAACGACTCCTATGAAATGTGGTTTAAAATATGTAAGCACGGAATATGTGTTCAAATTAATAAGATATCAATACAGATTAATCACCATCCGGACCAAATTGAAGCACTCAACAATACATTTGAATTCAAAACCAATAGAATAGTTAGAAGTTATATGAAATTTGTTCCGAATGTATTTATATAGCCTGCATGTTAGCCGCATTGACAAGAAATTAGCAACTCAATAAAGGGTCTTGGGGTTGATACAAGATCAAGAATTTTAGCATTTGCCGTGTAAAGTGGGTCAGCGCACAATTCCTTCATCTACCTGTATAAACTATTTGTGATGTGGGCTGATACCTAATTATCGGGGAAAAAATTGCTTATATAGTACGTTTCTTCATCAAAGGTAAACTTTATTGTCCGCTAGAATTTAGTTTCCTTGAAAAACGGTTTCTTCTGGGAGATTATATGTAACACAGGGAGCTAGATGCATTTCGATGTAAGTGGAAAACTTATGACACAAAAGGTTCTATTTAAACAAAGATGAGCAAATTTAGCGACTATATTAGTAGTCATTAATTATCTGCGGTGGAGGGGCTTGGACTGAACGATTAGGTTTTATATGGCGATTTTTCTCTATAAACGAACTAACAATGAAGATTTTCCCGTCTTTGCATATAGGATGTTTTAAATAGTTGGAGTTATTATGTACGGTATTTTTCAAGGCACTTGTGCAAATTACGTTTATTGTGGACGAAGTTGCTCGTATCGTAGCAAACTGACTTCAAAGTAGTTGTGCATTGCATGCTCCACAACCGGTTAATGGTCCTGTCATTCAGCTAATGGTGTTCGCTTTCATTTGTGACGGCTTACCAAAAATGCGAATATCCAAAAAGTTCGGATTTTAAAATTATTTCATACGTTCAAAGCCATTACGTTTATCAATTTTTTAGCATTGTATTGAACATAGGAGACTTAAGTCCATTCAGTCAAGAAGCTCAACTATGTACTTCTGATTATATGTGCTGTATGTAAGAATGTAACCGGACGCTTAGTGGTTTCCTACAAGTCCAGAACTCAGAAATATACTGACATCATACAACCATTCTGGCGAATATGACAAGACTATATCTGATTACAGTGAGAAATGTAGATCATGTATTTACAGATTCCGAAGTATCATGTGCAGACGTACTGTGTGGGAACTTTGATGTGATTACCACATTGCCTATGAAACAGTTTAACTTGAACACAACTAAATAATTTTGACATGAACAAAACGCAATTAGCTGGCGTTTCATGGCCGATAATTTTACATCTGCAAAAGGACACATTAAGAAGTATGATACATACTGATGCTTTTCCTCTGATGCCATATAGTGAGATTATTCATCTCAGCTAGAATCACTATTTGCCACTGCAAGTGATGTTGCAGCTTTACATAAATTGTTGTTGAATTTAAAATATGTTGACATCTTGTGTTACATGATCCCTTTATTTACAATATGTAGTTTGAAATGGCTAATGCAAATACACCATTACTCTCAGAATGAGCAATATTAAGATATCCTTCATTGAAAAAAAAAAATCAGTTTCGATTCGACAGCATTATTTTACTTATCGTATATTTGTGGTGTATGATCTATACATCACCGCAAAAAAGGTGTGAACAATAGAGAAAATATAATTTGTGTCATCACTTTCCACCCTGCGTCCTAAGCGTATTTTTAAGCGTATGTTTGGGCACAGATAATTTTCTGTGTTCGAATTGTGTTATCACAATACGATTGATAATCCATAACTTCTGGAAATGTGCCTCTCTTATTTGTACAACTGTCGTGTGTGGATATGGAATGAAACCGTAGGTATGCAGGTACTTTCGTTATCCTAATGATACATCTTTAGTGTTACAATAATTATAATGCTTTTGAATTGGACAATATACAACCTAGAGCGAACGGCAATGTTTCGCTTTGTGTGCGAACCTATTGCGAAATATTCATAATGTACGTGATGTCACGAAGTTATTTTGAGCTATGGTTAACCTGAAATGCTCGTTTAAGTCGAAGCAGAACTGGAAGTCCGAGATCTCTCTAACAACATTCATATACGCCTATAATTGACATGCTCGTTTCAAAAGTAAAACTATCAATATTTGGTCCACAAAGATATTCATTGCATATTTTTAATTTTTCTATGGAGATGTTCAATGTTATGCTATTGGACTTGAGAGACAACATGCTAAAATACGTTTGCAGAGATCGAACAGTGGAATAGTGTCTAATAGTAGCGAAACAGTTCGGTTCATTGATACAATTCTTGATAATATTGTTGATAGAAATACATATGCCGGTAATCAAAGAATAGCTATGATAATTTGGCCAATGACATAACCGGTGATATAATGTAACACGTATGTGACACATTTTAGGGTATTGAGTATAAATTGTACATAAATTACACATATATGAAGGCAATTGTACAAATACACATGCAATGATAACTAGCATTACATTACGTATACAATTGTAGATGGCATAAAACTCATTATAATGCCAAAATGTTCGCTAATCACCACGCCTTGTGACATATTTATACTGATCATGTTTCCAGATGTTATTGTAAGAATAGGATGAATAAGTGAAAAGAAGAATATATAAATGCTCAACTGTTATATTGCTATGGTATTATCATTTGGAGGAAGATAGGTTTTACTTGTAAAAGTTTTATATGAAATCATTAGAACGAATACAAATCAATAATAGTGGTAAAAATACTCTCAATTTTATTGCGGTACAACGAAAACTGAAAGTCAAGTATATCATAATTTACGGAGATCTTGAATATCTGAATGTTTCAGTGGCATACTAGAATGGGTCCTGAGCTGTTAGCAAAGACACGAATGCGTCTAATAATCGCACTGTGCAACTTGCCGAAGAATGTTCTCGCTGTTTATGTTATGTAATGGCTGAATCGGATGAAAACATACATTTCATCGTCGTGCCCAAACTGCTAGTGCACTAAGCACATATGACGTGCTTGTCAGATCGATCGAAGTTCCGGCGAAATGGATTCGGCAGCAGCACTACTCACAAACAGATATAATTATGTCGGATGATAACACTCATGAGTTTACCGCAGTCACACACCGTCGGAATTGCGAAAACGCTTTCACTGATATATGCAAAGCCAGTCCAGTGATGAAAGTAAGCGTCCTGGTTCCAACGTTTGCTATAACTCTCATATCACTGTTGCGTACAGTGGTGCCGTACACAATGCATGCAATATGCATTTTGGGAAGTCATACAATTAAACTAAAATTCATGTGGTGCTTCATAACCTGTGTGGGTTATATTGTCACTTGATAATGCCAGCTATAGCCATGGCACCAGACGCATCAATTACCGTGATTTCCAAAAACAATGAAACATACACGAGGTACCGGATGAGACAATTGCAGTTTATCAATTCACTAAAGTTTATGAATTTGTCAACGGAGAAGTTAATGAATAATCTGACGACAGATAACTTCAGTATCACTGTCCAACCAATGCTGACTTATAACGAGGAAAGGCGTATATTCCTACGAATTCTTAAACGACTAAAACATATTTGCTGCAACTCAGTTGCCTCCAATTGAGGCGTTTTATTCATTGTTGCCACGTGAAGGTATTCCCGCCGACGACTATGAACTCGCCAAAAACGTTTGTTCTGCGTTCAAATGAAAAATCGATGGTGATTATAACGATATGTACCTATGCGCCGATGTGATATTGCTCTCAGCCGTGTATAGGGCATATCGTGACAATGTATTGTACTTGCACTAGCCTCGCCCGCAATATATTAGTATGGACGCAAATCCACCGAATGGACCGTAATGGTACTGAGTGTTCGAACCAACACAATTAAGTACTGCTCGTTCGAAGTCTGCAGTTGTATTTGCGATTGAGAGTGTCAAGATCCATTGAGTTCTAAACTTGTGTCAGCATCATTCGGTGGCTCCGTATGTTCAAATGAATCCGGACTTAAACACAAATGCAATCGATGAACTTGAAAAGGAATTTTTTAATTTCATGGTCAATGTCACATTTACAAAAAGCCCGTATAACTAGGACAAACCAATTCTAGTCGATATTTATTTCCGTTATAACAGTGAGCAAGACATACTCAGAATGTTCATTGCGGAACAAGCCTTGGAGTCCATACACATTTTTGAGGGTGAACCTGTTGTTATTCACAAAAGTCGACAAAGCCAAATTATGTTGGTACGTCTGTGGTGGACTTGCCAAACGGCTTTATCAGGATCGGGTCATAATGATGCACACCGATGCTGACTCACTACTGATTCACATCACCACTGATCGTGTGCACGCGGACATGGAGCAGCCACTATAGTTTGGAAAAAATGTGGTACCTGGGATTATCCCAAAGAACGTCTGAAGAACGTCCGTTCTTTAGAGTCGCCAATAAAACGTTTAAAGACGGTAAGCCTTTCGAAGAAGATGTGAGGATATGACCCGCAATCTACTCGATTGTGGTCGGATCCAAAATTATTAAAATAGCCAAAGGTATTCCACTGGTGATCGTGCAGGTAGATCTCAAACACTAACTGTTATACGTTGTTATAATAAAATAATGTCTTCATTTTGTATCAGATATTGCGCAAAAACACGTACCAATAATCCTGTTAGGGTTCAGACACGCAATTAATGGATCTTGTGTTCAATGTGGAGCAAAGAAAGGCACATTTATTGAAACGTCGAATTCCATCGAGAAAGTTTTTAACGCCAAATACGAGTGATTTCATGCACTATCACAACATATAAGTTATGAATCAGTTACATGGCAGTACTTTGATACAAAACACTGACGATTCGTGTCCTAGAAAGGGATTCGGATGTTACAGTAGTTGTCAGATATAATGTTGACATACATTGGTACATTGATTAATTCTGGATTGACATTTTAAGCAGAACGAAATAAACTAGGTCGATCATATGATAAGGGTAATAGAAAAATGAATTGATTTAATACTACTTTGGAAAATGTACAGTCTCAAAACAAGAATACATCGCCAAATGCGTCTAAAGACTTACGATAATTTTAGTGGATTCGCTAGCTATAATAACGATCCTATCCAGGAGTCAATCACCTAAACAATTACAGATTGGTATTAACATAGGTGTGACATCAAACTCACCACTCTTCATTTTATCTATGAAAGGTATTATATCGACAAACATGATTAGCAGCGCAAGAAAGGATAAAAATTTACATATGTTATTGCTAAACACAAGGAAGCAAAGTCAATTGATGAAGTGTACAAACGCTCCAGAAAAATGATATTATTAGATACCAACGCACATAGTCAGGTCATGCTCGAGATGGTGAAATACTTTGTCGTGAAATGTCATTCCAGCTTCTTCATTGTGGCATCCTAGTAAAATCATACAATCAGCATTGTCGGCTACATGGATACGTTCACTTCTACTGTCAAATTACACAACCAACTGTGACATCACATACGCTTGTTATTGCATAGCAGAATAAAAATAGTATAAACTAAAACTTAGCCAGAATTGAAGATATTGCTGTTTCTAATCCGATTAAACTACGAAACTTAAGTCATTGACATAATTCTTAATTTGATACACTTCCAAACCTATACGATTACCATGCCGTAGCTAAAGCAGATCTCACAATAGCTTATATAAAAATATCAGGTCGTATGCTAAAGGCTGCGATACACTAAATATTGAGATCAACTAAAGCAACCTGTTCCAGCGATTATTAATCCACAAGCGGTTGCCACTGCACTGGAATAACAACAGCAACGTATACTAAATATACTTAAGTTTATTTTGCTTCTGAAATGACGTGTCTCTTGCTAAAGGCATATTAAATTTGAGATGTAATACCATATTTAGGGTTTAACACTTCACTAAAAACACGCAGTCAATGTTAAACTATACGGTATTCATTTGAAGAGGCTTCCTGTTTGCTAAATATTTTGCTGGGCAAAAAAGTTCATAAGTACTAGCGTAGTTGGAGAGAGAGAGAGAGAGAGAGAGAGAGAGAGAGAGAGAGAAACAGAGAGAGAAACAGAGAGAGAGATGATAATTACATAAAAGATAAGTGTATGTATGCATGTGAACACAATTTAGAAACGTTCATTTTGTCTCTGGGTTTATGAAAATGTAACTGAACTAAACTTACACCAGGTCTCATCAATACATGCATAACTTCCGCACTGAACTGCACTTTTCGTCCTAAATAGCAATTAAAGATCGAAATACTTTGTAACATTCATTGAAGGCAAGTTTAATTATGTATGATACTATTAACATATATCGAATATGCATCAACATAAAATCCACATTCAAGGTAATTAACGCCCGGAAATATATATGGATAAAAGCATAACACTTGTTAAATGAGAACAATGTAACCATGCCATGCTCAGCAATGGCTGAAATCGTAATAGTCAACCTGCAAAGCTTCCTATTTTAACGGTGAGCTTATTACCTTTGAGCATTTTGTCGGTTATGTATCGGTGGATCTGACCTTGTTTGCCCTTGAGTCAATATATCACTGATAAGCCAGTTACGTTGTTTGCTAACTGTAAATAATCGGATATTGTGTGTGTCACTCTTTTCTCGGCGGAAACATATTTGCAAGCTTGAAATGAATTTATGTTTGGTTTAATATAACTGAAACTAATCACTTGGTTTGTTGGTTTCGGTTTACACTTGAGATGAGTAACTGTTTGTTCTAATTAATTACTGACAGGTGGAAATAAATTCAGTTTCGATGGATTCCGGTAGAGACGATAGACGATCTCGTTTCGACCAGATGTATTGCCTGTGTGGATATGCCTACAGTCACATGTTTATATTGTCCAATGGACTGGAATGTAATAATCTTTTAATTCTTGATATGTTACAATAATGAATCAAAAATGACCTTGTCTGATTTCGCTATAACTTCATTTTGTATTATAGGTTGTTTTTTTGTTTTTTTTGGGCCCTTTGTAATGCAAGTTAATAATTAATATAGTTGAACTGACCATAAGTACTATAACCTGAACACAACAATAACACATTTTCTTGTTTGGATGTTAAGGCAAGAACGAGTAAGGTGTAACGAAAACACAATGCATGCAAATACCTAAGACACTGAAATCAGGATGATGTTCAGCTACCTTCCAAAACAAGGAAAGTTGAACAAAAAGTTTATGAATTTCGAAATAGAATGTCCGAGGTGAAGATTTAGATCAATATGTTTACATATATTAATAAAGATCATAATATAGTTATTTAGAACTATAATGTATATGTTACGCTTTAACAATATGAACATGTTAAAGGATGGGTATGCCATGAACTTGAATTCACTCAAAGATAAATTACAAACGCACGCACACACACACACACACACACACATATATATATATATATATATATATATATATATATATATATATATATATATATATATATATATATATATATATATATATGTGTGTGTGTGTGTGTGTGTGTGTGTGTGTGTGTGTGTGTAATCATGAAGAAAAATCCAACATACAATACAAGTTAAATATATGTATCAACTTTTTACATTTTATTGCAAAACGTTTCATATGACTATTGTTACGTATTGGAAATTTTGTTCAGATGAAATGACATAAAGCAAAAGTGCAAGCCCCGACCGCATTTTCGCACTATTTAAGCCCAGTCTGAAACTGTCAGTACGTCGGGACAGAAACATGTATTTCACGATGCTTAAACTAGATCACTCTGCTATATGTAGACAGTGGTAAGATTGATAATTTCGGAAGTGCAGAATTTTCAGGGATGTGTACCCCATTTTGAAACATCATTAAAGCACAAAACATTATCGAAATTTAAATGAACATAAAAAATAACAAGCTCCGATACATCAAGTTCCACCACCATGGGCTTAAAGCAAACGTTTTTTTTTATTTTGTAATCTTCAATACAATTCTCACCAGTCCAAGTAACAAGTCTACACTGTTTTACTTGTGATATACATATATGTGAGGCACAATTCTACAGTCATAGTAGTGTGTGCTGTGGTGTCGAGTAACGTTTTGAATAGCTGTTTCCAAACAAAATTATTTCCAATGACTTGAATAAATTGTCATAAATGTGAATTTTATTTCGGTCACCTCAGCTTTTATCTATATATGGAAAGGAGGAGGTAGCAAAATCTTAATATAAATTGTAGGTTGTCCCAACTTTTCATTGGTTGCAGCTACATTTTATCACCATTCCCGTCTGTAAAATGAACATAACTATTTCCTTCCTTATGGCAATACAAAAGAGAAATAAAATGTCAAGGATTCTTCTAATGAGTTATTGCATCATAAAGCCTTCGCGAATTTGTGTTCTATTTTTGGGTGGATCTGTTTGAATAGAAACAGGACAAATATATCAAGGAAAAATATGTAAGAACGTTGATTGTATAAACGCGGATATTGCGATGTTGCAGTTGTCGTGTAGCTTTAAATCCCTGGACAGGCTAAAGCAAAGACATTTGACAGGAGGCTGATTCAATAGGAAGAATAACAGCGGTAACATGATGACAATTGCTATTGAATATATATACATTTTGAAGGGGTGGCCTTCAGAATCGTAGACTTGTATTTCTGCCGCAGACTTAAAATGATGGAATTAATTAATGCATCTCCACGCACTTATGGATTCGCCAATGAGATACCATGAGGAAGATGTTAAATGTTCAGCAGAGTAAATGATTATATTGATGGTCCTCCTTGATTATTGAATTATTATGTAAATTGCTCTGCCTGAATTGAAAACTCCGCTTATATTATCTTTTTTAACTCTAATAATGAAATTATTTGTAAAAAAGTTTACTAAAGACGTTGTGTTTATTTGTTTCAGTTATGTCATGACCTCATCTTGCAACTTTATATATGTATATTAATATGGGAGGTTATAGCAATATGCAGAGTTGGCTAAATATGATAATTTTATTTCTGCAGGAATATACCACGTGTGGATATGATAGTAATCTGACAATATCACGTGTTTACATACGAGTGCTACGACAGGCCATGACATTACTTCAAATTCCAGTACATCAGCTCAAACTAGTAACATAGCATGCTTATGAACACGTCTGTCATGTAGTGATGTACATATACATTGTATCATAAAGAGTGAGAACTGTACAAGTTTGGAAGGCCCAGCCATCACTATGTATGGGAGTGTCAGGTATTGAAAACGACGTATTCCATTTTCCGTAACTTGCCCATCTGACTCTTTTAATTTTCTTTTTTTTTTTGTTGCTGTTCTTGTTTTCTTTAAAAAAAACGAATAAATTGCAAAATACCCTTATTGTAATACAAAGTATAATTTGTTCTGCTCTTTTATCTCACTTGCAACAATAAAGTTAATATGAAACGAGAGAGAGAGAGAGAGAGAGAGAGAAAGAGAGAGAGATCATTTCTACATTAACCCACTCACTCCTTTTTGCAACTTGGGAATCTAATAAGGCCATCGTTTTATAGCTGAATTTCAGACCTAGTGGTATTTTCCTGCAGCAAAATAAATTCTCAAATTTGGAAACCATAAATAAATGGTTGCCTCAATGAAATCCAGGTGACATCGTCCATAAATATTTTGCTGCCGCACTAATACTACCAGCGTTAATATATCATACATATTAAGAAATTTGTTAATCAAATATTGTATGAGTTTTTTTTTTTTTTATCACTTACATTCATATGGTCCTTTCTACGTCAACGTTCCTACCCTGCACTAAATTACAATAGTTTTAAGGGATATATACACTGAATAGGATACCTAGGCTTTGATAACATGAATCATGAATTCCGTTGCCTCATCCATATTTCTACAGACGCTCGTTTAATTTTGACATGCTTACATTAGCATTCAAACTTGTAATGCATCGAAGACTGGTGATGATATTATAATCCAGACCTTCATTTAAATTAATATATGTCAGGTTACTTTAAATCTTTTTGACACTACTGTCCTAATGTATTTCATGTAAATATTCAGATACGTATAAACCATTTTGCATCAGACATCATATACACAACGACTCGACAACAATAATTATTTGAACTCAATTACAACATAAAACATTATTTTAGTCAGCGCCGATAAAATAATGGAAACAGGTAAAACACATGGTGATCTCAAGGGTTCATACAATATTGTATATAAGGCATACTTTGCTCACATGTATGTGTACCTTTTTATTCTCGTTTCGAAGAGTGTTCACTGTTTACAGTTGATACTAAAGCACCGTATTGGACCCTATGCTGATAGCGCAATGAGTGCACATACATAACACACAAACTTGTTCGTGGATCACAGTGAATCGGATGAATCTATACTTAGACACTTAATGTTTAAATCTTCCGGTATTTATACAATGAAGCTTGCGCAAAGGTATGTGACTTGCTGGGAGTAAAGTGTTTCATGGAACATGCAATGCGGAAATTTATTGTAAATTTGGAAATGAATACTAGTCTTTTAACTGTACTAAATGTGACAAACGTTATATTAGAACACATTGCGAGTATAACTATTTTGAAAACAAGAAAATGTGGTCTCGACTGTTGACATGCTAAGAAGTCATCTCGTAAATTTGAAGTTCTAACCGGAAAGGCTGTGTGTTTGCTGGTTTAGAAAACCGAATTATAATACGGTATACGTAGTTGGAACATGTGCATAAACAGGTAAGTTTAATAGGTAAAGGGAGCTAAGTATTTATTTTTCTTGAAAGATTTGGCGTGAAGAAAGCATATATATATATATATATATATATATATATATATATATATATATATATATATATATATACTTTATTTCGCGAAAAAGCTGCTTGCTTTGTTTGGTATTGCATTAATGACAACGGTATATTTTACTTTATCGAACATCATTATCACACTGTCAATTAAACTATTCATCTTTCAGGATTTTCCATCAGCTATCTCATTTGCATATTGGATGTTAAGTTTGTTTGTTTGTTTGTTTTTATTTTTAACGGTGGATCAGCACTGTTAGGCTATTTAGCGCCAAACAAAATGTTATTTGTATAATCTTTTAAAAAATTAGTAAAGGTCCAATATCGACCAACGATATAAAAGAACAAATGGTTGAAATTAAAAACGGTAAGATGGTATCGGTGCAAAATAAAGCTTCCCGATCAACGGGGGATGTCAATGTTCTATGTTAATGAAAAAAGATGAAAAGGTATTAAAATGGGACGGCATATATATTGCATAAAGCTGCACAAGGTGATAGCATAAAAGTTAGAGTTTAGAGTAAATATTTACGGCTTTCAGGAACTCTATAATACGAGTGATGTTCATAGTATCAAAAAGTTCTTTCATGTCATGCACAATGTAATAACGATCGCGCGTAGGTTGCACGTCAAAACACTCTATCATAAAGTGCTTGACAGTGAATGGTTCATTGCAAGAAACGCACTCTGGTGGGTCTTCACCTTTTAGTATGTGGGAGTGGGTGATATAAGTATGACCAACCCGGATTCTTGCAATGAATATCTCCTCCCTACTTGGATGTTAAGATTGAATCATAGTATAAACGGTAATATCAATCCAACATGCGCAATGACGTCTTCTTGAGTGTATGTTCTTTATTGATTGTTTAAATTATGGTCGAGAGCAGTCCTTACCAGCTGAACGCACATATTACAGATGGAGGTACATGTTTAGATACATAGTTGCAGGTACATTAAGACAAATATTTGCATAGGTTTGACTTGATAGCATTATGATAAATATTGAAAGATCAAAGTTCATGTTCAATGTTTCAAAGAATTGTATCACATAATATATGTATTGATAGTGTTGCATAATTGCCAATGATATATGTTATCCACATTCTACACAAAATCTTGATCACTTATATCATTGGTGCAATATCGGGTATGACATTAATATTCAGAATGAATTAGCAGACACGATCCACTTCCGTCTTAGTGACAGTGGACTCATATTTCGATAGATACAATTGATAGACAAAGTGAAGTACATTTTAAATAATGTATATGCATTTATTTTAAAAGCGGCAACTTCATGATTTGTGGTAGAGGTTGCAGTACATTCATCATCTACAGTTGGCAATATTCCTAAGTTAAGATAGCATTTCGTACGACACTCGTACATTAGTGTCAATGTTTGAAAATGTTATACTCAGAAAGAAACGTTAGACCATCCATTGTTTTCTAAAGGCAGCTTAGCTGTTTAGATGAAAGTATGTCAGACAATTGTATATGAAATAACACATATATGACCGATATGACACACGAACGTTCCAGTGCATAGTTTCTTATCTTATTTATTTTACTTCTTCTCATTTTATTAACTAACAAGGTCATATTACTCGTTAATCGTATCTTTATTTTTGATTCATCATAAAGTGAGGACGTTTGTAACTAAACGGGTCGCATTTTTCTGTCGATGTTGTGTATCAGGTCATCACATTTGCGCATTACAGTAAACTGTCTACGTCACATAACGGACGAATGGATGGTTGGAATGCTACTTATGGAGAATATATAGACAACACTTACAAACATTAAGATGATTTAGTTAGATGATTATGGTGAATATAACAATATATTGCACAAGAGCACCATAATAAACTGAAGTTAAACCGTTGGTTAGTATTTGTCCATTCTTACAGTTATTACTAGAACTTTATGTTCACTAGCACTTACGCACTGAATTAGTTTCACTGATTAAATACGCTCTTCAATGGCTCCTTCAATGTGTTGATGTGGCTTCCTATGGCACCTTCACTGTGTAGTGAAATATATGACGAAACTTGCAACTGGGACTCCCTTGACCTTATGTTGTATGGATATTCCTGATTTGTCCAACCATATGGTAGGATTCCCTAGCTAGCACAATTCTTCTCTTCAGCAGTCTCACAACCTAGTCCTAAGTTGTTCATGTGACTAGCTCTTCCGTGTCCCGACGTTCTTAGGACGTCCACGTATGTCCGTTATTGTAGCAGGATTCCCTGGCTAGCAAAATATAACGTTAGCCGTCTCAACCTGGCCTTATCTCTCCGGGGATGGAAGTTGATATACCATAATGGTCGTATTTTTGATTCGTTTGATATAGGGTGAATGAGAATAGTTCACTGAGTGATTTATATGAAGTGTCATCCACCTATTCTAGTCGAGCACTTGTTTCATATCACGTTTACAAGTAATTGTCTCATGTACACAAGATGAAAACAAATCTAATGGTGTAGTGAGAACTATTATGCCACTATCACGATCATATTACTTACACGAGTCTGTGTTCTACAGTGAACATCATATGATACGTTTTAGTAAATTCTACTTCAGAAAATATATTTTCTGGTCTTTATTATACTAAGAATATAAACTTGTTGAATGCATAAATAAAATAAAGGAATAGTGTTAAATCAGTTCGTGTCTACGTTCCCCAAAACGTTGTTTAAGCGATGAGTATAGTTGCATTTTAAAAGCTACCTCAGTGCCTAATGAAGTGTGATAGAAGTATCTCAGCCATTGTTTTCTCTACCTGGAATGTATTAAATTCTCATAATGAATGTTTTGGAATATTAATATCCATATCAACAAATTTGAATTTGACAGTTTTCACTCGTTCTATACACGAGTGGCTGCTGGTCCGTTTCCAGGATACACATTGATTTAAACAACTACCTGTGGGATTTGGAAGCATATCATATCACTGCGAGGCACTGATTCTCAATGATGGAATAATTCTGCCCCTAGGTGATAGTTTTCTACTGGAATAGACAACATGTCATTTTATATTTCATGTTTCTGTGATAATACTGCGCCTAAACCGATGTCAGAAGCTTCTACAATTAGAATACATTTTATCTAGATATTGCAGTCTACCTATCAGACTAGTTTCCAACATCTCAATTGCTCATTCTTTGATTGCACAGCATTCAATTGTATTCATTTGATCCTTCTTTTTCAAAGTGTTCAGTGGTACAGACGTAGCCGCAAACTAAAATGAACGTCCTAAAGAACTCCACTAAACCTAGATAATAAGGCACCTGCATTTCGATTTAAGGACGTTTTGCTTCCTGTATAAACTGCACAATACTAAGGAATGTAGATAACGTCACAGACTGCCCTCTCATATACCCTAAACAGTTCAGTCACAGACTGCCCTCTCATATACCCTAAACAGTTCAGTCACAGACTGCCCTCTCATATACCCTAAACAGTTCAGTCACAGACTGCCCTCTCATATACCCTAAACAGTTCAGTCACAGACTGCCCTCTCATATACCCTAAACAGTTGAGTTTGCGATACATTACATTAAATTTTGTAGGACGTGCCGTTAATCTAGACGCTCTCAATCTTGCTAACAATCCCCGTAATGCTACGATCTGACTTTGCCATGTTAAGGTAATCACAATTATGTTATATGTATGCTATCTGAATTAGTATAGACGTGCAGAACCTTTCTCATTAATCTAGTGAATATCTCAGGAGCATTAATTACCCCAAATTGACATCATTTTAAACTGAACCTACCAGTGAATTTTTTTCAAACAAAATGCGGCCTTTGCTTTGCCTTCTTTGACAATGTCACATGTCATTACCCTTTACTCAAATCAACTTTGCTGAAGAGTTTGTATTTTGCCATTGTTTAAAATGTTTCTTCAGTATTCGGTAGTTGCTCTTCATCAAGACAGTAACTTTGGTTATATTGTCTACAATCAATGCAAAACCTAACTTTGTTTTCCTTGTTTGCGTACAAGTACGACTGGTGTTGTAAATGGAACAAAGTGAAGATTCAATCAAATCTATCTGCAAGATCTTCACTAACTACATCTTAACTATAAACTGAGAACGAAAAGGAATAATGGTGGTATTGTCTGGTTTGTGAATACATCTGAAAAATCTTGCAAAAAGTATCGATCTCTTGTGTCTGTTCTACTGATAATTCTGAGATCACCATTTCATCTAGGCAACCCCCGTAACATTATGTTAGCGGACGTATCAAAACATCTGTCGGAAAAGTCGCAGGTGGACCGACATCCCCATTCACCTCGTCATCTCCCACTTCAATAACACTAATGACAACTTTCGCCAATACACCTCGCTGTAAACTTCATAATTCTGGTTATCTCTCACTATTTTGCTTCATCATATTTCCATGCAATATCTTGAGGTTGTTTCGAAACTCAACTATGTAGTCTAAATTGCTAATTACATACTTCACAATATGTGGTTCTCTCCACTGCAAGAACACACTTATTCTTCACTGGAATTTTTATTAGTACCTTGCATCCTTCTATAAACTGTATGTCCCATGTTTTACTATAACATTACTTTCTGTACCTTACGCCTGGTGTTATCAATTCATGCAGCGCACGTTTAGAAGTTTATTCTCATCTCTCCATCACAACTAGCACATACAGATATGCACTCCTTTCCTCACTATCATCTAGTTTTTCTGCCCATAATTATTTAAGACTATTTATGGGACCTATAACTGCCCTGGCATACAATAAATAAAAATATACAAATCCTAAGCTTTCTTGTGGAATCTCCCGATGTGCGATCAACATCACTTGAAACTCATCTCGAACTAAGTGATGCGATCTAGCAACGTTGTTTGAAATAAATTATTGGTGGATCAAACCTTTTTGAATACAGAGCTAGCTTGACCACTTCTTCTACTCTGTATAACAACCCCCTCCTTAGCACGCTTTCTACACAACTCAAAAGTACTAACTGCCTTTTTTTCACCAAAAAATCATGCTCATCAATATTTAAGATTTGTGATCGAACGTTCATTTTCATTAAATCTGTTGCCTTATCGTGCGATATAGTTACGGCGTGAGCTAAACAACCCGACTGAAAATCAACAACACCTTCCACCTTCTCAAAAACCGAATCAATATTGTGTTATCTAGGAAAAGACCTCCTGTACCTCCCAGCAAATATGGACTTGTAATGCTTACATAATCCGCTTCCAATCCATTTTAGCTTCCGTCCATATATCTACAAACTCCCGTTTTATCCAAGTACATGTGGGTTTTCACTAAGCTTATTTTAACAATGACAAGTACAACCAGTGTCCATCGTAACCATACTAATATGACCATTTACAATTCTGCCTTAGCAGGAACGATTGGATTTATGCCACTTGGTACTGATCTAGTAAATGTGCAGGAATTGACAAATCCAATTAACTGATCTCGTATCAATACGTCGATAAGTGCTTCACAGCCCTTCTCCACTTTAATCAGTCTAAACCAACGATCTAATTATTCGGGTATCCTACCAATGAACATCACACAAGTTGCATTGTTCTTAGGTTTTGTCCGTTGTCTTATATCCTGCCTCTGTCAATTCAAGTTGCCTAAACGACGCATTTTTTCAACTTATACACCATCATATCCTCTAATGGGGATATCTTGTTCCTCTAAGAATGAAACAGGTATAGCCCACACATATTTACATCTTGCGCCTTGGCATACGTTTCTTAACCGCTTAGGTAAGCGCCCAACTCATCTGTCATTTCATCAAAAGGTGACATCATAACCTTAACTTTTCTCATGTTTAATTTCATCCCTCTTTAACTTAGACTTGTGCTCAACACCCAATTTTGCGAGTACCATTTCTTCAATTTCCCCTTTAGCATATCTCTCTCACCTAATCGTCTCAACCATTTATCTAACCCTTTCCGCACGAAATTTCCCTTGCTCGATCCATTTACTTGCTATATTTTATCGCTAGCATCCTTGGCCTTAATTTCAACGATATTTGTTTCTTGCTTAAACTTGTCTTGAGCATTAGTTAGTTCCTACTCTATCATATTCTTGTCTTGAGATCATGTTTGTTCCTCTCTTCCATTTCCTTAGCTTGTTCGACTCGGACGAATTCCCTTACGTCTTCCTTAGTAGACACACACTTCTACCCAATCTAGCTCAAGTCACTTACGAATAATGATTAGTATGTGCATAATACGTTAATATGTATACACGAAAGAGATGATATAAAATATATCACAACACTTCAGAGACAGGTGTTATGTTGCAAGTGCAATAGCATTTTCCCTATAAGGATTTTAATAGTGACTCAGTCAAGGAACACTCCGGCAGATTGATCTTCTCTTGTCTGCTCCAAATACATTCATTCACATATGCACAACATATTGTAACGACGAGTTACAATATAGTTATGAAAGCTGCAACTTGCTTGTCTCTGTTCATCTAAGAGGCTGTTACAATCAAACAGCCCACTTCTAACACCAGTCACATAACTGGCGAATGGATGGTTGGGATTCTTCTTAATGATACAAATATGGTTGAATTAAATGATTATTGTAAAAAGAAAGCAAAATATATTGAACAATAGTACCATCAACAACCGCAGTTCAACAGTTATTAAGTAGTTACCTATTCTTGAATTTCTTTAGAGCACATTATGTTCAATGGTACTTCCGCACTGAATTAATTTCATTGATTATATATGCTCTCCAATGGCTTTTTTACTGCATAGGTACGCCCTCCAATGGCTCCTTCATTGTGTAGGTGTGCCTTTCTATTACGTCTTCAATGTGTAGTGCACTATAGGATACATCTAGAGACTGGGGCTCCCATGTCCTGACGTTCATAGGAAGTCCCATGTTTGTTCGCCCTTGTAGCATGATTTCCTGTCTAGCACAACTCCTCCTTTCAACCGTCTCTCACAATAGTCATATGTAAGTGGTTCACGTGACTGAGGCTCCCGTGTCCGAGTGTTTATAATACGTTTCGAGTTGCCTGCCCCTGTGTCTGGATTCATTTTCTAGCGCAATTTTCCATTTAAACTCTGAACCATGCATTATCTATACATGGTCAGAGACGGCTAAAAAAAACGAAATTCTTGTTTTAGTCTTATACTATAAGACCAATGTATACATTTGACTGAGTGACTTATATATAGTGACCCCGTTCTGATTTAATCGAGAGCTTTATGTCACGTATACCATTATTTCTATATCTCCACACTAAATGCAACCAAACCTAATATTGTATGAATTCAAGGTAATTAAAACATGAAATATTTACTTCGCAGTAGACCTGTACAATTAGATTACAACATAAAACTTAGTTTGTTCAAATTACCATAGTTGCATACTTTAATGTGATTTACAATGGATTTGATAAATATAATTGACTGTATCTTATCAACAATTATTTATTAAAATATATATGCAAGTAGTGAAAACAATGAGTTGCAGTAAATATAATAGAATGCTCAAAACAGTACACCTCTTCTATATAAACAAAAAAGAACAAAATGTTACGTCCTAGTAGTAACAGTTCAAGTTGCAATACCTGTCAAGATATTATTCAAACTAAATATATAAATAATGAAACGTCATACCTTAATCAAGCAGCTCTATATGTCCAGGTTTTAGCTCCTGTCCATAGAAAGTGTACGTGTCACTGCCCAAGTTATACATTGCATATAGTCGCGTTGTGCTGACCCATTGCAGTTATCGTAGCGTGCACGATCTTCCCGCCTTGTGAGACATATTACATTACTCACGTGTTTAACAGTCTATTTCAGATACTATATTATCAGGTCTTTATCCTAAGGGCAGTTTAGACTGATTTAACGCATGCATAACATGAAGCAATATTGTGATGTCAGTTGGTAAAACTCGAATGCACACTGCAGTTACCTCTTACCCAAAGCATATTTATGAATCGATTACATGAAATACATTTACTGGTACGATATCTTACGTTTTTATTTTTCAAGTTCAATAAGAACACTGATCAGCGGATCCTTCAAGCTTGTTGTAATGCTCATATGTGTGATTTGGTTTATACAACATAAATATCAGATATATATATATAGTTTTCAGTGCATTTATTAATACCAAATTAAGCAGCAGCACTGTAGTGACGGTATTAGTGCCGCCGGCTATTGACCGGCTATTGATTTACATTATGGGCAAATAATGATATAGATGATACTATATTACAATGTAATTACTGGATAAGTATGGGAGTAATATGATTTGTACATTACAATTATGGCATCAATTTGTTTTACATAAATGGGACCTTATTGGGAGATTATATTCAAATTCACTTAATGTCAAACACAGACGTCAATAAACTGTAACATACATGAGCTTCAGAATGATCTTTTAAGTTTATATTTGTTCTTTGACCCGAAAAATAATGTGTAAATTATGGGTCTTGTTTAATTGACAAATACTGAGGCTGACCTAAGTCCAGAAATGAAGCGGATACATAAAGCAAGGAGTTAACTCTTCTTTTCTTAGATTGATATAGCAGCAGAGGGGGCGAATCGGACATTTTGTCCAATCGTTATTTTGCTTAATTATTACTTTCTGCACTCAACGATCTAGTGTCGTCAGCGCCTGGTAAAAAAAAAACGACGACGGTCCATCCTACACGATGGTGACGTCATTTGGTTTAATTAACACCTTCTGCGCGCCGATCCCCAGTGTCGTCAGCGTCCGGTAAGCACATCGACGACCGCGTCGATGTCATCGCCCCCTCTGCTGCTAAGTGGTTATTTACAATGATCTTACAAACAGAGTGATCACTAACTCCTCCTCCTGTAGATCAATTAGGTTATTTGACTGATCGGTGAGTTTAAAATTAATTCTCGTTAAAAACCGATCATGGCATCGCATATAGACCGGATTAATCGGATTCTCAACGATTAAAAATCCCGGAGGGGCTGTTGGTGAAAATGAATAAAGGATATATCCCTGTTGAGCTTGATTTGATTGATTGGTATCTACCTGGTAACTCCCTTCGATAACATCACACACTAGATTGATTGCTATCACCGATGCGATATTTACGTTGTATGGAGCAATATGCCTACCATCATCCCCGTTATCGTGTCTGAGGATATAAGTTGATGGACCGATAAAATCATTAAGAGACTTTCTTAGTTCTGGCGTGTTGTATCTTGGAAACTTAAAATCGGGTAAATCGGCTTCTGCGATATTATACTCGGTTAGGAATTTTTGTTTATTATCAATTCTGCTAGTGGATATTACCCCGATGATTCTTTCATTGATATATTCCATGTCTAATATAAGTTGATTTAACACCTCAACGTGTTTTTGTGCTTTTGTTTCCCGTAGCTGTTCTAGTTGTGATTGGTAAATACGATTAATCTCGATAAAAAACCTATCGATATCATTTAAATTAACTTCGGCCTCGACGACCGATCCAGGAGTTTTCTCGTACCTAAAATACCAATACATGGTATTCCTGTCTTGAAATGTAAACCAGTCGGGGGGTGACGAGTTTTTCATAACAAACAAAACATCTCGATAATTGGGATTAATCTCATGATACGATTGTTTGCCCTCGGGGTTTTCATAAGGTGGATTCTTAGGCCATCCTAGTATGGTTCTTATTGAACTGTTATAAATATCAACCATATACCCCGGTGTGCTTATTTCAATCGTCGACGATAACGTCGGTTCATGAACCGTAATAGCGATTTTTGATTCCTTTCCTGTGATCGATTTTATCCTGCGTTGAAATTCTTTATTGATTTGTTCTATTTGGTATGACCCAGTTGGTATTGTAACCTCCTCCCAGTTTGGGGTTCCATCGGGTTTATTTTTCCGTGCAAAAACCAGCGAGTTATTAGGTTGTTGTCCGTTAAATGCGTCCGCTCGAATATTAGGCCAACTGTGATATACTCGCAATTTTGCCAGCGCTATTTCCTTCACTGGAACCGGTGATGGAAAGTTTACACTGAATTCGGGTTTCGTTGATGTTATCGATATCATATTTGTTTGTACCGGAGTGGTGTTCTCCGCGATCCGCTGAAGTAATTGAAACCCTTCGGGGTTCAGTGACATTATTATTATTTGTTGTCTTTAGTGTTTAATATTAATAACCAGAGCCCATTGAGGTGGTTCCGGCTTCCAGTTGAAAATCCTCGATTTTTGACATCGCGGAGCTATACAACTGGACCATCGTGGAGAATTCAACATCGGATACGAACAAATTATCAATCGATAACGAGATCAACCCGGATAATTTCGAGTATGCGTCGGATACTATTTGATGTTTTACTGTATACTCGTTGAGTTTTTTCTGAAAACACGATGATATCTTTTTAGTGATTGCGTTGGCGACTCCAGCAACTGTTGTCATTGCGGAGACAGCGATTGGAACAGCGATCGGGGCTATCGTGGTTACCGTGGATAAAATAACACCGGTACCGGCTATTATACCCGACACCGAGTACACGACCGCGTCGATGGCGGTTATTTTACGACGGTATTTTTTTATTTTTACACGGTATTGTTCGGAAAGCGTTTTCAAGTTCGCGGAAAATTCTTTTGCGGTATCGAATCGATATTGATGTGACGTCGGTGATACCTCTGATTCAATTTCCTTGGTGGTCATTTTTATTTTAAAAGAGCTAGTGTTTTTAATTACTTAGATCCACTACAAATTCCGCATACCATGTGATGTTTGCCCTAAATAGACTGCTATCAACGGCTTTAATTATAAACCGTTCGATTGTATCCTTGTCGATGATTGTTGATATTGTATTGTTAAACCCGGATGAACTCGGCGATGATATACTGAACTGCATCGCCGAAATCAATGTCAATCGATAAATGCCCTTAACAATTGCGGTGACATCTATTGCATTACGCGTAGGAGTCCAATCGAATGATCCGTATTGAACCGTGTATACGCCACTGCCGATGATCCCATGAGGTGTTTTCATTTTTTCGAGTTGCTCTGTCATTCTAGGTAGTTTGTCCTTAATCGCTTCAACATCAGTTTTGATTGTTTTTATTTCCCCTCCATACGCGTCTACATTTTTTTTGTTCGCTTCAATATTAGTTTCGAGTTGCTCTGTTATTCTCGGTAGTCCGTCTTTAATCGCTTCAACATCAGTTTTGATTATTTCTATTCTACGCAAATTCGCGTCTATATTATTCTTGTTCGTTGCAACATTAGTTTTGATTGTTTCTATTTCCCGTGTATTCTCGGTCATACTTTTTTTGTTCGCTGCAACATCAAGTTTGATTGTTCCTATTTCATATGTATGTACGTCTATACCTTTTTTGTTCGCTGCAACATCAGTTTTGATTAATCCTATTCCCCGCCAATACGCGTCTACATTTTTTTTGTTCGCTTCGACATCAGTTTTGATTGTTCCTATTTCCTGTGTATGCGCGTCCACACCCTTTTTGTTCGCTTCAATATCAGTTTTGATTGTTCCTATTTCCTGTGTATGCGTGTCCATATTATTTATGATCGTTGTAACATCAGTTTTGATTGTTTCTATTTTCCGTCCATGCGAGTCTACATTATTTATGATCGTTGCAACATTAGCGCCGATTATTTCTATTTCCCGTTCATGCGCGTCTACACTCCTTTTGTTTGTTGCAACATCAGTTTTGATTGTTTTTATTTCCTGTCCATACGCAGTGATATCATTTATAGTTATTGTGATTTCATCCGGTTTGGCATTTTTTTTACCAAGGAATTTATCAAAGTTGTCATCGATCCTGTTAACATTTTTTCGTAACGAGGTAAATTGGCCCGACAGCGTCGTAAACTCCAAAATAGTATTTTTTATTGTTGCAAGATTCGGTTCGGTTACCGTCGGGGTTCCAAAAAAACTAGCGGTAGTGAGTTGTATATCGGTGACAGATTTTTTCACCTCGGCGACAGATTTTTTCACCTGCGCGTCAAGTTCGGTCACCGATCTATCTAACCTTGTAAAACCGTCCTGGACTAATGTTACCCTATCCGTCACCGCTGATATATGTCCACCCGGTTTGAGTCGTCCGTCGCTGGTATACAGCGCGATAGTGTCCTCGGCGGCATCACGCTGTCGTATTAAAACGTCATTCAGTGACACATTACCGGATTTCAATTTACCCTGGCGGTCTTGAAATACAACTATTTCGCCCGGGTCAACACTTGTTAGATTCAACGTATCAGCGATTTCATCCTCAATTAGTTTTTTTATGTCATCGGTGGCGGGCGTTTCCGTGGGCTTTTTCAGCGCCGAAACCGGTCGTCCCCAGATATCAATCATTATTATTGTAAATGTTATTCTCTAAAATCCGTTGAGCTTCTACGACCCCACTAGTGTATTCGTTTACAACCACATGAGGTGGTTTTCGCGATGATGAAATCGCCGCAAGTACGTTCAATACCTCGCGGCCACATATCGGTGGGTCACTCAATTGCTGTGTTGGCAGCGTGGAATAAAAAACCCGGGCTGAACACGCCCGGGCTGAACACGCCCGGACATACCGCATGAACTCTTTCGGCGGGGCTAACCCGTATGAATCAAAATAGACGATCGCACGCGGATCAATTGCGTATGCAACCCAATGAGTTCCCGCTCCGGAGGACCCATCGAGGTTAATTATGCCGGTTTCAGTATTCCCTGGGGCCGCCGGTAATTGATCCCTCATAAAAACACCTCTGAAGTTTTTTATCGCTAGCGCGTTTGCGGCATCTATTAAATCAAAATTAGACATTGGAGTCATAGACTCAGGAGTCATTGACTCCCGAGTCAATAAACGGTTCCCGGTAGTCTTAGACCCTTTCCCGAGTACCATGAATACGGGGTTCCCGGTAGTCTTAGACCCTTTCCGGCCACGGGTCGTTTTTTTTTGTAGCCTTTCCCGGTTGCCTTCTTCAATGCCATCCCCGCCGCGGTACCAACGGCTCCTAACGCCGCCGCCTTAGCCACTGCTGGTGCGGCCGCGGCAATCAATGCCGGAATCGCAGCTAACAGCGGAAATATTCCACCGGTCTTTTCCATGTTTTTAATTGCTGCGGCTGAAAAATCTATTTGAACACCCTTTTTATTCTTCATCGCATCATTGAAATGTTTTATTTGACGCGCCGTCAACGATATCTTATGATTACCACCCGCCATCTGCGACGGCTTCAGCGTTATTGTGGTCCCGCATTGTTTAGCCGACTTTGATCGTAATTTCTTGACTTGACCATCAGTCAACTCTACACTGACGACACTATACGACATTTTATTGTAAACGCGTTTATGCTTTCAATTACATGTTTTCCACTGGCGCATCAACGATTCTCATTCGTCCACCAACACCTTCTAGCAGCATTGATTTATCGCTGAGAATGACAGCAACCGCTCTATAATTAACACCAGCCGGGGCTATACGAGCTCTGAAGTGTATATCAACGACGGATTGTCTCGTTAAATCAAGATGTTCCAACGAAAAGTAATAAATCGGATACAGGTTTTTAAAATCAAGTTGTGATATTTGCAAACCGGTGTCGACGTTTTGATCACGACCCATATATGACAGCAATCGATGATACACACGTGCGACATGGTTGTCGCCGTAATTAAGCTGTATATCCTCGGATGGTTCCTGTTGTCCGTTTATTCTCAGCGAAACCTCCATGACTCCTAATCGATCAAATATCATATGGCTGCGTTCTTGATTACCCAATCGTTCCCTATTCTGTAGCGCTATGAATATATGACGCGGGGCTGAAACACCCTGTTTTGATGCTAGGTGCCATGTAAACGTATCGGCGACGTTATCCTCTTTAGCATCAGTTGTTACCGCTAGCCAACTCAACAACGATTTCCCTCCCTGTTCCATAAATGCTAACAATCGTGCTTCCGTGGTAACTGATGGAGTCAGCACCGGCATCCACAATGCCATTTTAGTTAAAATGACTTTACCGGCAGCGACGCCAGCAGCATGCCATATTGCATTGTTATCATCGCCCCTTCGCGTCAGGGCAATTGTATGCTTAGCCCCATAGACAACTTTTCTGACATTTCTGCAGAATCCGAATATGTGATGGAGTGGAATCGCGCATGAAAACTTTCGGCGTGGTCTTTGCAACATTCCTACTCGTGTTGCAAATCCTAGATTAAAATTATCGTTAGTACTTTTTATGATATTGAACTCAGCGCCTGGTCTTGCTCTGCGGTCTGGATTGGCTGCTTCAGCTTGTGGGTCAAATGCGGTATCTCTTTCCACCAGCACGTTAATGTACTGAAGATGATCAGCGTTATCGGTGGAGTCCTTCGCAAACATCATAGATGGGCCCGCCGATCTTGTATAATCATCTGAATACCTCGCTAACCCAATTATCGTCGTTGCAACATCAACCTCGCGTTCTATTGATTCAATTTCTCGCCCGTCAATAAGATATCTGGCGCTCTCAAATAACGCCATGATACCGTTGTTGACGAAGCCAACTCGAACACGATGGTCATCTGCGTATGGTGCATTATCGGCGGCATTTGTCACGAGTTCTCCCTCGATTTCGATAAACGCTTCACACGGCAAAAAATATTTACTGGTATCTTGGACTTGAAGTTCAATTCGCGATCGTAGGTCAGGTTGCGCTGCATAATAAGAATAATATTGATAATCACGGACAGAATCATCCCTGCGTACTGGGGCGTCCATATCAAACGCGGGATCAGCGGTACGCGCAAACATTCTATTATTTATCATGTTGATGTTTTCAATTGCGATTTTTTCGTCGTAAATTCTTTGAATTTAAACCACTCCCCGCTATCGCGTTCATGAGCGCGTTGGTTGCCGCATCGGCGGATGGCGAAGTCGCCAACGACGGAGTCGTCGCCAACGACTGAGTCGCCGCCAACGACTCTAGTTTTTCTTCCACGGCGTTATTTATTACTTTACTGATATTCGCAGGCATCACTGTCGTTGATGGCATCTGTTTTTTTCTCCTGAATTTCACCAATGACATTAGTTTGTCCCGCGCGGCTGAAAACGCCCTTCCGGCAACATCTCCAATAGCACTAATACCCTTATCACGAATAACATCAATAGCC
This sequence comes from Sinohyriopsis cumingii, assembly GCA_028554795.2. NCBI lineage: Eukaryota > Metazoa > Mollusca > Bivalvia > Unionida > Unionidae > Sinohyriopsis > Sinohyriopsis cumingii. The sequence goes on from JAPYKE020000205.1 coordinate 75,350, forward strand.
TTCATTCCTAATTGTTTGGCTAACGGCGCTACTTTTGGAGCCATTCTTGTGAATAACCCCGCAATGGTGCTACCGAGACCATCTCCATAGTACGCGCGGTAAACAGGCAATCGCGAGTTTACCACGTAGACGAGTACTGGTTTATCATGGTTGTAGTGTATGATCATCCTTATTAAAAACACCAGTTTTCCAATTAATCATCCACGAGTTCGTCTATGAGCGTTCGATATACATTAATGTCCATAATACCGCCTGCAAATAACCGCTTGCAAATATCAGCGGCCTCATTGATTATTTCCGTAGAGTTATTTCCGGCTCGTTTTCCTCCGATTAGTACTTCCAGCCGTGATATATCACTGAGAACACTATTAGGACAGGTAACGCCATAGGATTCTTTACCAACAGAGTATCCTTTTCCTTTTTTTGGTGTTATAATCTTAACTTCCTTGTGGAATGCGTCGTAATCGGATTTACTATGATGTGGTAATGCATCTTTATGTTTACTTGCTAAATACACTATTCTTGCCCAGTCCTTTAACGACTTTATATTTTTCTCGTAACCGCTATTGATATGCTTCTTATCTCGTATGTTCTTAGCAAAATTGTTGGCAGTAAAATTAATTAATTCTTCCCTGTTGCTGAAGCCTCTAATTTGATCTATTGTGTTCTTCTTGAGTATAATACGGGGTATATTCCCCTCTTTTTCTTCCGGTATTTCTTCTTCTGGTGTTTCTTCGGGTATTTCTTCTTCTGGTTCTTTCGCAGTAGCACCTAGTTCTTCTTCGTCGGCCATTGTAACATAAGGTTCTTGTGGTTCGGTTATAGCGAGTGGTGGTGGTCTCCGTGTTGTAGCAGCCGCTATTTTTGCAGGAAGTGTTTCTAAAGACCTTTTTGTTTGTTCGGTCTGAGCCGCTATCTTTTCAAGCGCACCAAGAACGGGTACAGTTGCCGCCGTAACATCCTTAGTCGCTTTAGTTACCGGGGCAAATAACTGTTCACTTCCAACAGCAAAATCAGTTTGCATTTGTTGTCGCGTTTGAAGTTTCTCTCTCACCCTGTCTCGTAACGGTATAAACTTTCTAAGCGCTGCTAGCCGCTCTCTGGCTAGCCGAGTAGTAAGTGATTCACCTACCATTATTGTAAATTGATCCGCAATTTTCTAATTTTCCGCCGAGTGTACCATCGGGAGCTCCACGGAGTTTTCGTCTATAATCCTTCTAATGTTTTTGATCTTACTAGAAATCTCCCGGCGTCGTTCATAAACACGTCCGAGTTTTTTTCGTATTATTTCAACGGCAGTAAATAGTCCAATGAATGCATTTGCGTCATTGTGGTACAGGTTCTCATTAATCGTATGTTGTAATCGTTTTATAAAAAAATACTCGCGGGCCAGGGTAAAACGCCCCCGTTTCGACTGTTCGTTAATAATCTCATAATCGGATAATATTTTTTCACTGTCGAGACCATCAGATAATTCAATTCCTTGATTTTTTAATTTTGAAATCTCAGTTAATATATTATTGATGTCTTCGATATTCATTATTCTTATAAAACATCTTATTTCTAATATCAAAAATTTTAATAAAATTATTGGGGCCATTTTTGACCCCGTTTTTTGTATGGACAGTACAATGCCATAGATCTCCACTCGAGTGTTGTGGCAGATTGCAGGCATACATGGACAGTACAATGCCGTAGATCTCCACTCGAGTGTTGTGGCAGATTACAGGCATATACATATACTTAATTAAGGACATTCACATCTTGGAACCCCAAAGCATACATCTCCGGGAGGGAGGCCTAGGGTGACAAACGTCATCGTAGACCGCCCAGAAGATATGCTTGGGGGACATCACTACATGTACTTAATTAAGGATGAATATATTTACAATGAAATGATTGATGGATGATGGGACGGCACAAGACAGCACAAACATAAAACGGCGGGGCGGAACTCTACGGCCAATTCAACCAATCAAAAGCAACCCAATTAAATTAACCCGGTTGCATGATTGTGAACAAAAGACAACCACACGCCCGGGTCAAGAGCGTGGGTTAGTTTTGATTAGTTGAATTGGCTTTCGAAAGCCCCAGGCTTATAACGAGTCATCTTATATATAAAGTGACTAATACAGCGGCGTCAGTCACAAGGTGTGTGTTAATTTGAATTCCCTTGAATCGTTCGAATCCTTAAATACTTATTAATGGTGTTTCACGGCATTTAAATGAAACCAAATACTCAAATAAAACATTAAAAAAAAGAATACAGCTGTTAGATAACAGCGTGTATTTCATTAGTTTTCATCGTAAAATGATTAATTAATCGCAACATTAATTGGACTTCAAGGGACGCAACATTAATTAGACTTCAAGGGACGTAACTCTTGTCATGCGACGCTATCACAAAACGAGTTATCTCCCTTTGATGTTATATATGAAAATCGAATTCTATGACCCGTCTTTTTTGAGATCGCTGTTTTAGTTATATTCTCCGCAACATCTAGAACTGATTTACTACAAATATCGAAGTATTTACCAGCCGCATTCATAGAGCGAAATATTTTTTCCTCGTGCGTTATTGTATCAAATGACTTTACGGGTTTTGCCTTTCTCATCCCTCCTGTTTTTCCAAATTTGGAATTTTGACTCGGTGTAACAGCTCTTAGATTACACAGTCTGTTATTTTGAGGACATCCATCAATGTGATCAATAACGAGACCGTCGTTGATCAGTCCGTTAAACGCTTCATACACCATCCTGTGAATAAGACAGATTTTTTTCCCAGCATTAAATCGCAAGTATCCGTGATTATTTACGGTACCAACCGGCTTCTTCAGTCTGCGGTTTCTAACAATACCGTCGCGAGATGCCTCGTAATTAACAAACACAGGGTGAGGTCTGAACTCTTGGTCCATTTGTATAATAATACTACTTGTCTAATTTATTATTTGGTTTAATTATAAACCTTGCAATGTAGTCCTGAGGAGTTTTGATGACGAAGTCTGCGGTGGGGTCAATGACGGCGTTTTTAATTCGCTTGTCATAATAGCGTTTTAGTTCCCTGTATCGCTTTCCGCCACAATTAATACACAACTGGGATTTTCCTCTTACACCGACGTGGCAAACCAAGCACGGTAGGGGGCCAAGAGAACCATTACGAACGCTTTGTAAATGATATCCGCAGAATTCACCTCTACATGATTTATTGCACGGGGTTGTCGACCCAATCATCAACCATTTGCAGTGATTCATTATACTATATTCTTTCATTTAAATACTTGTTTTAATTATATGGATGAGTTTGAGAGATTAGCAGTAATTAAGCCCCGGAAAAATATTAGGTTTAATCTCGATAGAGTCCTCAAGGACACACCAAAAGCGTTAATAAACGATAAAACCCTGTTGAGTAAAATACGCGATTGTATCAATGAATTCAAACGTGATGGTGCATCTCACAGTTGGTCAACATTTCGAATTGATGGCATTGTTGATGCTACCATGAACGACAACCGCGCAGCAATGATAATATCACAACTTGACGGTAAAAGGTATTTCTTCAGAGTAAAATTCATTGTCCGGGTGGAATCAGGCGATTGGATCATGCGTGATAAATTTGAACCAGTTCTCAGCGACAAGAAAACAGTCACTGTCAGCCGCGACTCCAAGCCGGGGTTGTTAACCGGAATTGACAAACCATACTATGAACGAGCGTATCCTGAAACAGCAGTTGTTTATGGAATATACCCGTTAAATAAGAAACCTGATATCGGAAAACTGAAACCGATGAAACAGTCAACTGGGATAAATTGTGTAGCAGAACGAATAATAGAGCATTTTACAAATGCATGTCGAGGAAACAAATTGACTGATTTACGACGTAGCAAAATCAACCAGTGGGAACTAACCGTAAAAGAGCGTGGAGCAACCATCAGCGACATAGCGAGATTAGAAACGTCGTTGAGATTTCCAATAACCGTTACAACGATAACCGGTGAAGTATTATACGAATCGAAGTATAAATCGAAGGGAGCCCCAATCAAAATTATCGATCATAACGAACACGCATGGACGCCCGTGATCACAATATTTCCACGGGATAGAACAGTAAAGTATATACCCGAAGAATTCCTGGGAGAACAATTCTCCAAGGACGGTTTTCTCGCGGAGAGGAAACTATTTGATGCTATTGCCTACTTGTGTAAAAACGACCCTGTATCAATGTGGTTACTTCGCAGCGCTGAAAACGATGCGGATACCTTTGATCAGTTTGTAAGACCAAACGGTGAATTATATCGCACTGAAGCATTTCACAACAGGATGAAAAAAACCGCCATAGAATTTGAGGAGCATGATGAACAACTGCTAACAAATTGTTTTACGATTCCATCGGTTGTAGCTCATGTTGCAGCAAGGAAAAATGCGTGGAGACCAACGCGCAGGGAATTTCTACCGGATGTACAATCCAGTTGTTTGGAATACTATCACGGTGGACTATGGAACACTGAATACAACCGCGACGCTATGATCTCGGTTGATATGGTTGCCTGTTATCCAGCGAGTTTTCTCGGGTATGGATCCGCCGCTGAGTACTTTAGACGATTTGGACACCCCAGTCATGAAATGACTCGTGTTGCTATTAATGGACCACTGCCTGATTTTGATTTAACCGGATTCGCTCGCATAGTATCATTTGAATTCGCGGCAGGACTCCATCGCTGTTGCTATATTTGGATCGGTAGACACATGGCTGAAAAGAGATGGCTGCCAATAGCGCTGCTACGGTATATGATTGATTGTAGCATGCTAGTTTCGTTGATTGTCAGTGACGCGATTATATCATACCGGGCACAGACTGAAGTCTGGTTACCAGAACCGGAGCGTCTAGATAGCATAATTGACGAGTCCAGAAAAAACATTGATGCCGACGAGGAATATATCATCGAATGGTCCAGGAGGATATTTAACCAACGAAACCGCGAGGCAAAAGATCTCGGTAGAAGAATAATTGGTAAGTTCACACAAGGTGGAAAAAACCACGACTACAAACGATATTGCTCACGGCTGATTATAGATGACGCAGAATATGATTTCGTAATCAAGGACACAGTGGCAAAAAATAGATACGTGAACTGCAAAACAGCTTTCTTGTCCAATGGAACGAGGTTGGGTACAGTTGTTACCTACAGCGATGGAGACAGCCCGGCGTATCCACATTTGAGGGCGTCTATGCTGGGTTATGCCGCTATTAATTTATTCTCGATGATAAATAGATTTCCTGACACCGCGGTTAGAGTAGCCGTTGATTCATTTTATATTGACGTAGCGTATAAGGGAAACGTAGCCGAGTTTACTAGTCCGGACGAGAGTTGGGGTACATGGAGAATTAAAAATGAAATACGACGCGATTATTCCCCGTCAGCAGATGTCACCGTTGAGAACGACTACTTACGCGGTGATAAATTGTCAGAATGGTCTAATGCACCATCGTGTTCTGATCCAATTTGTAGACACAAGACGGTTTATTTAAGCGGCTGTGGCGGGTCAGGAAAGACGACTCGGGCAATTGAATTATTTCGAACGCGGGCAAGTATAATCGTGCTTACACCGACCCATAGACTAGCGCGAGAAATAAAACAACGAAATGTTGACGCCGTTACTTATCACAGCTTTTTTCGATACAGCGGCGGTGAGTGGACTCCTGATCGAATGGGTGAAAAATTTATTCCCGACATTATCATCTGGGATGAGATATGTACTGTTTCGTTAGATACTTTACAAATGTTTCTTGAGTGGTTGCTGCGCGCGAATACAGCGGTAATCATGTGTGGGGACCATGGCCAACCACCACCATTTGTCGGCGAGGGTCCACATGATTGGTTAAGGGGTTTTGTGGACTATTATGAAGAAACCGATACTGATTACCGAGCACTTGATGAACAACTGCGCGAGGTTAAGAAATTAATCAGATTACAGCCGGATAGAATTCAATGTGAAATAATTCGCGAGGTGATTCCGGAAACGCCGTTAAATGAATTCTGGGAAACATGGAGACCAAACGATTTGATTGTGGCGAGTAGAAAGATAGTCAGAGACACACTTCAGCGGAAGTTGTTTACGTTGCATAAGGAAAAGTTTCCAACGCGTCCAGTGCCGTTATGTTATAGACCCGCGGACACACGGCGGCAGAACATTGAAGTTGAAATTCCAGGCCGGACAGAAAAACAAATTCTCGTGCTGAATGATATCGTGCTCGTTGATATCAGCGTCGTCGAGGACGCGCTACGTGCTGATAAATCCCCGTGGACGCTAGGATACGCAACAACAATACATTCCTCGCAGGGACTAACCATCACGGACACAATTGTTTGGATAGTTGATAATCGCATCGAATGGTCAAATCTAGTCTATCTTGCAGTGTCCAGAGTACGAAGGATAAATCAGCTTCGAAGAATTGTTATTGACGGAGCCGATGACGGAGTCACTGACGAAGCCGGCGACAAAGTCACCATCGATGCAAGCGTCATTGATAGAAAACTCTCGGGTTACCGCCAACAGGATAAAAAAAAACAGCGGCGTTTTGATATTGATGCCGAATTAATAATCTCGCTACGACAACAACAGAATAATCACTGCGCGAGTTGCAATTGTATAATGAGTTGGCGTTATTCGGATAAAGACACTCGCCAATTTACCGTGGATAGGATCGATAACAGTCTCGGTCATGTCAAAAACAATGTGAGGTTGACCTGTCTTGAGTGCAATAGACGCAACGGCGCTAGTTAAGACCACGTGGGGGTAATTGAGTATCGTTAGGTATCACTTGTAGTTGCTCGCGTGTAAATCCGCGCTGAGGAGCAGTTGAATCCAGTCTATAGATCGGTGGTCTACCAGTTGATCGTGTTATCGTTGATATGTTATGTGTGGTAACACTCCAAATAGGATCGGTAGCCCTTTTTTTACCGCCTTCAAGCTCTCCTGGTTCATATAGATATCTAACAGTGACATCGCCAAGAATCGGCTTAGAAACGCTATTTATTTTTAATTTTCCGGGTATATACTCGTATTTAATCGCGTCGCTGGGCTTCATGTTGATTACTCGGGTAATCTCGTTATTTAACGCTGCAATTACACCTGGCAACCTTTTAACCCATTCACGAGATCGTTTTTCTTGGATGAATTCCTTCGCGTATTGATATCCAAATAACCGTTCAGCGAGAGTCCGATTGAATCGTTCAACAATTGCCTGATCACGATGTAGCGCAGTATGACCTCGTCGTATCGCGACGCTATGATGTTTCAGCGTTGATAAAACAGCGCCGCGAAATTCACTACCAGGATCAACTTGTAATAGATTTGGCCAGCGCAGAGGACCTCTTCGATAAATCCGCTCAAACGCATCGGCTACTTCAGTTGCTGACTTTGTTTTCAACGGTTCCGCTTGTTTGTATCGACTCGCAACATCAACTACGGTTAGCGCGTATTTGTAACCGTTGTCATGCGGCAGAAATAGTATATCAGCCTGATGAACTTCATTAGGTACGCTGACATCAAAGCGCGAGAAGTTGATTTGTTTAGGCGGTGGTAGATAGATTTGCCATATAGCCTGTTTGGATAACCAATTAGCCGCAGTGGTCTTTGTTACCTTTGCAGCGCTTGCAAGCTTACCAATTGCGGCCTTCCCCTTCCAGTATCCTCTCGGAGAATAATAGATGGAATCCATCGTTTTTCTTGGATGATTGTTATTAATTACCAGCGCCAATCATTAATTTACCTTTCATAGCCGATTTTACCAACCATGAGGCCAATTTTTCTTTGACGGATTTATCAGGAATAGCATTTAGCGCGTGAATTAATTTTACATCCGCGATATGACGCTGTTGCAGATCGCTACTTTTGTAAGCAACATCATGAGCATGACACGCCTTATCGATAGCGTTTATTGGATACTCACCGGGTTTGGGCTGATTTTGATCATCGAGTCTAATATCTAATCGTGTTCCGGGGCCACAGTAGTTATATCCTGGGAGGTGTTTTTCTCCTGGATACTTTGCCCACGGTGTTCCGGGGAGTTTTGCCAATTTGGCTGCGATGTCACCTCCTCGCTTTTTTTTAAAACATCTCCGGGTCTAATAGAAATAAATCTAAATTTCTTTGTACCGCATTGTACACACTTACCAGTAAGCGCCGATCTGTTATTTCTTGTCGTAACGGTTGTCATATCATTTGTGCCAGTACGCACTCTACACTTCACACAATATAGATCCATAATTTATGTATAGAGATATGAATATAATTGATTTTTCGGCGACTAAAACAAGAGAACCAGTTAAGCATGTTGCAGCGTTACCAAACTCGATCCGGATGATTATCATCGGACCATCTGGATCCGGCAAGACGCAATTGTTACTCAATTTAATAATGAGATGGATGAAGTGGGATAAGTTGTATTTGGTTGCTCCTAGCGTAGATGATCAACGATGCTACGAGGTGTTGAAAGATTTCAACGAGAATGCATCAGCGATCGCTAAAAAGAATGTTATTGAGTTTATTACGGATATCAATGATGCACCGGGTATTGATGATATTGATGGCGACGTTAACAATCTAGTCGTGTACGATGATGTTATGTTAGACAATCAAAAGAACCCAGCTAGGATATTTTCCAGAGGCAGGCATAAAAACACTGACGTGATATATGTCACTCAACGATACACTCAGATTCCAAAAGTAATCAGAGATAACTGCAATATTCTTGCTGTATTCAACGGCGTTGATACACACACGCTACGAAATATTTGGCAGACATGGTGCGGCGGTGACATGGACTTTAATGTTTTTCGAAACTTTTTTAGTCATGCTCAGTCGACCCCACATGGATTCATAACGATAAATTTACATGATCCTCGGACACGATATCGTATCGGACTTGACCAAATATTCGGTTAGTTGTAAATAATTTTCATTGTAAATAACCACTTAGCAGCAGAGGGGGCGATGACATCGACGCGGTCGTCGATGTGCTTACCGGACGCTGACGACACTGGGGATCGGCGCGCAGAAGGTGTTAATTAAACCAAATGACGTCACCATCGTGTAGGATGGACCGTCGTCGTTTTTTTTTTACCAGGCGCTGACGACACTAGATCGTTGAGTGCAGAAAGTAATAATTAAGCAAAATAACGATTGGACAAAATGTCCGATTCGCCCCCTCTGCTGCTGATATATATATATATATATATATATATATATATATATATATATATATATATATATATATATATATATATATATATATGTGTGTGTGTGTGTGTGTGTGTGTGTGTGTGTGTGTGTATGTGTGTGTGTGTGTATACAGAGAGAGAGGGGGAGATATATAGATACACATATAGACAGGTAGAGAAAAGGCTGGAGAGATATACAGATATACAGTTATAGACTATAGAATAATCAATAGTCTGTGTGCTTAGAAATATATGGGTTACCGCGGAGTCTAAATGGAAATGTTAACATTAATTTTAAATAATAGCCTCCTAGTTCATATCAGTAGTATGGATTGAAAACAATACAAAACATAATTGCAAAGAAAAACAGGTCATGAATCAATGACAATGTGCGGTCTGCGCAATTACGTTCTTGTGGTGTTTGACATAAGCACGCTGACAGATTCCCCCCAATTGCATTAAAAAATATCATGTTTGAAGAGAAATAAAATGAAAATTCTTATCAATCAATGAAATAAATGAGAAAGTTAATTGAAAAATTTTCAGGGTCATGGTTCCTACTTGACATTACCCAGGTTATATTTGTATCTACCGGTTATAGTGACCGTCAGCAATAGCACTTAGAAATGGATATATGCCTCGAAACAACAACAGCAAAAAAATGCTGATCATATACAAGAAGGTCTTATATAACGTTATTTCGTCCACAGTCGGTCTGTTAGTGAAGTTTTCATATTACTCCTTAACTGTTCGAATAATTGCCATGCGAGTCTACAGACTCACTGACATCGCATCATGGTTACTTGCAAAATACATGGATACATAATATTGCCGGAAGTGCGGTCATATTAGACATATTAGATATCCATACCACCTAAATGGATGGTCATGTCAGGATGAGGTTTTCACTCAAACATTTTTGATGACAGTAAGGTGGCGCTATATTGAAATGGTACCTATCTTATGTCGTATACGACTGAAATTGTAACAATCCTTTCGTCACTAATCCTGATTTAAGATAAGAATTATTGCAATTAAGATTCTACCAGAAGCTTATTAGGATGCATAGTTGGTCATGCTAGTAAAAGGTTCATATGGCACATTATAAAGGGCCTCTACAAAATGTGTATCGATATTCATCCTGAATGGACGACTAAACGAAGTAAAGTTTGGTCCTAAATGGTCTACTCAATGAACATGGGTCGGTAACGAAAACTTCTCCGAAATAAATGAGCATATTTTTAACTGAGGATTCTTTCGATAGCTAGTCGGTTATAAATTAAAACTATGCTGATAGGACATCCGACATGGTTGTTGGAATGACCAGCTTGAGCGTATAATGACTGTTATATCATCTTTATGGCTGCTAATGGTGATGTTGTGCTTTCTCTAAATTCACGTTATCATAGGTTAATTTTTCTCAAAAGAAATTGGGTGAACTGAAAATCCAATGTGTTTGATATGAAAGCAATCATTGAAATTCGTTGTATAGCTAATTTTTTGAAAGGCAGAGTTCTCGACTTCTAATTGAAATATCATCCTTAGGACATATGTTGTTTGATGCAACGTTTGTAATCATGATAATGATAACATGGCACCCTTATCAGAGATGAAATACTTTATTAATGGTTTTCGATTTTTTGCCAATATTTATAATTTTCAGATCAAGATGTTCTGGGCATTATGCTGCATTGTCTTCATCATTGGTAGTTTTCACAAATGCAGACCGGAAGTTCAACGATGCCCTACTCACTGTACGTGTAATAGAGATAAGCTTTACGGGAATTTTTGCGTTTCATGCGAAGTCAGTGACCAAAATTCTGGATCAGATTATTCCCCCTTTCCAGTCATATTGCCAAACATCACAAGGGTCTTTTTCTTTACGGGCACGAAAGGAGATTATGTATATCCACAGTCACTTATATCATTTGCAGATGTCAGCTGGGGAAACGTCGAGGAACTCACCCTACGAAAGGTAGCACGTTTTGAACTGAACCAAGAACGACTAACTGGCCTCTCAAGACTGAGAATTCTACGCATGCAGGATACGATAAAACATACACTACATCCTGACGTATTTGTTTCGACGCCCAATATAGAAGTTCTGGACCTGAGCCACAGTCTTTGGTTGCCGCTGAAAAGTGTTGTTGCAGCCTTAAATAAAAGTCTTCCCCGTTTAAAATATTTGAATCATTGCTACGTGCAGAATGCATTAAGTGAACCATTTATTTTGGCTAAGGATTTCGCAATGGCTATTGAAAAGAAGCCTCTATTTGCTCTAAATGTGAGCAACACTAAAATATCCTTATTCGACAATGGACTCACTTCTAAATCTATCCGATACCTAAATGTATCATATACTTCTGGATCATGGTTTGTCCCCAATCCAAACCACAACCTGGTTCCCAATCTAGAGGAAATTGATATTTCCTACACAATTTTCTCTACTCCGAAAAAAATGTGTCATACAACCAAATATGCATTTCCGCCAGGAGATTTCCTGTTTTCAATCTGTATCATCAATAAAGCGATTCATTTCAAATAACATAAGGATGACCTACCCGATTTACCTGTACGACTTTAACGTGGAGTTTAATGGTAGTACCATTGGTGTGGATGAATTTTTTTTGCGTAATTCGGATATCCGACGGTTAAACTTTACAACAAATATTAAACTTTTCAGACTGAAAATTATAAATCTTGAAGGAAATTATCTAGAATATTTGTCCCCCGACATTATGAAAAAGGTTCCAAATTTACGAGAGATTTATCTCGCACGAAACGTATTGTCAGGTATGGTAAATCTAGGAAATCTCTTTGAAAGCAACACAGAATTGGAAATCGTTGATCTCTCTCAGAACGGGCTTGCATCCATATCATCGACAGTGTTCGTTTCCACTCCAAGTCTTTCAACTTTACGACTGCAAGGAAATTCATTCTCCATTTTCCAATGTTCTATGGAGAGGTTGTATAACCGTAAGCTATTGGACTTGAGAGACAATATGCTCAAATACGTTTCCAAAGATACAATCGGTGGATTAGTGCATACTAGTATTGATCATAGAAGATGGAGAATACTGTTTTTGATATGATCACATATATGAGAGATGAAAGTGAAAGTTTACCGCAGAAGAATAATTCAATTGTATTAGGCGAATTATTGGTCAATCAATTAACGATAGACTTTACTGGCAATATAATGGAATGCGTGTGTGATAGGATTTGGTTCATTGAATGGAAAATATTCACGAATATTACACTCAGTGGGAAAGAGCTGTACGAATGCAAATTCGCAAATAGAATAAATTACATGACGTATGAGCTTTTGAATGATTTAAGATATCATTGCAAACTAGTTGATTTTCTTGGTTTAATAATCGCAATTCCATGTACTGTATTTATAATGGCTGTGTGTATGTTTACTGTTATAAGAAAACGAAGAAACAATATGAAAATATTGCAGCGACAAGATGCGCTCTTGGAGAGATACCGACAGCTCGATAATATAGAACAACAGAGATATTTCGTGTTCTTGTCATTTGCAGGAAAAGACGATGAGTTGGTGAACAATTATATATATCCTGAACTTGAACTATTTTTGAGAAACAAATTTGGAAATAATGGCAATTTGATATGCACAGGAGACACACACTTTACCCCTGGACGTTGGATTGCCGAAGAGATTGATCGGAGTCTGAATAGATGTGATGTATTTATCATGGTAGTAACACCGCCTTTCCTCCAAAGTGAGTGGTGTAAATATGAAGTAATGTTGGCCAAGCAGAAAAATATTTTCAAGAGGTTGCTTGTTAATGACCAGGTCTACCAGAAAAAAGATTCCGTCAGCACTAAAAGACATGTTAAAATTGTGCACTCGTGCAACATGGCGATTACATGATGGTCAGTTTTTCATTAAACCCGAGTGGATAAGGATTTGTGAAGGAATGATCAAAGGATCCGCCAACATTGCAATCGATAGTGAAGAAGAAGACGCAGTTTAATTTTCGATTGCGCCAAAGTTGAAGCAAGGCATTCATGCATTGCACATAAGTTATTCTTATCAGTTGCAGTGTGATTATATTTATTTTCTGATTAAATTTATTTTGTGATTAAACTCTGGAAAAACTGTTAGGTTAGCGTCCTTTCGTTTTGGTAGCTTATTTGATAAAGCCTTGTATATGACGTTATGGACAGTTTGTATGAATAATGATATTCTCAAACTAACATAGTTCACTTAAAAGAGATTATTCAGGTGAATCACAATGTCCACATATAGCCTATCAAGTAATGGACATTATTGGGTGTTAGGTAGAATTATTTATTTATATATCCCGGAACACACACACACACACACACACACATATATATATATATAGCAAAGAGGAAGTTTAATTAGGAATCGAAACTAGGCAAAGAAGAGCCCAAGTTCACAGACCGGAAAAGATGGAATGCATGAATGGATCTCCACCAACGGTTACGGATCAGACAATTATACACCATGAGGGGATTGTTAATGTTTTATCAGGGCAGATGAATTATGTGGACTATCCTATTCTATTTTCCGTTTCACGATATGTATAGTCAACGTCCTGCACAACATATTGAAAATAAGATAGTCGTTTAGAATTTGAAGTTTAGAGTGCTGCTGCGATACACTTGAAGTTGATATCGCATGCCTATATAATTTTCTAGATTATTTTCGAATGTTGTGAACAATTAAATTTAACTATTTAAATATATTATACATCAACATTTAACTAGGAAAAAAACATGATATTGTAAATCCTTCGCGAAGACATACTTAATGAAACAAGCTTTAATGCTCAGTTAACAAAACTACATGATATATACACACCCCGGCAAAGTTTGCGGAATCGCAAGGCAAGTCCTTTCTCTTCTTGCCGATGGGTAAATGAAACTGAAATCTAATTATCACATTTTCCATCTTGTATTAATATATACATATATAAATATAGTATGGTTTGGAAATAGGTAGAATTCGGAGAGAAAGTATTGAGAAAAGGCTGATTGTAGGTTAGAAAAAAAAACTTTGAACTGAAACAATAACTACTTTTATTTAATAATGTTCATTTGACTCGCTTTTAGAAACGTTGTTATATTCGCTTTTCCTCTATATATGCTATCAACATTATTTGTACAAATATGACGACTAGAATTTATGGAATGATTTGTTTTCTTACAAAAGTGATTTTAGAACACTACTTACATATTTGCTTTAACAATTAATGTCTAGTCACCTTGAAATCGGCCACATGCATTACAATTATATCTGACGAGCTGATAATTAAGAAAGAGTTTATAGTACTTATTTGTATTCGTTTTATTACTTTCCAAGCAATAAATATTTATCGGGCTTCTGTAATTTGCATGTCAACAATCCAACAGCAGATGATACACACCGACTAAGGTGATATATGTTAGGTTGATTGATTATGCAATTAAAGAAATATAAATGTACAGTAATTATGGGTAAGTGTTTTTTTAAAGCATACCTGTAAAATAAATCTAACACGAGTTACATTATTAACACGTCCATGTATTCCCTAATTGCCTTCAAGTGGTGGACATGCATCAAAATACTCTTTGTGAAACAGACTGTTTATAGTCTGGAAGCTTGGCAAATAATGCAGCTTGCACAATCTTGAAATGTAACCGATTTTGTACTATATTTTTGTCAAATATCTATGTGATGACACGGATTACAAAATCGAAATTATGCACTCTAACTTGGACAGCCTGATTATAACAACTGTGTAAAGTTATGCCAAAACGATTGCGATATATGAAATCATACATAAAGGTGATGCTATATGTACGTTGGAGAGACCGCAATGTATAACCATTGCAGAACATAAAGCATCACGAACTATATATGACCTTATTTAATTGTATCGCCTTGCCCACTGGATGCTCACCGAGACTAAAAGTAGATTATCCCTGATATCAGGCAAATATATTTTGAACGCCCTAGTAAAAAAATACGAGGGTATATTGTTCTGCCTCAAACTGAGGACTTGGACACTAATCTGATGACGATATTTACAATTAAGAACATTGTGCGAGAAAGGGTAGGGTGAGAACACAAAATCAGATTAAAAGTTGTTTTTATTCCTACTGTTTAAACATAGTCTTCATCAATATTCAATTGTGTGCATGTAATTCGTTGCAATGAAACAATTTCTGATCACGTGTCGTACCAGGTGCATGATCCTGGCTCCTTCTAGGACGATCAAACTAATATGAAAACAAACAACACTGTTCTGTCCATATTATATATCAGTTTTGCATTACTTTTATTTATAACAAACTAGACATCACATTACTATATTCTGTGAAGACCCAATGGCAATATGACTTCGTATTATCGGGTAGCTAAACGATTTTCAAGATGCCTACCATGGTGGCCATCCTATTCATCAGGTCTGCACACTTTTAATTTAGGACGAAGTCATTACATTACGTATGTTGGACGAAAACCTGATATTGGTGAGACTGTCCACTCAGGCGTGACGAGAGCAATGTTTTTAAAATGGGAACTCTGGTGGCCATATTCATTGTATGAGTGGCATCATTTTAGAAACAATTAGCGTAGGTGTGGTAAAATGTCGTGGCAATCTTCATGGGCGGTCCGTTCCAACATATGCTTCCTTGCAATATGTTTTCCTCACATATTTCTGTGATAAATCCAATGAGAATAGTGAACATCTGAATTTTGTCGGATTTTATTGCAAAATACCAGTGTGGACACAGAGCATTGCCTGAGAAGAATATTGCAAGTGATAAGAATTCCCCATGTCATTGTTCTAAATTATACAAGAATTATTAGCTTCTTTAAATTACATTTATGGAATGGGAGGTGTTGAAGTATGTACACTTATACATTTCCATTCACTTTCTTTCGGCCAATAAGTTATGGTAATGTTTAAGTCGAATTTGAAATAGTGCGTACAGTTTTTAATCTTCATCTATATATAAGTCAATGCCGAGTATACGACAAAGCCAGAGCAATACCTAAACAGTGTCATATTCATTTACATGTGTTCCACACAGCTTAGTAAATATTCCGTGCATTTACAGGTCAGCACCATTGTATGTAAGTATAATTACCAAATTCGGTTCACACAAAATATTTAATACAAATTACCTGCTTTTAGTTAGAGACGACCTGAAACTTTACTAAATAATAAATAAGATACGATTTGCAATGATGTGTCAAATGGACTATATAAACTTCACATTTGTTAAAGAATAGTAATGTTGATATTGTATGTATGTCAGATTAGGGGCAATATGGTAGTTGCATCACTGATGATAACATTCCTTTATCATAGTTCTGATTGATGAGAGATGCAATCTCAGTCCATCGCTTTTCATGTTTTTGTACAGTACTGTCATGTTTGTCTGGAGATAGCTATAGCGTTAGTTGCTATTCAGAATGACACTTAAGTCGCAGTGTAAAAAACATATCATTTGATGATGACCTTGCGCGAATGAGCAGATGACTTTACATCGTAATATAGTCATAATATCCCTAGGGTGGACGCATTTCCCGATTTTTGATCTGGTCTGCCTAACATTGACCTCAAATAGGTTTCAACTCGAATGACCGTGCTCAAACATTAGTGTATTTTATTTTCATGTACATAACAATGCAAGGCTGTTATTTCTTGAGACAATGTATGTCATAATTTAAACTAGAATGTATATTGGCAAAATAGTATCGACTGATTAATATAATGTAGAATTGCCTTTGTACATGATTATGATCAATATTGACAACTTAGCACTACATTTTTACAATTATCCTAAAACCTCTCTTTCATATTAGGACATATTTTATATGACCTCGAGATACATGAAGAAAAACACGTGATGGAATATCTGTATTTCTCATTGTTATTCACGTGTTAATGCTGATATATATAATCAAATTTAGAGAACGTATATTGTTAGAACATACTCCTTTGGCACAATTACATCTGATGCATATAAATGCACTACTGAAAATCATGTAGATATTTGAATAGTCTTCTCAATTTCAGGTACTACATTTTTTGCACATAATCTCATCCCAAAACGCTAATTACTTTACATGTTATTTGTGATACTTTTAAAAAAATGCATATATATATATATATATATATATAACAAAGAATTACACCCTGAACGATAAAACGATTTGAGTGGCATTATCAATATATGTTAAAATGTGTAAAAAAACATGCTGAACGATAAAACGATTTGAATGAATACATAAGTTTTAGTATAATACGAATCCCAGACTTTCTGATCATAAAGTATCAACTTATACCCTATACATTATTGATCAGTTTTTAATTTTTAGGTATAGATTCTATTTGTTTATCGTCAACTTAGCTTTAGATTTTGAATATTTATTTTAAAGAATTTAATCTGGCTCCATATACGCTTTGCCAAAGTCGATGCATCCATCTTTGACTTGTCACATGCTGCTTTTCCAAGAAGTAAAATTCTTACACATTGTCCCAGTTTTATTTATTCAGCTGCTTTCTCAGTCACTAGATCATGGTACACTTGTAATTTTCTTTTTCATTACTTTCACAAATGACTTACAGTTTTTATATATATCCCTCTTTTTTTTTTTGATAATATGTTCACCAAACATTGATACCATATTAAACAGGAATGGTTCAACTGTTTAACGTGTAATCAATGTGAAAAAACAATCCTGAAAATGGAAAACAATACAATTAGGATATTGATTTCACGCTAAATTTATTTTGTAAACAACGTATATATGGCTAAAATAGTATCTATATTTATTTGGCTGATATTATGATCATGATGGATAGAAGAAGTTAGTATGCTTATACGGATATGGGTCTAAGTATTTAATGCTCTTAGTGTATTTCAAATATTTCAGGTTCTTATTATTATTTTGTAAACAACAGAACCATTCATGAAAATTAATTTCAAGTAGGTAATATTTTATTTACAAAAATTTTAGCTAATACCTTAGGTCGGTCAAATAGATAACTATAAAATCGTGTAACTGACATGATTATACTGACCTGCTTTACGACCTAGCACCTACAAGTTGAATGTTAAGTTGTGTTCAGCATTTTATTTCAAACTGGAATCTTATTTTTCAAATTTCTGTATTCAATACATTATTGTCTCTGGAAATGCAAACGTGCTTTTCATAACATTCTTCGCTAGAGACATTCACCGGAATTTATAACGAATTTAAACTTGTAAATATAATAATGTGATTTAACCAAAGACTGCTCAATCATCAACATATTACAAGTACTACACACACATCAGCACCTTAAGCATTCTATTTAATTTTGTAGGACTTGCTTCTGTAGTTCAAGGAATATTGGTAGTTAGTTCAAAATGCTGCACAAATGCATTTTAATTACATTTCCCTTTCTATTCTAAGAAAATACAGTATATTTTACATTTTACAAAGCTTATTTCTTCTCACTCTTCCTATTACTCATCTTAAGTTCATACCCTCATAACACTGCTCTTTCTTATTTTCGTCATTCCTTTTCCTCGTCTGAATCAAGATCCTCAATAACATCTTTAAAAAAATAAATCTTGAAATATATTTTACATTAAGTAAAATGTAATCACTTGATAAATATTAATTATTTTCACTAATCAAAACAAATATAACTAGAAAACAAAACATGATAGTTATATTTTACCTTGCTTCTATCCTACCTTTAAATGTTGGACCTGTCAAGTAGGGGCGAAACGATAAACCTGTTTCGCGTATCTTCCTTATTTATTCACTTTATCTTAACCATGATATGAATATATGTTTCCTTAGCATATAATCCGCAGGGCTAAATTGATGTAGACAACATTGGTTGTATCAGGTTCCATCTTCTGCCCATTCTTCATTTAATTTCGTAATACCACTCAACGGGAGATTGACATTCATGCCGCCTTTGTTTGCGCATTCAATATTTACATTATGATAGGGCTCAAGATCACTCACTTGTGTCTCGATTAACAATATGCCAACTTCAGCAATACTTTATAGCTCTACAAATTATTGTCATCATCGCTATCACCAGTCAGTATTTGCTAAAAGAAAAAATAATAACCATGCAAGGAATCAAACATGTTCGATTTTCTAGGTAGCCCATATTTTAAACATGCATTTGTAAAACTTCAGTGATGGAAGGTTCGAACGACGAAATACATCTCATTCCAGGACACAATGGAAAACTCATCTTTAGTTTTTAAAAAATCATTCATGTCATACGTCATGAACTCAGATGAGTAAATATTAGCCTACCCCAAAAAAACAGATGTAGCAGCAATAACGGTAAATACAATTTGCGTGAGTTTTTGTGCATCACAGTTCTCCATTTCGTTTATATTTTGCACGAAACAATAGCATACCCTGACAGTATCACTGTGCATCTAGCTTACATATCAATTAATTTTGTGCAAACTTTCTCTGCTGCATTGCCCGTTTGTCACGCAGGGAATAAGCTAAACTAATAGCTGATTGGTTCTTATTATTTAACCTTTACCGGAATAAGCAATGGGAAGACAAAGATGGATGATTATTATCGAAAATTTGATCAGCAAAATCAAACTGATTATATTAAACTAATACTATGCAATTTTAAAACGCTTAATGTCATTTGCACGTAAACTGTATGCTCTACGTCATTTGATTAATTTAAGGACCACTTATCAAGCTCAATGTTAATATCGTCAAGGAAATCAAGTCATTTTTTTGTATCAAAAAAACAGTCACGTTTTTCCTATGAAACAAACGTTATACTCATTATAAGAAGCTGTTACTCGGGTACAATCAATCATACCATGTAAGACATGACCATGATATAGACTGATATGTATAATGCCTGAATAATCACTTATATATATATATATATATATATATATATATATATATATATATATATATATATATATATATATATATATATACACACATACATATAGCACTTCCTCTCGGCAGTCGGAGACGATATCAAGTTTTTTAAGAATATCTTTCCTACTAGGCAACCCATATTTACTTTTTTATTATAATTGTATTATTAACACAATATTGAATTCGATGACTTTGTTCTTATCATACCGATATTTAGTTTTGTTTTTAAAAAATGTATTGTCCATTTGTAAGTGGATTGATTAATTATATTGGTAGAAATCTTCCCATTATTTTTGAACTATGTGTTAATTAGTTTTTAACAAAGTTAATGTCCAATACAATTTGGTGGTTCGAAAAAAAAATGAATTAGCTTGATTCTGTCTATAAAAGATTAGTAAAAATTAAGCCCACGCCAGCTTATGGTATAACATGAGAATGAAACATGCATGCAACATAATTTGTTCACGAGCTGTGTCTTTTTGTGTGTGAGTGTGTGTGTGGTTGAATTAGGGTTTTAATGTAGCTTGACCGGTTTTTCGGAATAATTGATACCATGTCTATTGTTCCACCCAGTCGCATAGCACCAGCCTTGACAAATGTGCGGCCTGGCTTGGATTATATTGCGCCTTCACCCGTGAGCACGACATTTGGAAATAAACTTTTAAACAAGTTTTATATCATATTGAGCTTAAAATGTTTTGTTGTATTATTTAACATTACTAACGCGCGGACAAGTCTGACACCATACCAACCGGTTCTATCACTGACCTCTCAATAAAGAGCGTCAAACGATGCATCCAGTAGTACATTTGTATAAGTCTTGGTATGACTCGACCCTGGTTTGAACCCACTGCCTCTCACATATGAGACTGACAGTCTTACCACTAGGACACTGTCGCAGCATGTTCAGGAAATAAGATATTTACAACCATCATTCACGCAATGAAAATTGGAGGCGACATCTTACACAGTAGTACTAGCGTTAGATGTTATGTTGTTCCTATCGCAACCGTAATGCTATATTAGTCCATCATTCAAGCATTAATTTCTAATTTCGCTTCTAATTTCTGATACAAGACATGCATGTCTTGCCTCTAAAATTGTTGTCTGTACAAACCATGTAATGGGTTCATCAATGTGATAACGTTCTATGTCGCAGCTATAATAGTGTGCGTTTGCAACAATGTCAGGGATGACGTCAATGGAATATATATAACAACAATGGCAATGATAGCGTCACCTAGTGTTGTAAGCGGGAACTATATATTATATGTTGTTCAAACGTCACCTAAATCTGTGTGCGGACACCATATATTTATGGGACATGACAGTACCGTCTACATATGTCAATCTATGCCAATCATTATCCGTGTGCTGATAATTGCAGGGAGATAGCATATGTTATATTCCAATAGAACACAGCACTCTGTCTCAGTTTAACAGAAAACCAGTGAAATCAGGGAGAAAGTGGCCAGTTTGTATATACAAATCTAACGCCGTAATCAGCCACCTAGGTATAAACAAATCTCAAGAAATCAAATACACAAGTGAAGTCAAAAGGGTCCAGAATGTTGCATGCCTACATTAAAACAAAGCATAAGACTATTATCCACTCGACGAAAGAAGTAATTGGCAATTCATGGCAAAATAAATTTGTTCACCCCAAACCAAAATTTATACCCGCAATGTTCTTGTCCACAAGTCAGTTTTTACAGCATGTGATGCTCACAGTGCAAACAGAAGCCCTTTTCCTAGACGAATATTCTGCAAAACAGTGTGTACGAAACAGGTTAATGCAGCTGAAAATAGCTGTCACCAAAGCTGTGTTTGAGATATTTGACCTGCCCGAAACCCATGTGCGTACTAATATGGGAGGGTAGCTCATCTTCCTTTCCGATTATTGGTATTTCACTATCAACATAATGCAGAGTAACTATAGATGATGTACACACCTGACATCAGTTTAAAGAAAATATACAAGCCCGAAGCACCTAGTTCACTAATATATTCATATATTTAAATAGCAAACAATACTACCTGGAAAAGTCACACCATATACTTAAGTTAAGAAATTTAGCATAGGCCAATTTACGAAACTGGACCCTGCCACTTTAATAATATGGCTGAAAACGTTTTATGTCAAAGGTTGTGTACATATCACATATGTCGACACTATCTAGTAAAATGTTAAAAGCTAAACCTTTTTGTGCGCAAATATAAAAATAGTATTACGCTTATATTAAAGATTTCAAATTGTTTGCAACCGGGGTTTCACCTTTGTTTACCAACATCGCATCGGGACAGAATACAATACCTTTACAATGTGTCATGAATGTCAAGAAGAGATTTGGAAGATATGCATTTCAAGAGGGAATTACATAAATGGTATGTTACTTGTCAGTGACAGATGTGAATAGTTTATATAAACTCTTCTAGCAAACATAACGATATCACACATTAAAGCAAGTAAAGTGCTTTAGAAGAACGTATAGACTGATACAAAACAAGCAGTTCCTAACCTGTCATTATCATTCTGGAGATGCTAATAGTAGCAATCATGTGGGGTGATTGATTGGGGGTGGGCTTTAACATAACAATACGTCTAGCTAATCTGGGAAGACAAGCACAAGCCCTTTTCTTAGATGACATTTCTGCAAAACAGCGTGTTCTAAATAGGCTAATGTAACTGAAAACAGATGACATCCAAGCAGCATTTTATATATTCCACTTGCCCCAAACGCATTATTTAGATACTATCTAGTACAATGTTAGAACATTGTTGGTGCGCACACGACTGGAAATGGTATTCTGCATTTATAAAAGTGACTATCTTGCGGAAAAATGCACTCCATTATTTACATTGTGAAGTTTGACTGACTTCATTTCTTGAAAGATTTCAAATTGTTTTCAACCCCCAATGCTTTTGGTTTTTGTTTACCACCATCGCATCATGAAAGAACAACAATCCTTTATAATATTTCATGAAAGTCAAGTGATTTGGAAGTGATACATTTCAAAATGGAATGACAGAAATGATATGTTAGTTGTCAGTGGCAGAAGTTAAACGTTTCTTTTTTATAACTCTCCTAGTGAACCTAAAGAAATCACACGTTTAAGTAAATAATGTGCTTTAGAAGTACTGTTAGACTGATACAAAACAATCAGTTCCTATCCTTTCATTATCATTATGGAGATGCTAATATTATCAATCATGTTGTGTGTGTGTGATTGAGGTAAGTGGTGGTTGTTGTTGTTGGTCTTAATACCATTTTAAAGCACGCAATAGGCTATATATGGCGGCCAGTACGAATGGTGGAGGAAGAACCCGGGAAAACCCCTGTAAAAACCACCGACTCATGATAAGCTACTGGCAAGCTTTTTAACATACTCACATTGGCTGTATCCGAGACTCGAACTGGCGTAGACGTATGAGATGGCAGTGATCCTTAACGGAGAGCGTTATAGACCACTCAGCCACTCGGGGCCCCGATGTAAGTGGTTGAACACAACAACAAATCTAGCAAATCGAAGAGATTCATTTTTAATCAATTAACGTTAGACCATGCCGGAATTTTTATATACTGATGTAAGGGACCCTTCTAAACATACAAAATTGACAAATCAAATAAATGCATAGCCACTGCAATTGAAAAAACATATTCAATTAACACAGTTTAAAATACATTTCTTATCAGACACCAATTCGATTACAACTGACTTTAATCATTTAGAGTTTAATATATAATATTGAATAATAAGATAAGGTATGAAGAAATATATAAATTTAAGAGTCAAATCATTTCACCGAATTGGATTTAATGAGCACGTACCATAAAACAACTCCAGCGGAAGCTACATCTGTCTGTCAATGTCACTATCGTGTGCACTTACATCAGAATGATTATATAGATGAGAGTCAATCTAGTGTTACTTTCAGTATGACTAACCAATTAATTATAATCTTTTGCTATGTAAAATGAAACCTGCAAAAACGAAATAAACAAGTGACATTGATTTACTTTTCAATCTCAGTGAAAACAAGAATTTCAAAAGAGCAAATGTGTGTGTATGGTGAAACGCATGAATCTGCCACTTTATTGTAAGTTTTCCCCCTTTGTTAACTTCACTTGGACATTGCAAAATATATACATACGGTTGGAACATTTCCTAGTATCACCCAAGTGGTAGATATTAATATATTATGTCATCATCACAGTGGGGTCATGAAGGTAGAACATATGCTGGTGTGTTAAAACTTTCATTCTTCTCACCAAACTGTGCAACATTGTCATGATATAAACAGTTCTCACAGTGAGGTACAAAACACACTTACCTCCCTCTAAAAAGTGCATTACATAACACATTAAGTAATATCTTGATAAAGAATGAAAATATAATGAAACATATGCATAACATTTATTTCATATACACATAGAAACATAAATGTATAATAGATGTGGCAGACTGCATCAAAAAAAAAAAAATAAGCAGTTTTTCTAAAGGGGGCAATTGCAAATGTTTTATGAACATATTTAATGCCGGAATCTGCGACATAGAATAAAAAATCATTAAAAAATTCAAACACACAAGTGAGGGCAGAAATGTTCATATTTTCATAATTATATTAATATAAAGCATAAGAGTAGTATCTACTTAATCATATAATTCAATGTCAGTTCATAGCAGAAGACGTGTATGCACCCAAACCCCAAATTTCTAACTGCAAGTTTCATGTCTGAAGGTAAGATTTTGACAAAATGCGATACACACAGTGCATACACAACCCATTTTCATAGATGACATTTCTGCAAAACAGCCTGTTTCTAAACAGGCTATTGCAACTGCAAATAGGTGTCATCCAAGCCGTTTCTGAGATATGCTATTTGTCCGAAACCCATTTATATACTAATATGGGAGGCTAACTCTTCACCGTAGCCGAATATATATATATATATATATATATATATATATATATATATATATATATATATATATATATATATATATATATTCATTTGTCTTCCGCTTCGAAGAGAATACATTATGTTCACTGTTTACAATTAAGAACAAAGCACGGTGTTGGACCCTACGCTGAGAGCGCAATGAGTGCACATACATTACACACAGAATTGTTCGTGGATCACAGTGAATCACGTGATGTTTATACGTAGACACTTAACGTTTAAATCTTCCGGTATTTACACAATTAATCTTGCGCAAATGTATGTGACTTGCTGGAAGTAAATTGTTGCATGGAATAGGCAATGCGGAAATTTATTGTAAATTTAGAAATGAATACTAGTCTTTTAACTGTACTAAAGGTGACAAACGTTCTATACCACGTTTCGTGTATAAGTATTTTAAAACCAAGAAATTGTGGTGTTGACTGTTGCCACGATAAGAATTAATCACATGCATTTTAAGATATAGTCGGAAAGGTTGTTTCTTTGCTGGTTAAGGAACCCGGATTTTAATAAGGTATTAGTAGCTGGAAAATGTGCATAAACAGGTAAGTTCAATAGGTAAACATAGCTAAGCATTGTTTTCTTGAAATACTTGGAGTGTAGAAAGCATATATATATATATATATATATATATATATATATATATATATATATATATATATATACTTTGTTTCAAGAAAGAGTTGTTTGTTTTGTTTGGTATTGCATTAATGACAAAGGTATGTTTTGCTTTATCGTTATCTCATTTTCAATGGAACTATTCATCTTTCAAGTTTTTCCATAACCTAACTCATATACATATTGAATGTTAAGATTTAACCATAATATAAACGGTAAGAGCAATCCAACACGGGCATTGACGTCTTCTTGAGTGTATGTTCTTTACTGATTGTTTACATTATGGCCGAGAGCAGTCGTTACCAGCTGAATGCACATGTACAGACGGAGATACATGTTTAGATACACAGTGACAAGTACCTTGAGACAAATAATTGCATATGTTTGATATATTATCGTTATGATATATATTAAAACATCAAAGTACATATTCAATTTTTAAAGAATTGTATAACATAAACATATATGTCTTGACAGTGTTGCATACCTGCCAATGACATATGTGATCCACATTGTACAATAAATATTGATGACTGACATCATTGGTTTATATCTGGTATGACATTAACATTCATAATGGACACGATCCACGCCCGTCTTAGTGACAGTGGGCGCATATTTCGATAAATACAATTTATAGACAACGTGAATAACATTTTACATAATTTATAGGCATTGATTTTGAAAGCGACATCTTCATTATTTGAAATACGGATGGCAGAGCATTCATCATCTACAGTTGGCAATATTCCTAAATTAAGAAAGCATTTCGTACGACACGGGTGCATTAGTGTTAATTTTGGAAAATGATCTACTCAAAAATGAAATACAGATCCTCCATTGTTTTTTTAATGCACATATATGACTTCGACACACCTGTTGAAATGACCAGTTTGAGTATATATATATATATATATATATATATATATATATATATATATATATATATATATATATATATATATATACTGATATTTATTTTTTATGATATTCTGCTTCAGCTTAATTCACACTATCAAAGCTTAATTATACATAAGGAAAATTTATTCAAAAAAGATCATATGTGTTCGTTATGAAAGCAGTCATTAAAGTTAATTGTATTGCTAAATTGTTTAAAGGGACATTTCTCGAATTCCATGCTTAAGTCGTATGTTATTTGAGTCATAAACCGCTTGTAGTCATGACTTTGATAACATGGTTCATTTCAATTTTTACGACAGGATGAAATGCTTTATTGATGGTTTTGGAATTATGTGCAGTACTTATACTTTTCAGATCCGACATGTTCCTGACATTGTGCAGCATTGTGTTTATCATTGGTAGTTTTTGCACATGCAGACCGGAAATACAACGATGCCCTTCTGACTGCACGTGCAATAGAGAAAAAATTGGCAGGTCGCTTAGCGTTTCATGCGAGGTCAGTGACCAAAACTCCGGATCTGAGTATTCCCCTTTTCCATTCATATTGCCGAACAACACAAGGCTATTTTTCTTTAAGGGCATGACGGGAGAGTATGTATATCCACAGTCACTTATATCATTTGATGACGTCAGCTGGGGACAGGTCGAAGAACTCACCCTAAGAAATATAGTACGCTTTGAATTGAACAAAGCACGACTAATTGGCCTCTCAAGACTGAAAGTTCTACGCATACAGGAGTTAAGGTATATAACAGGTCCTGACGCATTTCTTTTGACGCCAAATATAGAAGTTCTGGACCTCAGCGGCAGTCTTTGGTTGTCGATGAATAGTCTTGTTGCAGCCTTAGATAACACTCTTCCCAATTTAAAATATTTGGATCTCGTTTATGTGCAGAATGGATTAAGTGAACCATTTATTTTGACTAACGATTTCGCAATGGTTATTGAAAACAAGCCTCTCGTTGCTCTCAATTTGAGCAACACTAAAATATCATTATTCGACAATGGACTCACTTCTAAGTCTATCCAATACCTAAATTTATCGTATACTTCTGGATCATGGTTTGTCCCCAATCCAAACCACAACTTGTTTCCCAATCTAGAGGAAATTGATATTTCCTACACAATTTTCTCTACTCCGAAAACAAATTTTATACAACCAAATATGCATTTCCGCCAGGAGGTTTCATGCTTTCGATTTATGTCATCTTTAAAGAGATTCATTTCAAATAACATAAGGATGACCTACCCGATTTACCTGTACGACTTTAGCGTGGAGTTTAATTGTAGTACCATTGCGGTGGAGGAAGTTTATATGCGTAATTCGGATATCCGATGGTTAAACTTTACAACAAATATAAAACTTTTCAGACTGAAAATTATTAATCTTGAAGGAAATTATCTAGAATATTTGTCCCCCGACATCATGAAAAAGGTTCCAAATTTACGAGAGATTTATCTCGCACGAAACGTGTTGTCAGGTATGGTAAATCTAGGAAATCTCTTTGAAAGCAACACAGAATTGGAAATCGTTGATCTCTCTCAGAACGGGCTTACATCCATACCATCGACAATGTTCGTTTCCACTCCAAGTCTTGCAACTTTACGACTACAAGGAAATTCATTATCCATTTTTCATTGTTCTATGGAGAGGTTGCATAACCTTAAGCTATTGGACTTGAGAGACAATATGCTCAAATACGTTTCCAGAGATACAATCGGTGGATTAGTGCATACTAGTATTGACCATAGAAGATGCAGGAATACTGTTTTTGATATAATCACATATATGAGAAATGAAAGTGAAAGTTTACCGCAGAAGAATAATTCAATTGTATTAAGCGAATTATTGGTCGATCAATTAACGATAGACTTTACTGGCAATATAATGGAATGCGTGTGTGATAGGATTTGGTTCATTGAATGGATAATATTCACGAATATTACACTCAGTGGGAAAGAGCTGTACCAATGCAAATTCGCAAACATAATACATTACATGACGTATGAGCTTTTGAATGATTTAAGATATCATTGCAAACTAGTTGATTTTCTTGGTGTAATAATCGCAATTCCGTGTACTTTATTTATAACGACAGTGTGTATGCTTATTATTATAAGAAAACGAAGAATAAATATGAAAATGTTACAGAGACAAGATGCTTTCTTGGAGAGATACCACCATAACGTTAATATAGAACAACAGAGATATTTCGTGTTCTTGTCATTTTCAGGAAAAGACGATGAGCTTGTGAATAATTTCATATACCCTGAACTTGAACTATTTTTGAGAGACAAATTTGGAAATAATGGCAATTTGATATGCACAGGAGACACACACTTTACCCCTGGACGTTGGATTGCCGAAGAGATTGATCGCTGTCTCAATAGATGTGATGTATTTATCATGGTAGTAACACCGCATTTCCTCCAAAGTGAGTGGTGTAAATACGAAGTAATGTTGGCCAAGCAGAAAAATATTTTCAAGATGTTGCTTGTTAATGAAGAGGTCTACCAGAAAAAGATTCCGTCAGCACTAAAAGACATGTTAAAATTGTGCACTCGTGCAACATGGCGATTACAGGATGGTCAGTTTTTCATTAAACCCGAGTGGAGAAGGATCTGTGAAGGAATGATGAAAGGTTCCGTCAACATTGCAATCGATAGTGAAGAAGAAGACGCAGTTTAATATTTGATTGCATCAAAGAGGAAGCGAGACATTCATGCATTGCACATAAGTTATTCTTGTCAATTCCAGTGTGATTAAATTTATTTAGTGATTAAATTTATTTGGTGATAAAACTGTTAGGTTTCCGTCCTTTCATTTTGGTAGCTTATCCGATAAAGCTTGTGTATTATGTTATATATATATATATATATATATATATATATATATATATATATATATATATATATAACCTTTGCAAGGAGGAAGTTGAATTAGGAAGAGAAACTAGGCAAAGAAGAACCCAAATTCACAGACCGGAAACGATGAAATACATGCACGGATCACCACCAACAGTTATGGATCAGACAATTATACACCACGAGGAGATTGTTAATGTGTTGTCAGGGCAGTTTAATTAAGAGGACTCTCCTATTTTAGTTTCTGTGTCTGATATGTATAAACAACTTCTTGCACGACATATTGAACATATGATAGGGGTTTAGAATTAGAAGTTTAAAGTGTTGCTACGATACACTTGAAGCTGACATCGCATGTGAACCATTAAATTTAAATATTTACATATATCAGATATCAACATTTAACTAGGAAGAAAGACTGTATTTGTAAACCCTTCGCGAATACATAATTAATGATACTAGCTGTAATACTAGCTGTAATGCTCATTTAACAAAACTACATGATATATAAACACACACGCACTGTTTGCGGACTCGCGAGGCATGTCCTTTCTCTTCTTGCAGACGGGTAAATGCAACTGAAACCTAATTATCATATTTTCCACCTTGCATTTGTATATACATCTATAAATATATTATGGTCTGGACATAGCTATTCGGAGAGAAAGTATTGAGAAAAGGCTGATTGTAGTTTATGCAAACAACTTTGACCTAACACAATTAATACATTTCTTTAACAAGGTTCATTTGACCCAGTTTTAGAAACAAATCAAAATTTTGCTTTTTAATGAAGAGGTATACCACCAAAAGATTCCATGAGCGCTGAAAGACATTTTAAAATTGTTCAACATGGCGACTACATGATGGTCAGTTTTTTTTCAAAGAGGAGTGGAGAAGGATTTGTTAAGGAATGATAAAGGATCCGTCAAAACTGTAAACGAGAGCTACGAGGAAGACGCAAACTGATTATTTCGCGAACGTTCCCGTCCCTGTTCTGCGAACATCAAACCTTACGTATATTTTGACAGACAATACCATTAAAAATATAGGGTACCCTCTCATGAGCTATTGAATAGTACAACTTTAGAAAATGTATTTTATTTTGTTCTAGGTGAAACGACGTGAACAATACGTTTCAAAACATTCCAGAGAAAATTAGCATGTATATCAAGTTCAAGGGATATAATCACGTGGGAAGTGTATTGAAACTATGGACACGTAACTTTGAATAAATGAATCAAAATAACAAATGGCAAAGACTTTTGTCAGAATATCGATTCTAAGTGACCCAGTATGGCGATCACAAATGTGTGTGTCTGATTAGGACCTCTCGGATGGAGGTCACAAATAAACCTCTCTATCTCCATCTCCCTCTATCTCTCTCTGTATATATATATATATATATATATATATATATATATATATATATATATATATATATATATATATATATATATATATCATAAACTATTGTCATTTTAGGAATCATACTGTAAAACAGACTACCATTTTGACCAATGTAAAATACAAAGACATCGTGCAAGTAATAAGGAGGGATGAAGATAAATGGTGCACACAGAAAGACAGATGCATTTTTACTGATCTTTACTTCGAGTTTGTTTCTGTCTCGCGAATAACCACACGGAGACTTGGACTGCGGCGTTATGTTGTTAATCCGTAGCGCATTTGCCGCTCATATACCATTGATGTTCGAACAATGTTCGCGTGAGATAGGTTGTACGAAGAGAAGCAACCAATGTAGCATCACCTCGGCGTTTATATAATACTCACCGACTATCTCTGGATGACTTACACAATACGGATATATTGCCGATTTGGTAATGTAATTTAATCCAAAATAAATACCGTATTCGACTCTCCAGGTTCATGTCAGGTTAAAATCATTGATCAATGCCTACCCGAAATAGCTGTTACATCAGATGTAATATCTTAATAGACATGCCAAACTTTGATTTTCTTTGAATACCTGATTACGGATGCAACCCAAAGATCTAAACAAAGAAACAGCTATGACCTAGTAAAATATGGAAATAACGAAAAGTCTGACATGATACCATTTATCCTGACCTACCATCAAGACAACCCCAAAGTAGGTAAAATCATGGGGACACACTGGCCCAACGTCAAAACGTCGGACGCATTAAAGTTAATACTCCATAACAAACCTGTTGTCGCCTACCGGAAACCAAAAGACACTCTAGGACATCCTAGTCAAGGCGAAGCTAACTCCAATCACTAATCAATACCACCCCAGTCAATCTGGCACCTGTATCGAGAAATGTGCAAAACCTGTCAACATATTATAGAAACCAGGACAATTTCTAACACAGTAACTAGAGAAATATTAAACATACATGGTCCAAACAAAATGGGCAAAACAGAAATAATGTAATTTATCACATGTAAGATCTGGAACTTTCAGTATGTCGGACAAAATGAAAAGCTACACAAAAGGATCGACCATCATATATCTGATTGGATGACGAAGAAGCTAAACGAAGCCCGGTCGCATATCACTTCTCCTCTCATGGACACATTTTCACTGATAAAAAACTTCTGGCCATAGCTCAACCACAATTGGAGTTTTAAACCAGGAGAAAAAAATTAACTGGATAGAAAATTAAAACCAAACGATTTAAACCAAGAAGACTAGAAAGAGAAAAATATGCACATATACAACTATAATTTGCAGCCGTCACATTTTCTGTACAATAATTATCTAAATTTGCTTAATAGCAAATGACTAATATAACTATGAAATAGCCGGATATAATTTCCGCTTACATAAATGTACATAAAATAACATATGTCGTTACGGCTCGTCATTTTTAGGTCAATACAAACATTTTCCAGAATCAGCAATAAGCTGAACCAAACTAGTTGACAAATAACATAGTTAAAAGGTTGGATTCCTGAGGAAACAGCCATTCAGTTTCGCAAAAATAACCATTTTTGTTTTATTTGTTTGTCCTGTCTATGATATCTATTTGGCATTGAAAAAGACTAACTAACGGGTCGAAAGCGCTCAGACTACTCAGAAATAGTTTCGCACTGTTTGTTGTTAGTGTAAGGCATATATATATATATATATATATATATATATATATATATATATATATATATATATATATATATATATATATATATATATAATTGGAATTCTCCTGAATGAACTGGTTAAGGTGTAGCCTGGACCAGTTCATAGTACTACATGTACCATTCCGGTAGCCTAGGAGTTAGGTCCGCTTGCATGGGTCGCGTGCTCGATTCCCAACCGAGTCATGCATGTAATCACCTTGAGAAAGTAATGTGTCCATTATCATATCCTTCGATTCTCTACAATGGTTTCTGAAGTTAGTTTTATCGATATATATTATAATACTGCTGCTGCTGCTATGTTATTGTGGTGTTTGTTATATGCATCCATGTGTATTTCCTAAAATTCATTTATTTCCGGATAATGTTCAACCATTTACTGATTGCATTCATAACATGTGTTTTGTTTTATTGTTGCAATCTGATTTCAAATCTATATCGATATATTTGTATCAAATTCGTATTGTCAGAGTATGCACAAGTTCCAATAATTAGGTAAACTAAGTGTGTTTGTATGTTATATTTGTTTTTAAAAATATTTAAAAAAAAAACAACAAAAAACATATACTACGATGTATGCAGTGAAACAGTTTATAGCGATGCATCATGTCACAGACATACAACAACATACTCAACCCAGCCATATTAGCCTGACACCAGACCGTCTGGTCATAATACTAACCTCGTAATGATGAATATCAAGCGAGGCAGCTGCTAGGACCATTTATAAAGGTAAAATAGGTAATATATAAGTTATGTAAGCTGTATGTCATTCAAATTATGCTAGACTAGAATATTTTACATTTGTAATATCTAGTCTGACTGTGTCTCTGTTTAATTGTGTTATAACTAATACATGAAATTAATCCCTAACGATTTCGAACTTTTGCTTATACCATTCAACAAGCCCAAATACGGAATGATTTTTGCATAATGTTATCGTTTGACAATTATGATACAAATCTTAAAACAGTAGAAGCATGTATTCTTAGTAAGTAGGAAAGCGAAAAATTTTGAGCAGATCAAACTCATTTTGATTACATATATAAAATAACATGCTACATTTATTTATACTTATACTTATGAAAGCTATGGAGAGGAAAGAGTCTTTATACAATTTTGTAGAATAAAGCGCGTCATTATAATTACTTTACGTTCTTTATTAATTTAGGCTAAATTCGATGGTGAGTGACTGGGTTAAAAGCCATACGTCTATCACCTTACATGTCATGAAAGAACATGTCGTATTGGCTGCCTTATTGCCTACACTAGATTCAACGTGATATACGACTTTATTCAAACGCCCATTCAATAGTCATGATATGGTACCTTCTGAAGCGTATATGTATATTTTGCGTTCAACGCAACATATGTGTTGGGGAAAGAAATTTTATTTTACTTGATATAATTCAAGAAATCCATTACAATAATCGCTTATGTGTGTATATGTAGATTAATCATTCAATGCTTTAGTTAAAATAATATTATATGTGTGGCTGAGATTAGGGTGTGAATAATTTAGTGAGAAATTAAACGTTCATTAACAAAACATATCATTATTAAGCATACCATCCACATTAACTAGCTATGAGCATGTGTTATATTTATTACTGCTTACGTTCTGCTTCACTCTCCCAAACCATGAATTTGTAAGGATCGTAATGCCGTAAACATATATTTTGTTCTACTAAATATGAGTAGGTATTTTATGCAATCAAAGCGTCGATAAAAAACACATACATGTTCTGTCTTACAACATCTCTTTATTTTTCAGTTTGACTCTTTGTACTATTTAAAACTATCCAAAGATGGTTTCTTCGTCTTCTCATCACGATTTGCACCATACAGCTACAACGGAGACCGAATATCATGGATGTTTAGCTCATCAAAACTGCTGCTGTTGTATTTGTTACTTTTAAGGAAAACAAAAATACCTGTACTAATAAGCCTAGGCACTTGATAAATGGTTTTGATTAATATTGCTCAGTGGTCATGACATGTTGTGTATTGGTGTTGCATTTAGATTTTTATTACATTGCTTACGTTCTGCTTCACTCTCCCAAACCATGAGTTTGTAAGGATCTTAATGCCGTAAACATATATTTTGTTCTACTAAATATAAGTAGGTATTTTATGCAATCAAAGCGTCGATAAAAAACACATACATGTTCTGTCTTACAACATCTCTTTATTTTTCAGTTTGACTCTTTGTACTATTTAAAACTATCCAAAGATAGTTTCTTCGTCTTCTCATCACGATTTGCACCATACAGCTACAACGGAGACCGAATATCATGGATGTTTAGCTCATCAAAACTGCTGCTGTCGTATTTGTTACTTTTAAGGAAAACAAAAATACCTGTGGTAATAAGCCTAGGCACTTGATAAATGGTTTTGATTAATATTGCTCAGTGGTCATGACATGTTGTGTATTGGTGTTGTATTTATAATTTTATTATATTGCAATAAGGTAACTAAACCTATGTTGTTTTAACAACTATGTAAAGTTCGTTTAACGAAAAGGAGTCTCGATTAATCAGCCAGGAAAATGGTGGCAGTTTAGTGCATGTTTCAGCAAGGTGTACTGGTTCTTACTACTAAATACTTTATAATGGCAAACAATACAATGTGAATAACTTGTGCAAAAAACTGTTTGAATTCATACCCGGCAATGGATGCATGAAAATATAAACACTTGTTCTCTATTAATTATTGGACGGAAGTATATGACCGACACTTAAGACTGCTGCGGTATCCTGGCGGTTACAACGTCCGCCTCGGATGAGGAAAGCCGCGGGTACGAACCTTGGCCAAGTCATAATAAAGACTTTTTAAAAAAATGGTGCTATCGGCTTACTGTTATGGTGCTCATCATTAAGATGTTAGTGTTGGGACCGGTAGACCAGGTGTTAGGATAATGTGAGAGGAAGGGCCATCATACCACATGTATTCGTCATGTCCCGGTGCTAGACATCACTATAAACTGTGACACTGGATACGGTGTAGCGATATGACTGAACAATGGTTAAATCGATGCAAGAACTATAATTTACACAAGCACATACATAAAGCACTTTTTATAGAAGATGTCCGATGTTTCGAATTATCTAAGACAAACGGAATCTTAGAAGAGAATTAAAAAGAAATTAAGATATTACATTATCAATGATAGGTGCTTTCCCTTTCACATCATACTAATTGTTTTTAAATGTTACGCTGATTTATGCAAGTACATACTTAAAGTTATCAAGGTTATAAGTTTTATATAAAAAGTATTTTAATGTTAAAACTAATTGCATCCCAAAGATTTGACCGTGATGCCAGTACAATGAGATGTGATATTACATGGGATAAACAGCATGCCCTCCACAGAAAAACCTGGATAATGTAGCCTTACTGGTCCGGACGTTCTACATATGATAACGTAGTGTTGTGCTATTCCATTAACACGACCAATATTTCTAGCGGTTGAATCGAATTGTATGTGGTTTCGCGGGATATAAATTGCATCGTTATCAGTTTGTGACTGATCTGTGTTAGAAGGTCTTCCATAGTCTATTCGGATAGGTTTAGTGCTGTCCTCGTGCCAGTTCCCTGAAGATAAGACAAGGCTTGAGTCAATGAATGCTAGGACAATTACCGTGTAAACAAAAGTAGCTATTGATCTCGATAAGAAAGACAGTGCCAGACTATATAATTTGTAACACGCCTTTAACAATCGTGGAGTCTCACATTGTATTATGCGGAGTACATCTCCCTGATAAAGAGTATTTCCAGATCCTTTGAGTACATTATTGTAGGCATCATGAATATGCAATAATACGTCTATCATGCTTTGACAAACCTCATACAGCTATGAAAAAAACTATCAGGTAGATATTCAATCGATGCTTCAAACACAAGCAAGGGATATCATATTATTGGGACCCGCTCGATTTCTGAATTCACTTGTGACATTATCTGCACTGTCGTTCTGACTACTTGTGTTGTGTAATTGTCGCAGGACTTATATCACACTTATCAGCTGAAAATCCGTGTCGTCCTCCAAAATACAAGATGCGATGACCTCCTATTGCTGCCCTATTTAAAACGTCTTGTACTCACAACGCAGATAGAACTCAACTGATGTAGGAAACACTAAACGTCGTTTTATTGACATTTATGGGATTTGGTTACTTCTTCGTTTCATAATCATAACGGGGGGCTAAGCATGACTTGATGTCGCTCTGTGTATTCCTTCGTGGAGGCAGGTGTCCCAAGTTGTGCAGGTGATCTTTGTAATAGTTTTAGCTTTCACTCCATGTAGTACAGGAACCATTTCATGACATTTTGGATAATGATGTTTCGGCGTCAAATGATGTTCGGAAAATAAAGATTAAGGTCGCATATGTGGTTGTGTCATAAAATGTGAGCCGACAAAGTTAAAAAAGTTATCTTCTTTCATGGGCTCAAGACTAGTAATATATCTCGTTGAGTCGTAAAAAAAACCCAACATAATACCATTGCATTAAAAAACTAATGCTGAACTACTGATTCAAACAGTTCACGTGCATACAAGCGGTGGCGGACGATTATACTACTGTTAGCGTATTCGTTATCAAAGATCACCTTGATTACGCTGCATAACTGGCTATTATATTATCCACACCGATTTACTAATTTGTACGCTGTGATCATGTATACTACATCGCAAGGGACATCTGGATGATAAGAGGAAGGTAGAACTAGTAATCGCTAGAGGAACAACGAACGAGGGAGGACATCATCGAACACAGCGCAGATCATTCAATACCAGATATATCTGAAGTGCTTAAACCCAGACACAATCCTAGGCATGCTTGTTTTTGTATTAGCATCACGTTGTTTTCGACTTGGTTCCGTGCATTACATTTGCAAGAACAGTTGGCTCAATGCATACATTTTCATGTTAGGCTGTTTGGTCTTTTCGCGGTGTTCTAGAACGTATATTGTTACCTTGTGTAGTAAACACAGACGACTGATGTCTAGAGCATTTTGTCATTAAATATCAGGATTTCATTTTTATATGCTTCAAAGATGGCATCTTTAAGTTTGATTTTGATTTTTATCGAACATACCCAATAACGTTATTGAGAATAGGACTGGCGTGTGCTAGAAATGTTTGATACATATTTATCAACATGGTGGCTTCATTTCTAAACCCCTCCAGCAGAATCCAACCATGGACCTACTTAGCTTGCGATCCATAAGAGTTATCCAAATGCACAGCAGAATGCTATCGCAAAAAAACACGTTAGTCCGACTTCGTTTAGCCTATCAACGTATCCCTTATGCAGTGCAGATACTGATTTATTTCTTAGCTTTACTGAGTGTTCCATTCTGTTCTCTTTTATAAAACGGAAACCTAATCCTAATCTGAATCAACCTCACACTCCATTCAAAATGAACACATTTTCCGGAAGGAATTCTTCCTTGGAAAACACAGGGTCTCAAGTGATGAATGACGCTGAAACCGGAAGTTGCGTTTGATACGGCATAGTTTTATTAATTTTTTTAAACTTTATCTGTGCTATTCCAGATCACCAAATTTACACAACATTTTTCAACTCGACGAAATGCAGTATAAATGTATCGGTTATGTCAATTAACTCAGTCTGAAATGGAACTAAAACATTCCACACAAACGTGTTGAATTTGAGGACCCATTGGTGTGTGTGTGTGTATGTGTGTGTGATTTTGATTTTTTAAAGTAGCTTTAACAATGTTTCCGTCCTTTTGCTACGATGGCTGGAGTGCGCAGTTTAGAGTGACGTATAACAATTGGGCAGCATGTCGCAAGAATGTAGCATGACGTCCAGCCCAGTCACGTTATCCTGCCACCAGGCCGATCAGTCATAACACTAACCTCTTAATGCCGAGCGCAAAGCGAGGCAGCTGCAGGTACCATTTTGCTAAGTTTTGGGATGGCATAGTGCCATATTGTATAAGGTTTACGTATGACTCGGACAGGGTTCGAAGCCGCGACCTCCCGCATCTGAGGCTGAGGCTCTAACCAATAGACTGCCATAACCTAAGGATCCATGTTGGGATTTGCTCTCTCTCCATATCGATATAGTTTAAAGTGTCATTTACACCGTGTTCCAAGTTGCTATTAAAGATAATTGCTAGTTGCAGTAATATCATCCGTCAGTAGTTATTCTGACATTCAATACAATATTTCACTTCAACTATCCGGATAGGTTAATTATGAACACTTGATCACATGATCATCACCATTGAGAGTTCAGATGTGACACTTCAATACATTTCATTCATCCCAACATGGTACATTATGAATTTGACAACACGTGTTCTGAGCCTAATAATTACGAGTATATTTTAACATGATTATGCTCGTAACAAGAAAGCAAACATAGATATGAAGGTTTCCATTAACGAAATAATTTGGGACTTCGACGTGGCTTGCAGAGTTGTCAGCATCAAATTATGTGACACCCCCGTAGATCAGTTTCACATCTAATCACTCTCTTTCATATTTATATTAGACTCAAAAATCTAGCATGCCCACCCCATGCCACGCCACACACAGAAAAAAATTATAAATATAAAATAGAGGTTGGCTAAATGAACACTAAATGAACCTATAACCTTTTGATTGCAGTCTCATTCCTCCAAAACATAATTTGGAAACTGTTTTTATTTCATTTATTTCGTTATTAGGTATTTTTGCAATCAATTTCATTTTTAAAATACACAGACACTTAGGCTGACAGTCTATATGATGGGCATCATATGGATATATTAGGTTTCCGACATCTTTTTGATAACAGGGGACACTGGTATTTAAAAATCTATGAAACTTCAAAGTAACTCATTAGACTGTTTTTCTTCTGATCGTCTTAAAGTGTGCTTTGGTGTCCCATAATGTCGCCTCGAGCATTGAGCATTATATCCATATATACAAGCGTGATCATATATGATATGTATGCGAATCTTTGATACAAAATTACCTTAATGCAGCATGCCATTCAATAGGAATTCAGGCATAATATTCGTTCAAGCGGAATTGGTCAGTTAAATACTCTCAAATTCAAACTAAATCCGGACGAACTTATTTAATAAATTATTTCAAGTAAATGTCAGTAGATGAAAAATATATTAACGTGTCGGTAAATAATTGAAAGCATTTAACGACGTGGGTACAGTTTATCACCCTGTACTTGCCAATAAATTTAAAACTTGCAACGTTTAAATGTTAGAGACAACTTGTGTAAATATTAAATACAAAACTTTTAACAAGGTATGTGCTCATGGGGATCATAAATATGAACAATACAATTATAGGATCACTCCCAATTTAAAACCAAGTACAAATTGTGAAAACGTAACCTTAAAGGTTGCATGGCTGTGCTATCAGAGCTTAACCTATTAAAGTCATGCTTGATTCAATTATCATGAGATTGTTGAAATTACAATAGTATGCAGTCATAAACAATCATGAGTTATCTCCAGCTATTTTCAGTGAAGCTTGTCTTTGATCTGTCATATGAATGAATAATCACTGTGGATGCACTTAAGTCTCCCAATAAAAAATTCAACTTGGAATCCTCACCTGATGTTTACTGAAAAAATTATCTAACGTTTTTAAGCTGTTTACAATGTGAAATTTTGAGGGTACATAAAAACATGAAGAAGCATGTAATAATTACTAAGATCTGTTTTATAATGTTGCAAGCATTTCTAAATCTGTATTTGCCTTATTTACCGCCAGTTAAAGGAGATAACATTGCAATGATTTTAATAAATTATGTGGAAAATCATGACGCACAACTTCATTCCCTATGGTTATTGTTTACATCACTAAAACGAACACATTCATATTTCAGCTGACACGATTGAAACGATGTGGTTTAAAGGGTATACTAACCGCCGGATATGCATACAAGTGGAATTTAACATTGAAAATCAGGTTGTTAAAGTTAATTTACTAACGATATGAACAACGTCTTTATTATATTTTACAAGCATTCTGGTATCAAAGTGAAAAGTGACTTGTTTTTCTTGGGTGGAGGTTTTTACCTCTACTATTGTCAAGTTAAAGGAAGTATATTCGTTTTGAAATGTGTTTCATTCTCTGTTTAATTCCATTACTCATCAACACATTGACAGAACTTGAAGTGTCTTGTTTATCCTTGTACCGACAATAAATAATAAGGTCGAACGAGGTTTACTTGGATTAAAACGGAAGATAACATAAACGTGAATCCGTGGAGAGTGAAAAGTCCATTTTATACCCAGCAGTTAAATGGAAACCAGCAAATAGAGACCAACAAGTAACATGAATAATACATGTACACCACGCCAGTTGTTGAGGTAGTTTTGATGAATCTTTTAAGAAATGTTTTAAACTGTACTCAGTCGATACTTACTAATAATTTTACAATGCATTATTACACGGATTCAATGTCGATAAACTGTAAGTATAAAGTAAATAAACCGTTTGATATGAGCGGAAATGAAATACAATCTACAATATACAAATCGTTAAGGTGGGAGAAACACACTTATAATGCAATCAATAGAGCTGAGAGTCGTTTTCTAATAGACCAGTGGGTTATACTGAAAACCGTTGACTGCAAAACCCATCAAATTATGTCGGCCAATACGGTAAGAAATGAACGTACTGCTTAATGTGTGTAATCCATGTGTTGAAAAAATTTGAAAAGAATACACACTTGTTAAACGATGCCAATCTAATTGCTTAAATAAAGTGTGTGTATATATTTCTGATTTGACGAAAATTGCTATGTTTATGTTCATGTTTTGCTGAAATCCTTAATTATTATACATCAAGCTATCATTTGTCCGCTATGACATCTACACATTGTTTTCTAAGATAAAGTCTGACTTTCCGCCCTCTTTTATGTTGGATACATGAATCTTTCATTTTAATTTAAGGAGTCTGTGATTACTAGTTTTCGAATCTCTTTGTTTAACATACAAACTGAAAAATATGCTGTTATAAAAAAAGATAAAAATATATACCAAATTTTCTTTCTGACACTCATATCATACGTACAAATATACAAACTGCCATACGTGACGTATCCCACATTCCACTAAAGCAAAGCAAATACCAAGCAAATTATTGAACCAAAAAGTAGCAATATTCACGAGAATATAGACATAGACCAATGATTACACTGCTAGTTATTTACCAGAAAAAAACATAACATCGAAACACACTATACTGTCACAAACAGCATATACAAACTACCAGAAAAAACAATCACACAGTATCACACATCTCCCGAAAACAAATCAAGCAGCATCAAAACATAACCCAACCTAACTGCACAACAATTAAACAAATATAGGCGGGGTCAGTAAAATTAAAAACACTTGCGAACAGAAAATGTTATCTGGAATAGAAAAAACAAAAAAAAACTGACATACTAAATCATATGCAGATTTAAAAATCAAACCACACTGAGATTCAGCCTAGTAAAATGCTGCTCAAACACTATATATATATATATATATATATATATATATATATATATATATATATATATATATATATATATATATATATATATATATATATATATATATGTGTGTGTGTGTGTGTGTGTGTGTGTGTGTGTGTACAATAGATTGGAAACAATTTTCCAATTAAGCAATAGGACATCAAACTGTACACAATACAATTTTAAGAGTGCTATGTTCACCTTGCACATACGAAATTATTATCTTTACACAATATGTATGAAACATTTTGCCGAAATCAAATTACAAAATCATGCTGTTAAGCTACTTTGCAAGACATTGTGAAAATATGACGTGTACCCATAGTATCTCTGCTATAATGTAGTCATTTTATGGGAATGTCGAGACTGCATTATTTGGGTCCTAAATGATACACACTGTCATACTATTTTAGTCTCAGGGGATAGAGGTGATTGGATAACTTATTGATTGAGAATAGTTGCGTTGTAAAATATGTTGAACGTGGTTTTGATATAATATATGTATTTATTGCATACTCACTTTTTCATTAGGACAGCCCGAAAATCATACCACGCGATTATGTTTGCGAGTAACGTCGCTTTATTCTGGATGTTTAAGTAGATATGAGATATAGGGCTAGAATAAAATGAAAGTAATTGTTATCATTATTGTAATATGCACATAATTACTTACTGGTATGCAGACTGTAATTAGCACGTCGGAATCCAAAATATCACGCAGATATTGCATATAGGCAGCCCATCTTTACATTTTGAATGAGTATGACATGTTGCCCTACCCACACTCGTGCACATACAAACATGACTTATTTCACTTAATTTTCTAATTCCTAATTTACACTATTAAATAGTACATATATAATATATTAGCAATGCAATTCATATGATAAGCAAAACTTACTTTCACCTTTCTTGTTCAACTTTGAGTAAGATATATGCGGGAACAAAAATTTATACCGGCGTTTCAATATAATGATTCGTAGTGTCAAA
Organism: Sinohyriopsis cumingii; assembly: GCA_028554795.2. NCBI lineage: Eukaryota > Metazoa > Mollusca > Bivalvia > Unionida > Unionidae > Sinohyriopsis > Sinohyriopsis cumingii. Next base: position 118,479 of record JAPYKE020000205.1, read on the forward strand.
TCTGTATTTCGACAGAGCTATGCATTGTTAGGATTGTGAAATTGTACAGTGTACACATAACCATGAAGTTACTTTGTATCTTAGCTTTGACACTGATACAGATATTACAGATGCTGATAATACAGTCTGGAAGCTCATTCATGCTAGACTTAAACAAATGCCAAATTTTGTTTAGATACTTAATTTAGTTGTTGTTGTGGGGTTTAACGCTATTTTTCAGCACACGATAAGCTATACATGGCGGCCAGTACTAATAGTGGCGGAATAACCCTTGAGAATCCCGGAAAGAACCACCGACACACGATAATTTACAGGCAAGCTTTTTCATATACCAACATTGGCTGAATCCGAGATTCGAACCGGTGCAGACAGTGGTGAGATGGCAGTGATCCGTAACGGAGAGCCCTTTAGACCAATCGGACACACGAGGTCCCACTTAGTTTAGCATTTGTCCGGGTGTAGTTAATGCAATTAGTGATATAAATACTAGCTTTCTAAAAAAGACATTGTATGTATGACTAATTTGCCTCATCTAATTAATGACTTCAGCCACAGTGTAAAGTAGGGTTTATCAAGACGCGCAAACTGAGAATAAGGTATCAGTGCCTTTTGTATAAGGAGACCTTGACGTTATATTGTACATTGTCTCTCATAAACATGTTTACAATATATATGACACAGTGATAAGCGTTACATCCAGTCGACTATTTAGAACACAACAAGCTATCCCGTTATTGTCCCCACGCAATTAATAAGGTGCAATAAATACACATGTAATAATCAACAGAGTGTATATATATATATATATATATATATATATATATATATATATATATATATATATGTGTGTGTGTGTGTGTGTGTGTGTGTGTGTGTGTGTGTGATGTGCTCATGCACATGTAGAATAGGGGTGCAAGTTATTGTCTGAACGAAAGTGACTGAGAACTATGGTTTGTATTATCAACTTGTTTGATAAGATTGTAAAATGAAATGTACACGCACCAGCCTACTCTTTCCGATATCGATATAGTCCAAAGGAAGATAGAAAGTGAAAGGACAGAATACCCTAGGTCAGTCGTGAAAATATTACAAAGTCAAAGTATATGGGTACATGATTAAAACAAAGACAAACTTTGTGTTTGATGCTGGCCACTTTCGTGACTTTGTATTGAACATAAATGATATTAGTGAACCAAATATTTGCTATGTATTTACAGCATAACATAACTATGTGGACAAAGTCTATAGCGTAAACGTGCTAAGAGATTGAACAATGAGACATAGCATATAATACAGACATTTTTTGAGGCTGCAACCGCCGTAAACATAATTGTTATGTACTGAGCAGACTCAACCTAAACTATGTATTTACAGCAATGTAACTTTGAACAAAACACATCAAGTAAAGGTGCTAACAAATGGAACACCGAGACGAGCGGTATTATAATACAACGATACTGTAGAAGCCGTATAACCTTGTAAGACATTACTGCGGATGCAACAGCCTAAAAACCGAACAAATGGAGAAAGTAAAATATAACAACAAATAAACAAAAACAGCAATAAACAACACTAAACAAACATATCATCAACAATATATCACATGCCAATTATATATAGGGAGGTATGATGGGGTGGAGGTGGGGAAAATTTCTACAGAAAAAAGGAAACACGTTCGCATCCCATAAGGGAATTGGCTCAACTGATTCTGCAGTCCCTATCAGAGAGAATCGCTCCGCGCGCTGCCGGAGCGAGAATATTGCGATTGGCTGGGCAGAACACGTGATAGAAAGCTTTAAATATATTGGCTCTTGACAGCGCGTTACACGACAAATCTGGCGGGAAAGTGTAGACCCAATCACATATCCAATACATGTGCTTACGCGAGCGTAAATCGTTTCATGTGATGTGCTCATGCACATGTAGAAGAGGGGTGCAAGTTATTGTCAGAACAAAGTCACTTTCGTGACTTTGTATTGAACATAAATGATATTAGTGAACCAAATATTTGATATATATTTACAGCATAACGTAACTATGTGGACAAAGTCTATAGCGTAAACATGTTAAGAAATTGAACAATGAGACAAAGCATATAATACAGACATTATTTGAGGCTGCAACCGCCATAAACAGAAATACAGCAAATAGAGCTTGCTATCAGCAATGAACAAAGTAAAATAAGTATGAATTCTAAGAAAAGGCAACATGTTCGGACGATCCATTCAATTGCCTTTCAAGGGATGCTAATGTCAAGCGGTAATATATATTATTGTGCCAAGGTATAAAACATGAACTTTATTCAAACGAAAATAAACTTCGATAACATTGAAACCTTTGGATGAAATTAAATAAATATTTCCTGTTTATGATTAGAATAACTATAATTTTCTTCCATAATCTAATTTGTATATATTTGTCAATACAATATTCGTTGCATGCGTCTTCCGGTGATAATGAACCATTAGTTTACAGTTGCATGTATGGATATTTCCCAAAGCAGATAGTGGTAGTTGGGTATTCGTATTATAGTATTTTGCTGCTTCAGCATTAGTGTCTGAATTCGGAATACGCAGTCAGTATTAAATACTTCCAATACATGATATTCGGATATAAAATAGTCTGCTCCGACGTATGCCAGCTAAGTATTTTGAACGATGCCACAAGGAAATCCAAGCCACAAAATAATGCATCGTTCAGTCTGATTTTTATATTACATATTTGATGTCATCTGATTATAAGATTATCCAGGGTTATCCTGACAAAAGGTTAAATCCATTTCAAACAAAATTTTTTGAAACATAATACATTTGTCATAAGCACTATTACCTTCATTCGTGCATTACACAATAACACAAATTGCAAAATATGCCAAGGAAATAGATAGACAACTAGAACAATTGCTTCTAGCTCTGAACAATTCAACAAAAACAGTTCAAGAAAGATTGAAAGAAACCCTGAACAGTATTACTATTAGCAATGAAAAAAGTAAAATAAGTGTCAATTCTAAGAAAAGGGAACATATCGGGACGAGCTGTTCAAGTGGTATTCAATATAAGCTAATTTCAAGCGGTAAGATATATTATTGTGTCAATGCATGAAACATGCATTTGATTCAAACACAAATAAACTTAGCTAACATTGAAACATGTTGATGAAATTAAGCAAAACTTTCATGTTTATGGTTAAAATAAAGATGCTTTCTTTCCATAATCTAATTTAAAAGCGTACTCATTATGGATATTAGTTAATTGCTTGTGTGCCAATGTAATGCATATCATTGCCATGGTTGAATAATATTACGCTAAGCAATATATTTGTCAATACAATATTCGTTACATGCGGATGAGCTGATAATGAACCATTAGTTTACAATTGCATGGATGGATGGATGATTCCCTGAGCAGATAATGGTAGGTGGGTATTCATATTATGATATTTAGCTGCTTCTGCATTAGTAGTTTTAATTCGGAATAAACAGTCAGTATTACATACTTCCATAACATGATATACTGATATAAAATAGTCCGCGTCCACGTATGTCAGCTAAGTATTTTCAATGATGCCAAAAGGAAATTCAAGCCAAAAAATAAAAACAAAACGCAACGTTCAGTTTGATTTCTGTACTACACGTTTCATTTCATCTGTTTAAAAGATTATCATAGCTATCCTGAAAAAAGTTCAATCCATTCCAGACTAAATTTTGTTGAAACATGAAACATGTATCATGAGCATTATTACCCTCATTCGTATATTACACATGCAGGAGAGATAACATCAGAACCATAAGCAAAATACTGGAATAAATTGTGTTGTTTACTTAATGATAATCATACAATCATTGCAAAAAAGTGTAAGCTGAAATGGTTGAATGCTCAATTGATAAATGTCAATAAACTAATAGTGAGACTTTGCATACTTTGAAAGATTTATTTCCATTTTTGCAAGTTTCTCTAGCGACTTCTTTCTCTTAGCTTTGCACAGTATTAGTAAGGACATGTAATACGCATACTGATTTGAAGACTCCGAGGAGAAAAACACAAAATAGACATGAGCCAAAAAGTGTCACTTCAGGTTATTAAACCTGACGACAAAATATAATATCATACACGGACCTTTCTGAAATTAGAACTTATCTTGTTTTGAATAAATATCTTACATCATGACGACTTTGTGATAAGTTACGTTCCAGAGAAGAAAACAATACAAAACGATTATAACACGTTGAGCAAGGCTAGTCACCTAGATGCAAAGAGAGTGGGGTTTGCACTACGATTGCAAAATATAGAAGAAATGAAGCAGAAAATACAGACATCCATTGTGTTAACTCAGAAGTTAATGATTGATATTGATGGTGGTACTGGCGCGAAAATGAAATGTATGAAAAACTTGAAAGGCAGTATAAATGACCGTCGCAAAGGACAAAACAAGGAAGATCTGCTTAACGAGATGAAAACATACCAAAAAATAGATCATAAAGAACAGTGGGTGAACAAAGACGATGAAAGAAGGTGTCGGATAAAGGAAGAACAAGAAACAAAGGAAGGAGAGGAGCGCAGGTAAAGGGAAAATAACGACGGAAAAAAAAGAGGAAGAAAGGCGATTTAAAGAAGATGAGGAGCTCAGGATACGCGCAAAAGAACAAAACAGAAAAATGGAGGAGGCTCGCAAGATACACGAAGAAGAAGAACTAAATATAAAAATGTTGCAATAGGATACAAACAGTTGAAGAAAAGCGATTGAGAAAGGAAGAGGAAGATCGCAAATTAAAAGAAGAAGGTGACAATAGGATTAAAGAAGGAAAAGAGCGCAGATAAAGAGAAGACGAAGAGAAAAGGCGCAAGAAAGAAGAAGAAGATGAGAGAAAACGACTGAAAACGGGAAGAGGACAAAACGCTCAGGAAGCAGGAGGAATAAAGAAAGCGAATATAAGAAGAAAGCCTGAGAATGGATCCCGTTAATTGGAAGCCAATTACGTACGTACCTAATTATATGCCGGATATTCCACTATAGTTGCAATTGGAAATTTAAATGCAAAATAGTACATATGTATTTGAAGTGAACTCTTATAGCTAAAAAGGAGCCATACCAATATATATTTCAGTGGCTTAATAATGTATTATACGCATTACTGTATTCTAAGCATTACACAGACACATTTCTTCCGACAAACCTTTCATAAGCATATATATATATATATATATATATATATGCATGAGAGTATGCATCGTATGTCTAAGCATTTATTGGAAGGACGAAGCAAATTGACAACCTCTATATCCGGTATAGTACCACCTGTGTTAGTTAAGTCATCTTTAAGGAATATTAAAATAGGAGATGTCCCAAAATATGCATAGGCGTGTTACTGGATGTTATATGTCCATACAAGTGCGTTGAACACCTATCTAAACTAATATGTGTATATTTCAGATACAGAGGTTACGATTCATATATTATTTTACACCAATTTTAGAAATATAGCTGTCATAGTTGAAATAACTGATATATACACCAGACTATAACGTGTATGGTACTTACCTGTTTCCTCAAATTGGCACAATATTGCTGGCAAAACATCCGGTCGGTCTTCATTGGTCTTTTCATTGATATCTGACTGCGGAGGAATATACTTTACATCTGAAATATGACTCATCCTACGAAGTAGACTGACTTCGAAAAATGTAGTTTAAACGCTTTACATCACAAAATGACCTTGAAAACCCAAAGTACATGTTCAATATTAATCTTAAATCCATCCCTAGCTCTCGAGCGATTCAACATACACTACATCGTTTGAAAAAAAACAGACTGGTATTATGAGAACTCTTGCTTTCTAGTACAGTGGAACAATGTCTTGTCGCGACAATCTTAATGCCCTACGAAATCCGGTTCATCAATTTGAATTTTCGTATCCCTTGCGTCTGGCCAAGAAGCAAATGCAATGACCCCATAGGCTACACTATCACTTGGAATTCCTGCCATTTTACACAGGACTGCTACATACCAGCCGCAAATAGTAGCATCACAAGAGCGTCAATTCATTAAAAATAGGTATGTGTCACGTACCACAAACATGTTCAATGCGCTGAAAATTAAATTGTACAAACCCATGCATGTATCTATCTATCTATCTCTGTCTCTCTCTCTCTCTCTCTCTCTCTCTATCTATCTATCTATCTTTCTATCTATATATCTATCTATCGCTATATATATATATATATATATATATATATATATATATATATATATATAATCTGGTCATGGGGGGGGGTGGACTTAGCCTAAAAATAACATGTTATCGTTATATTCCAGCATGTAAAAGAACCATACGTGAACGGTTTATAATTGTTCCAAAATTCCAAAATGATGCATTTGTCAGTCCAAGTGATTTTACACTGTTAGAAAATGTATACATACACAACCAAACACACATCCTAGATTAATCTTACACCTAATGAACATTGCACAAACACTTCTTTCCAAGAGACATTAACTTGGAGAGAACAAGGTTCAGAAGGACATTTGTACAAGGAAGCAAAAGTTTTGTACCAAGCATATATTATCAGTAAGTTCCAATTGTGCTTTTCCTTTTCTTAATTTCTTTGCTCGTGGTTATTGGGCTGGCTTGTAGTGAATGCAATCTTAATCATGTAGGTATAAAGTTGGTGCAGGCAAGCAAGGCAATATTTTGCATAATTGCTTCGTACATGTGTACGAATGTGAGTATATATATATATATATATATATATATATATATATATATATATATATATATATATATATATATATATATATATATATATATATAATATATAGATACAAACGACCAGAAGTCCAGACCAGTGGATTCCACAGAGGCGTCTGTTGCCATGTTGTGGCTATGGACGGACGTTTGGAGGAGGGAGATCTGGAATGCCAAGCAAGTGACGAATGGAGGGAAGAGAACAAAGTATCAGTGCTAAATGTGGGCGAAAATCTTGACAGCTTCATAATCAGCAAAGGCGCAAAGTCTGGAGAGAAAACATTCCTGGTAAATATTCTTTGAAAATGGTATGATGTGGGGAACCAATGTAGATATGAATAATACTAGTGCCTTTTCATATTTAATTTCCTGAATATGCATATCCAATTTAAATTATGTGCATATTCAATTTCAATTTAATTAGCAATGGTAGGAAAAAGCGCCCATGGTTAGTATTATAATATGATGAAGTTATGTATTTTCCTGTCCAATTGATTATCTTAGAGTACTATTAAAAATAATTACGGCAATATAGAGTAGTTTTATTACACAATTATATCAGGAGAGAAGCGCAGATTATACTCGGTTGAAGCGGGTTAAACCTTGACATATATAATAACTGGTCATTGTTCCAAAGTTAATAATGCTTAATATATGCTTGCATATGAATAACGTTACATAAATTATAACTATAATTCAACTGTGTACTTAACTAAACTGACAACGGTACAGTCAACAAATACATTAAACAAGTAGGCGAAAATAACATTTTCTCCTAAAATAGTATCTTGTTTAGTTGTCAGTAACGGGTGGTTCTTATACTTATCGACATGCAAACATAGGAAACATTCAATAATGGATACAAATTCATCTCGAGACTGAGATGCATTATGTTCAAACGTGCACATTCGACTAGCAAGATAAGGAAATATGGGAATAACATAAAGTTTTACCAAACAATCTTGAAAATGGGAAATAGAGAAAAGGACAGTTAGTAGAAATAAAATATTTCTGAAACGAATGCTTTAACAAATAATTGAAAAATTGAAAACTTCAAAATCAGACAACTTATATTAGGTAAACTGCACATGTGCGGGCTGAAAGTCTGGTTTGGATGAGAGTAAAGACAGAAAACACCACATATACAAAGTTCAAATGCATTCACAGATCATGCTAATGGAAGGTAACTATGCCTGCAAAACATAATATCTCTTTAAAATAAATAATATATAAAATGAGCGTATATTTACTGAGACCACTGAATCGGAACACACGCGTGGCGACAATGAGTGTTGTTGTTGTCGGGTTAAAGGCAATTGTTCAGTACAATATAGGTTATACATGACGGCCAGTATGTATGGTACAGGAAGAACCCGTTAAAACCCCGGAATGAACCACCGACGCACGAGAAGTTACTGGCAAGTTTTTCTAAACATTAGCCGAACCCAAGCCTAGAACCCGCGCTGACAGACTGGAGATGGCAGTGACCGCTTTAGACTACTTGGCCACTCAGGGCCCTAGGCAAACGTTGATGAGATAGAAATCTTTTAAAAACTGATTTCTAAGTTTAAAGAAAGGAGTTTGTGAAAATATTGTATGGCATTGTATACTGGCAATTATTCAGAAGGACAAAATGTATCGACTTTAACCATCTTCATTGTGGACAAGGAAACAAATAAAGGTTATAGTGGGACGTGCACGATCAAGTCAACAGAAGAAATAAAAATAAAACATATAACTGAGATGAATACAAACGACAACAAGCTGCGAATAAATACGACGAACATATACCTAGTGACAAATAGTATTCAGATACTGATTTGTCCTTGCATCAAAGCCATTACGAACAATTTCATGCCGGAATATAAGCTGCAAAACACACACACACACACACACACACACACACACACAAACACACAATCGATGAGCCATATCTTCTTGGCGAAATACCTTTTAATTTTAAAAGCACATACATATATATTTATGCCCCTTCTTTCATCGTGGACGTCATTTCATTGTTTAACAGAATGTTAACAAATACTATCTTTAGTATTGAAATTAAGAGATATTTGAAGGTATTATATACATATGTCGTTAAGCCACTAGAACCAACTGATTTTCCTTTATGGAGTCACTTGAATGCTGAAAATGTTTAATTTGATATTATAAGATTTTCGCATTGTGACCTAGATTCATGTGGGATTTGCGACAATTATATATTCCCAGCGTGGTCTTATATCACCCCCCCCCCCCCATGACATAGTTGTGCAATATTTAGTTCATTTAAAAGCTGCATATTTCTTTCATTATGTGTGTTGGTTCAGTTATGGTAACGCTATCTTTTTAGTTTTTCCATATGCCTGATATTTCCTTTTATTATTTCTTCCATGACTTTCATCCTTCTTGCTTTAATATATAAATTTGAGAATCATCCAGCCCTTATTTTCTGCCAGTTAATGTTTAGTCGTATAAAGTCTTGTACTTTCATCACTTTTTGTATCCTCTCCTTTTTGTATTTCAATATTTAGTATCGTATCGCATTATCTTTGCCTTTTACCGTCTTATGTTTTGTTTGACTTGACAATATGTTTTAGTTATTGATTTAATTTTCTTCTTCATCCCCTCTCCAACGCTTCCATTACTCTGTAATATTCCCTATTTAAAAAGGTTTCTAACAGTACTTTAAATATGGCTTTGTATTCTTCTTCTTCTACAACTAGTTGTTTAATTGCTATAGGTTCTGACCCAATCCTGCCCAGCTTCACTTGGTAATAGGTAAATCGAAGCTACATAAACGGTTGAATAATTCAGTTTTCTTGCATTTCTTTGCAGTTTTGACTGTATTATACATACATTTATTTCAGGATACCTGAAACGACTGTGATCAGTACACGTACTGATGAAAATAAAAATCAAATTTTTGCTTGTTATTATGGATTATTTTTGTAACAGCTAGCAAAATCGTATATGAATTGGACGGTGACGATTGCATGTGAAAATATGGAAGTCAGCCAAGTCTAAAACATTCATCAAACATTTTCAAAAAATAATGTATTTATTATTATATTATTTAAAGATAGCATATATACTTTGGGTCGTCCCTTTGCCACAGAACCTTGCAAATGGTTCAGAGACCTTATCAGCTTACCATTATAAAAAAGGTATGCAGTTTATCGATAAAGGGTATTTGCTTTTATCCAGTGAATCATGGATCTATTTCATTTTTGTGGATGGAATATATCCGTTATTCACTTAATACAAGCCGATTTTTCTTTATGTTCCGCTCGAACGTATTGGCTAGCAAAATGTATAACAAATTCAAGTATAATCTCTATTACTGGATAATGTCAGCTGGTCGCCATTTATTTTCTACTGTGTTTTTGTTGATATTTTTATAGAAAATAGTGGTTATAACATAGGCTCCATTTTGGCGGACTGGACCGATGTGGCCCAATTGGGCCCCGTATTCACAGGTGCCCCGCGCGTTAGTATTTTTTTAAAATATATCTATAGAGAGAAAGTAACTTTAAATCGATGGAAGACATTTTCAGTTCGATAGGGTATAAAACTTTTTTAAAAGTTTATTCCCAGATGCGGTGCTGACAGTTTGCCCTCGCGTAAATTCAAGTGTCCCCTGAACATAATTTAAATCTACCTCCGCGTTTGCTAAGATCACTGCTTAGTGATAACATAGTTCTCTTTCATAACTCAACGTTGAATACACATACTCAGAAAGAAAAATGGAAAGTAGGTTGCTGGATTCCAACCTGGTACACCTGCGTGATGCGTGGATATATTTACTAATAAACTAAGAATATAAAGAAAATACTCTTCCATTTTCTTGGTCATAATGTTATCAACGTCAATCGATCACATTAGGAAAACATTTTTTTAATTTGATTGGTTGGTTCTTTGGTTGGTATGTGTACGTATATACCACAATTTTATGTGGCGGCCAGTATTTGTGGTGGAAGAAGAACCCTGGAAGAACCACTGTACCACATGAAGGTACTGGCAAGCTTTCTGACATGCCCACATAAGTAGTGAAGTGGGACGATATGGCGATAATGGGAAAATACATTACTGAACCCTCCCCCCGGCACCATATGGCTAAAAGATATATAGCGACAATGGGAATTAGCAGTACCAGACCCCTTGGGACCATATGTCGACAAGGCTTTGAAGTACACCCTGGGATTTATACCGACAAGGGAAATGGAACATGGGACTAGTGGGTTTGTATTGCAACAATAAAATATAGCCTCTGACGTCACGGTAGGGGAGATTGGTAACACTGTTTCAACTAGGGAAAGTGGAGTCACAGGAGTGAACAAACAGCGGGTGTACAGAGAAAATACAGACAAGACTTACATTATAATGATACCATGTTGTTTTTGTTTCTTTGGGGTTAGGCAACAAATTCATTTTCTTTCGAGATAAATGAGGGGCGCTGAAAACGGCCTTTGTGTTTTTCTTCTAATTTCTTCCATTTTTCCACCATCTTCTCACGTTCTCCATTCTTCCTTTCTTCTTTTTCTTTATATCTGTCTCTGGCATCCATTCAGGAAGGTCCATGGCTCTAAATATCTAGTGCATCTTGATCCAATATGATCCAATATGTTATTCAGTTTGTAAAGGTCCTATTTCTTCTTTAAATTTCCTTATCCTTTCTTTGTTTACTCCATTTTTCTTTGATCATCGTGATTTCGAACTCCATCACTTTTCTCATCAGTTCTTCAGCTTTCTTCAATTTGTCAAGGCAACTTTCGACAAATGGCCAATCTGACCATTTCACCATACCTTCCAAAAACACCTTACTTCTATAACGTTATCCATAGTCTCTTTTAACGTCCACACTCTGACATATGGTGGATTAATCAACCTCCTCAACTTCTTCACTTCTTCTTCTACTATCTCCTCTATCTTCTCCCTGGAAACTTTTAATTTGTTAACAACTTCCAGGCTGTTTCTTTTCCTCCATTCGATTTTGAATCCTTTCCACTACATATTCGGTATATATCATCCAATAGTATGTTTCCTTTAAGTTGTTGAACATGTCTGAAATTGCTGCCATCTTGTTCTTTCAGTTATTCTGTAGAATAACTAACGTTGTGAGTTTTTAAAGCACGAACATGAAGTAAAACATCACCCTACTTTTCTCTTCTCATATTACCTACTATTCACACACGCGGATGAACCAAATTAAACCAAATATATACTATACACACAAGCTAAGAAGCCAAATTAAACACAAAATCTACTAACCACACACGCCGCGAAGTATACCAAACCCACAATCAGCTATTCACACACGCAAAGAAGGAACATTTAATCTAAAATATAATATCCACACACGCTGAGAAGCAAACAAATAAATACACATTTACTATCCACACAGGTGAAGGAGCCAGAACTAAACATCAATCTACTATCCACACACGCAGAGAATCAAACAACTGAACACACATTTACTTTCCACACACGAGAAGGAACCAAAATTAAAAAACAATCTACTATCCACACAGGCGGAGAAGCAAAACTTAACCACAATCTACTATCCACACGCGCAGAGAAGCAAAAAATTAACCCTTATTATACTATCCACACACATGAATGAGTCAAAACAAACCCCAAACTATACTATCCACACACAAGAAGAAGCAAAATCAAACCCATAATGTACTATCCACACACGGGAAGGAGCAATAACATAACCAAATTATACTATCCACACACGCGAAGAAGTCAAATCAAACCCATAATATACTATCCAAACACGGGAAGGAGCAATACCATAACCATAATCTACTATCCACGCACGCGAAGAAGTCTAAAATCAAACGCATAATATACAATCCACACACGCGAAGAAGCTAAACAAACTCTTACTTTACTATCCACAAACCCCATTATGTAATATCCACACAAGCAAAGGAGAAAAAAAAAAACTAAACACTCATTTACTATCCACACACACGGAGACGCAAAAACATAACCAAAATCTACTATCCACAAACGCGAAGAGCAAAAACATGAACACCAATATAATATCCACACACGAGAAGAAGCATAACAGACTCTTACTTTACTATCCACAAACCCATTTATACTATTCACACACGCGAAGGAGACAAGACTAAAAACTCATCTACTATTCAACCACTTGGATAAGTCATATTAAACCCACAATATACTATCCACACACGAAATGAAGGCAAATCAAACGCAACTATAATATCCATATACGCGAAAAGCAAATACAAACATATAATTTGCTATCTACACGCGAAGGAACCAAGTCATAATCAAAATATACTATCCACACATGCCGAGAAGGATAACAAACACAAAACTAATATCCACACAAGTGGAAAAATCAAATTAAGGCCAAATTTTACTATCAACACACGCGGAGAAGCAAACAACTAAACACACGTTTACTATCCACACACGTGAAGGAGCTAAATCTGAATAACCACACACTCTACTATCCACAAAACCCAATAATCTACTATACACACAAACGTACGTGAGCGCTTACAAAACCCAATAATATACTATCCACAAACGCGAAGAAGAAAAATTGTACCGTAATCGACTATCCATACAGGGGAAGAAGCCAAATTAAACCCAAATTATACTATCCGCACACGGGCATGATTGCTGTCCATGTAAGCTACTGGGAAGCAACGTGTTATGGCAGTGTTAACCTTCTACCGGGTGCGATTCCTCAGTAGTATGCATTCAATATTGTCGTGAGTTTGTTTCCGCCTGAAATATACATCTTCTAGGTAATGAATACCTGTCCATTAGGTCGTGGTTAGTGTAGAAGTCAAGAACCTTGAGTCCACTCTCATTCGTATATTCATTATAGTATGAATTTCCGACTTCCCGATAGTCTGCTTGCGCGATTTCCGCAACATTGTCATCCCAGCCTCCGTCAGTAACTACGCTGATCTTCTTGGGTGCAGTATTAAAAGAGAGCTTGAATCTGGTCGTAAAACCGATCCATTTCCTCGTCATTTAATACGGTGATGTTGAAGGAAAATGTCCTCATTCGGAAGGTAATCATCTTTTTAGACACTGGTAGGCAACACATTACTGCACTGGCAATGACTTTGTGTACCATAAATCTGATTATATGCTTATGATTGTATTCAATCTCACAGAAGTAAGTGTTTGTGTCCTTCAACAATTGAATTCTCTTAGTTTTTCTTCTGGCACATATCGGATAAACCAATTATATCATTGGGTGATTGCGTTCTCGTGGGTTATCTCCTAGTGTTTCGCTACTAGATTTAATGTTCCACTGTCCAATGTAGATGATGCATGTTGGCGTAATTTGATGTGTTTGCGCCAGCGGCATATCTATTATTCAGTCATGGTGAACATCGGATAGCGAGGTCATTGGTATACACGGCTGAGACTGCTCCGGTATCCAAACTATATACAGCCTCATTTCGTCACCACTGGTGTATCATGTGCAGTTTCACTTTGCCGGATCAAATTCCCCTCCAAGCTGTAGACCACAACCCAACGCCATGATACGGTATGATTCATTTGTATCAAACATGTGGTCATTGAATTCATCTTGAAATTATACCACCCTGGCCATTGACTACAGCTTCGAAGACTTCCGCCATGTGATATAATGCTACCACTATCCCATTTATCCCATAGGGAGCTTGTCTCGGGGAGTTGGGAGTCTTATCCAGTCCAAAACAATTTTTAAATCTTGTATAGTATGGTAAAATTTCCCAATTTTAAAACCATGACACACACAAATACAAAACATGGTATGTTGTGTGGAAACATAGTATTTATATGTAAGATTTACTACCGCAAACAAACAACATCACTGTTTATAAAGAATCCTTGCGGTTTGATGGTTGAGTGTATTCCATATATCAAACGAGCCTTTTTAAACATGCTATTATTTGAATGTTACATTTCGTAGGAAATAATGCAGAAATATGTCAAGGTCAACCTGTTAAAGTTACGCTTTCCTCTTGAAGGAATATAACTCTGTCACTATTCACATCATGTGAATACGGAATTAGTTTGCATATATATTTTCACGTAGCTTTCTTATATTATCTTGTGTTGTATATATGGGAGGTGTTATGTATATTTATACTTTTTTAACTCTTGGTGAAGGACAGTAACTATTGTTTGTTTTAGTATGTGACGCAGAGTGAACATGATCGGTAAATATGTGTTATCAGTTTATAATAATACAAAATTATTTACATTTTCGGAGCTGTTTTGGTTGGCTAGTTAAGGTCAAATGAACGTGTACATGAGTAAGCATTACTAAATATGAATGGAATAGTAGGGTCTGTCAGGTAGGTTACGTTTCAAGATATAGTCTCAATAGATTCTCAGAGATGTATATAATGCAATAACTTGATGCAGTTTTTCAGTCCGAAATGACCTCTTTGCATGTGACATATGTATTTTCCTTTTTGGGGTACAATCAATAGGTACAATGTCTGATATTTTTTAAATAAAATATGTAATCAAATGTGAATGTGATGTATCTACATAATCAGATAATTGATGTTTTAATTTTGTTTTAATAAAAAAGTTAAATGGGTGTTCATCAACTCAACATAATATGCCTGAGAAGATATTTTACTCTACCTCGCAAATGTGGAAGCTACCATTCATGTATGTTTTCTAAAATCAGTTTTAAGACCACTATTTTTACAAACGTAACATATGTAAATATGCGTGTATTTAGAAATATAACTGCAGGTTACATTCCTGCCATAATCTCAGCATGGTATGGCTGCCATGATGTGTCCTCTGGTAACTCCATTTACCTCAGTACAAAATATTTGTTTTGATGTGATGTAAACCATTAAACCAAAGAAAACGATGCATGTTTTCTCAAGTGTATCATAGAGGAGTTTTTTAAGGCATCCAAGCCAATGTCACGAAACTATCAGCATCATGATTGTTAGAATAATAGTATACCACATATACCATTTGTAAGTCATATAACAAAAATCAAATGTCAGGTGAAACCTTCAGAAAGGAAACTAACATCATGGATATGGAATATTCGAAAGTGTAGCAATGGGTAGAAAACAATACTGAGGCCAGCTTACGGTATGACGTTAAGACTAAAATTTCTTAGTCACAAGTTTGGGGTCATATACTTGTACTATTGAGTAGCCCTTTCTTTAATAAGGTGGTGAACTCTTATAATATAATATGCAGTATTCCCATTAAAACATAATTTAGTTGGTGTCATATATCATTGTTTATATATTTACTTTCTCTCTCAAGAGGAATACAAATCAGGCTGTTGTGGAAAAAAGAAGAAAAATATGTGATCTTCACAGCATTTAAAATATATTTCATGGCATAGAGATAATGCCTCTATAGACATAGTGGCATGATGCTCTGAAGGAATAGACCATGCTGGCAGGCAGAAGCTGGCGATTTCTTGTTATTTTTGTTTCATGCAACATAAAAGCTACAAAGAAGAAAGCGTTTTTCACAACAATGAATACATGAATCCAATATGAGTGAGTGTGTGATTTGTATTTTTAATGTAGCTTTAAAAAAAATTCCAGTCATTCCGCTACGATGTATGCAGTTTGACATTTTATTGTGATCTCTAGCAATGAGGCATCATGCCGCAGACACGTACCATGATGTCCTACCCATTAACATTAGCCTGACACCAGGCCGAACAATCTTAACACCAACCCCTTAATCCTGAGCGCCTATATAGGCAACTGTTAGTATAATGCGTGTAAGCCTTCGGTGTGACTCGACCGGGAATCGAACCAACGACCTCCCGCACGATCTGACCACTAGGCCACTGGAGAGGTACCCAATATGGCACATTGCTTACAGATGCTATATATTTAGCACTGAATATAATCATATATAATTGAGCTTATTAAACAAGTATGAAACCACTGCAGATCATATGAATATATGTCCAATCCATTCAAATGTTTCCACAACTGATAAAATTGTCATATAATTACATCACAACATAATCATGTCATTTACATATGACGACACATATTACTAATGAAACTCAAAACTGTACTACCTTCATTAACTATTGCTGAAAAATGCTAACTTATTTTCATGTGAGAAGGGTCTGAGTTCAAGAAAGTGTAAAAAAAGGTTTAATTGCTGTAACAGTCTGAACATATAATCAAATCGTCTACATCTGCATACCACTACATCTGAACACTTTAATGGCTAACTTGCTTTTCGCAACTTTACTAAGCATTTCTATCAAAGACATGTCTAAGCTTGTCTTATTTCACTGCACACATAATACATTTTAGGAGAGAAAATGATGCTAGGAGCAAAATTTTTAAGCAGGTCTAGAATATTTGCATGCCGTTATGCCTACAAAATGTTGTATCTTCTTTGAGCACGTTTTGGTCCAAAAGTGTATAACAAACGTTTGCAAAATCTGAAATTAAACAAAGCATAACTTGCAAATATCAAATATTTATGACAGGTAATAAAGATGTAGATTATCATCTTTCGCAGGAAAACAAGATGTCTTCCGTATCCTATTATAGAAGGGCCATAATAACACTGTATATTACAGTCTATATATATGAACTTAAGAATATTTGTTTTCTTGGTGTGATGAAAATGCATATATATTCAAGAAAGGCTTGTCAATACAAAACACGATACGCTGTACGCAACATTTTATATAATAATGAGGTTGTTTCTGATGTGATAACAAATAACCTCATCTGTTTTGAGACTTCAAAATTCAATACCTTAAAACAATACAGTCAACACTAATATTAGATATAAATGTGATCAGCACAATTTCTATTGTAAAACTTACCTGTTGTGTTAAGTCGAAGTGCGAAATAGAGTTGTCATCTAATAAATGAGATATTTCTGCAAAATGATTTAGGCTATTTCTCCTTAGTAAATCGACATATGCCAGGCAGATGTTTGCTTGACCTTCATTGGCTGCATTGAAAACGGTAATGTGCTTAGTTTAAGTGTAGCTTGTCTTTGGTTCAACTGCATACAAAAAATAAAAAAACTTTGCTTCGATACTCATTTCGCTTGTGAATTACGTACAAAAATATTAATAAAGCAGAACCGGTCATGAACGTTCACCTCTGGCAAGTGAAACAAGTTGCCTCTGGAAACAATTATTCGCCTTAAAGATGGTGATTTCTTCAAAATGTTTGACACAAAAGTCTTAAACATTTAATTGTTGAAGAAATGTACTATCATAGTTTTAGTGACCTTAAAGGAAGATTCGACTAATGTTAGGTCTCATTTACAGCATGTGTACAATTTCTCTAATTAGAGTGACGTCTAGGCCAATGATAACTGGTGCTATTTTAACATTTAAATTAATTGTGCGTTCGTGCAATAATTATTACAATTATACATATTATCTAATTATAATAATACATTTATCGGAACTAACGTACCTATTAAATACACAACGAACGTGTTTTCCGGCTTATATTTATAAACGAAAAGCATGACAAGGTTAGATTCTTTTTGGCTAAGCATTGACTTACAATATGAACATATATACAAAACGAAGACCTACAATATAATTAGCACTGGCGCAAAAGAACAATTTTTACATATGCCTCTAATAAAGATTAGATTAAAATTTGTCAGTGTAATACAATATTATACTAATCATGTTTACTCTCCATAGCTGCGAAGATATGCCTGATTATTATTCTAAAACGTAATTTAAGAGCAATAAAAATCAACAACAAGGTAGTAATGGTAAATTTAATTTACCTGTAATAATCTTTCATACTGCATCGGTTTGTCTAGCTGTTTGCTCAGTGTATTGCAAAACGGGTTTTCCTATGCGGTCATGAAATTATGTATTTTGTCAATAATTGTACTTCCTGCCCCTCTCGACCAAGATCGAACATGTTTCGATAATATGTCTAAAAAAATAGACACTTACAATGGTTATTTTGCTCTTGGTCAGCAAATTATATTCGTCAGCAAAAGGCTGACATTGTCAGGCTGGTCGGCGTATTATCACAAACTTTCATAATATTATGATTACTTTAGTCTATCTCGCGCGGGTGCATAAGCTTCCGAAACATTTATACAGACATACGAAGCATTGGAAACACCATCTGCATAACTAAACATATGAGCCTGAAAATTTAACTTATACATTTACACTTTATTAAAGGTAGATGACACCAACAACTATCACATAGGTGCAGGTATGTAAGTATGGATGGTTACTAGCCAAGGGTCTTTAATTGACCCATCAGTGACAAACGCTGGCGACGATTCCTGCTAGAAGTCATAAGTATACCCCAGATTTCCAAAGACTTACAAACAACTTCAGTTGTAAATGAGAATTCCCGACGTTTCCGTGTGAACTACTACTTCTACTCTAATTTATGCAAGACCACGTATCTCACAAACTGCCAAATGTATATCAACCGCACATATGCATGGTTTCTCTTCAATAGGTTTCCGTACCGGAATCAGCTCACGCCGTAGAAACCATACAATTAACCCGTTACACAAGGAACGATACTATCGCCAACACACTAGGCCAGTCAACCCATGGTTTCCAGGCAAATGTTGTCAGTATAACTGCACTACGTTTGCCACCATTGCCAACTACACGGTATCTACAAAGTCCCTTCATATGTGTTCCATACTGTAATTTACCAGTTTCCCACCGTACATTCTGCAATTGCAGTCACACCACCAATATACACCACTAGATTTTAGTAGGGACTTTATTATTCAATGGACACTGTTTCGGTTTGGAGCCGAATCCACGGCTAGTGAACCATGGCATCATGAAAACTCATGTATGTATGTATGTATGTATGTATGTATGTATGTATGTATGTATGTATGTATGCATGCATGCATGCATGCATGCGTGTGTGTGTGTGTGCGTGCGTGCGTGTATGTATGTATGTATGTATGGATGGATGGATGGATATATGTATATATGTATATATGGTGTATGTATGTATGGTGTATATATGTATGTATGTATGCTGGGTTTAACGGCAGGTCAGCACACTAATGGCTATGTGTCAAATATAACGTGCTGAACGGACTACCCATTAACGTTGAAAGAGCGTATCATTGGTATAAACATGAACACCAGATATTTTTTCTTCAATATTTAACTTGTTTACACACAAGTATTGCGAGGGCTTATCGTCCGACATGTTTAGAATAAGCAGTTATGTTATGGTAAACGACAGGCATTGAAGGTCATGTCCATGCTGAATAGCCTTGACCATTAGTAGGTCTGAAGCTGGGAGCCGGATTAGGCTTTTGACCTGGGGTCTTGATTCACAATTGATCGTCTGATCGGCAGCTCACGTCCTAATGAATGTAGAACGGCCACCACTTTGTCGTAATCAATCAGGGTTATTTCCCTACTTAGCGGTAGCTAGTCCAGGCGATGGCGCTTATGAATCCCAAACTTTTGTATTACTTATTAATAATCTCTAGTTTTGATTTGGTCGGCCTGCGATTGATTATTAATAATATAAAACCACCTCTTTGTTTTTCAGCATGTTTCAGAGTTAGTGATACAACAATGCTGCTGCAGTGCAAACACAACCTTAATCACCACCTCACATTTTAAGTACATCAAGACTACCAATCGATTCTTTCTATGCGTGGTGTTGATACAGCAGTACGCATCGTCTCCCGCACATACGATGACGCCTTGATCATGCCAAGTACTCATGTTATTGCTACGAAACTTGTTTTATATAGTAATGTGCTAATTATGTTCACATATATTTCTTTGAAAATTATACGCACTACAAACACCCCATCCAGTTTGAGCTGGATACGTTCGTGAGGGTTATTCAGAGAACATCGAGTCTAAAGAATGAATATGGGAAATATGATTGATAGAAGAGGAATAGTTGTATCTCATACATATTGGACCACACCGCTTGTAAAGGATATACAAAACTATATATCCTTGTTTGTGCACCTCATCTTCTTTATAATGTTTCCCTTGTTGCAGAAAATCTTTAAAGACTCGTAATATGTGACAAACGTTTTCTTGTCTCCATTAACTGTTCCTATGATTAATACGTTACCTTATATTCTAATTAAGTACATTCAGTTATGTTTACGAAGAGCAATTCGTTGTAATATATCGTCATAATTTTTCCTGAACCAACTGCATTACTTTTTGAGATAGCAAAGACAATACAAATATATATATATAGAGAGAGAGAGATTATGCTGGGAACCACTGATCGATTGGTTAATATGTAATTGGTACCATAATTAAAATGACATTTCAAAATAATTTGAATTTTAATCTGAGAGTCATCAACATTCGCTTGCACAATTTGATATTATTTCTGGCAATTGCACCTTCATTACAGTTTTGTTTATATTTGCGACGCTATAAATGGTATCTGAATTTATGTTCTTACCTTTATATTTGGTTTCATATATATCTTATGCAGGTTTAGATCTCACATACCATTGTGTTAAGGAAAACAAAGAGACGTTTACTAATACACCCTTCGCATGATACGTGGTGTTGATTAATATTGCTCAGTGTTCATGTAAGGTTGTGTATTGCTGTTATATCAGTTGAAATCGGGTTTTTGTATGTTGCAATAAGGTCAATTTCCGCCTTCTGAAGAAGAATTAGTTTAACTTTGAGTATCGATTAATCAGAGTTGATTTTGGTAGCATTTTAGAGCATGTTTAATTGAGGTATACTGATTCATAATAGTTCAGAATGAGAACGGTTCATAATTTGTATTATAAACGGTTTGAATTCATAGCCGAAAATTTAAGTGCTAAAACGAAACAATTGCTCATAATGTATTATTGGACGCTAGTCAATAACGAACACTAAATCTCGTTTTTAAGAGTGATATCCTATTTTGGAATTATCTAAGACATACTGAATCATATAAGGGACGACAGTATGACAAGATTAAGTTGTTAAATTATCAACGACGTTTTACGTATGAGAGCGTAGTCTTGTGCTATTTAAGTCACACAACCAATATTTTGATAGGTTGAATCTGATTAGCTTAATTTATTGTAGATGGGACAGTAATAATAAAGTTACCAGTTTTTAGTGAGGTGACATCTTACAAAATCATTAATTTGTGGTGACTTGTTTGAATACAGTTTGTGATCATTCCAGTTGAACATTTATCACATACTGTTTGCATTGAAATTCTGATCTGTATTTATGTTACTTTAGCAAAATAGATACATATAATTAAGGAGTCAATAATTTTTCATCTGCTTATCTGACATATTTTTGTAAAACATGTTCCTTCTTTCAGAGCTATTTTTTCCCTATTCAGCTCACAAAAATATAAAACGACAATTAATGTAGTGCATATAATAGATGCACAATTTATTAATATGGCATAGAAGGTTGAACTTTTTCGTTTTTATCGATAAGTAAAAGTGCTGGAAACTATTCAGGACAATGTGTACTGGCACATTATTAAAACCATCATTTGACTTTATACTGTTAGTGCTGAAACCTCTCAGAGAATGTTGTAGTGTGACATATTATTAAAACTGTCATGTGACATTAAACTTAACATTTGTCTGTGGCATCAATTTTTATGGTCATATTCCATCATTCCTATTTCCCCTTTAATGCCTTGGAAATAATCAGCAAGATATTATTGTAGCTCCTGCATGATAAGTTAATGGTATGGCCCTTGGTTTTCATATTTTGCATGCTTATCAAAACTTCTACTACATTGTTCGTATGTACATACTTGTAGGTTTCATTGTGCACATATTTGTTTGATATATAGCACAGACAAAATATTGTATTGCCTTCCAGTGCTGCTCACTGTAGCTTTGTATTATAACTGGCTTCCAAAACCTGCTTTGCCCATTGCAATATTAACATTTTTGTAAAGATGATCCTAGCTGTAAACTAATTTAAATTTGTACAGATGTGGTTAGTCTGTCATTCAAGATGGCTTCCATCACTAACAATAGACAAAAAGTTAAAAATGTCAAAATATCCAATTCATAAGAAATTGTTGAGACAAAAATTGTCACCTTTCACACAAGCCTTTAGCCATATTTGGTTTTGCTAATGACGTAACCAGGACCACACGATTTGTTACAACTATAGTTCTTACAATATGTAACAAAGAAAGTCAAACCAACAATTTAATTACAGTTCAACAAGCAATTTTTTCCCTAGAATACAAAATAAAAAGTTCAATTTAAATTTCAAATAATCCCAGATATCCTATCACAAGTCAGAAAATAATGTTCCAAATAAATTACAATATCCATGAATGTATTGATATACCAGACCGCTCCTGTGGCCTAGTGGTTAGAACATTGGCATCTGATGAGGGACATCACAGGTTAGAACCCCACCTGAATCACACCAAAGACTTGTGAACATGTTACTAGCAGCTACCTCACTTGGCTCTCAAGATTAAGAGGTTAGAGTTGGGACTGGTCAGCCAGGTGTCAGGATTAGGTGACTGGGTGAGGCATGATGATATATCAGCCTGGTGTCAGTATAAATTAATGTGACTGGGTGGGGCTATAAACACCCTGATATACCAATAGTCTTGAATGTCCTGGTATTCCATTGATGCAGTCCATAATGTCTTTGAATTCACAAAAGTCCAAGTAATGTAACAATGAGTAAATTCAAAGAATAATGTAAATAATTACCCTCGAAAAATGATTTCAGCAACACAACTGTAAACTCAAAAGATTCGCTGCAACTGATCTAAAACAATGATTTCTTTATCTACTCCCTATTTATACAAACTTTCATTAACCAAAGACAGACACAAATGCGTATTACTCCAACAGGAAAACCAGTTTAATTCTAAGCAAGGCTTGTCTTTGAAGCTCAATTTTAGTAAATATCTTGTTTAAAGCCTACAATTCATGGAAAAATGTCAGGTATGCAAAGGTTTCACAATCCACAATCTTGGACAAAAGTCAAGCATACAGCATACATTAAAAAAAATGCATAACAGATGTTAAGCTGTGTTGTGTTTGCTTTGCATTAAAAACTGTTGGCCCACTGAACTATTTTTTTAATTGTAGCTTAAGCATTTCAGTGTTGCTTATACTGAATGCATGATCACATACATGAATGGTCTTCATTACGCATGCAGTCACATTATATAGTCTGTGATCACTCTCGTTAGGAAAATGGAAATTAACTGTTGTATTGAAGGAGGTCTCGTTTAAAGGCTGAGGTACATTACCAATGGTGCTAATACCAGGCCAAATGTTTTGATATACACCACTGTCCCTAGCCACCACCCTTTGTGAAGATCATGTCAATCTTTTATTTAGTTTTTGTATCTGCTAGTCACTTCTGACTAGTAGTTGATGCTTAGCTTTCATGGCCGAATCAGGTCAAATGATGGCGAGGGTGTCAGATATTTTAAAAGGGATAATGACTAAAGGAAGGCATTCTTTGAATGTGTCTGTTTACTCAAAGTGCGCGTGATACATAATAAACAATAGCAATAATAAAGCGATGATCAAATTTCAAGTGACTGTACGTTTGTGTGTGTGTGTATATTTGTATTGGTTTCTGCATGTATGTGGTGTTGTCCGGGGGAATATCTACAACTCATCAGGTACCCAGGCCTTTGAAATGCTAAATCATCGTGGTTTTCAGAGTCACTACTAAATGATCTTGTGGCATGCATGTCCAACTGAAGTTAAGGCCATTGAGCTCACACTAAGTAAATACAATGTGCCCAGGCTGATACAATTGGCCCCAGGGCAAGATAGATAATAGCTAATAGTTTAACATCAAGCAATCAAGCAATATCCTTCTTCAGGGTCGATATGCTTTCCGTTGTAGTTGTGTATGAAGAGCATTAATAAGCAACATTTGGGCCAGTCTGGGGAGTGGGGTGGTGGTGTATTTTTCTCCAAAAGGTCACAGTGAGAATAAATCATTTGCAAACTAAATCGATTGTTTATGGTCGCCCAAATGACGCATTTTGCCATAAAAAAATTACGGCCGTTTGTGCTAGAATATAAGCATATATGCTTTAAGTGGACCATCCTTAATTTGCAGCATTAGGTAATCCAAAATGTATCTTAGTAATTATGCAAAGCATCAAAATATCTCCAAAGATTCTTAAAAGTAACCAACATTTACATGCTTTTTACAATGTTAAATCTTCAGTTGATGGCCTCCCAAATGATGCATTTTGGTATAGTTATATAGAACGGCCTTCATTAAGCTAGAATTTAAGCATATATATTTCTAAAAGCAGCTTTAAGTGGACCATCCTAAATTTGCAACATTAGGCAGACCAAAATGTATCTTAATAATTATACTAAAGCATTGGACTATCTGCTAACGATTTGTTGAAGTAACAAAATATTCAGTTCAAAGTCTTGTAAATTATGCACTTTGGAATAGATATATATCAAGGGTTTCATTAAGCTAGAATTTAAGCATAAATAATTTTAATAACAGCTTTAAGTGAACCATCCTAAATTTACAGCAATAGGCAGACCAAAATGTATCTCAATAATTATAGAAAGCATTTAACTATCTCTAAAGATCTGTCAAAGTAACCAACATTAATATCATTTTTGCAACTAAAATCTTCGGTTTAAAGTCTCTTAAATGATGTATGTTGGCATATATATATCGTGGTCTTCTTTATGCTAGAATTTAAGCAATGGTCTCCATAATGCTGATAATGAACATACGGAATTTAAGTAGACCATGTATCTTGTATAGTTTTAATTATTGCCAGGAGCATTTAAACCATGCAATTAAAAGCATATAAATGTTGTTTACTTATAAAAAACTAGATGGATATTTGTATATTTTGAATAATTATTAAGATCATTTTGGTCTGCCTAATGCTGCAAAATGTTGATGGTCCACTTAAGGCTGCGACTAGGGTTATATATATATATATATATATATATATATATATATATATATATATATATATATATATATATATATGTATATACCGAGAGAGAGAGCGAGAGAGAGAGAGAGAGAGGAGAAAACAGTATATTGGATAGGTTCAACACATCATATGAGGGTAAGCAAGATATCCAGGACTGTAATATATGTGTATTTAAAACACCAGGTAACTGCAGTATTGAATTAGGTCTGAACATGGAACGGAGGGAGTCAATAGGAACAAGCTCGTGGACAATTATTAAAAACATATTGTATAATAAATTATATTTAGATATACAAAGAAAGGAACTTAATGAATATATGGAACGAAAACACATGAGAATCAATCATGAATGGGCTATTTAAAGGTACAAGTAAAAGCGAAAATCATAATGCAGACTATGTCAAGAAAAGCTGGACAGAAAATGTAGTAACTGATTAAAGTGATAAACACGGCAAAGAGAGATTTAGACAGATTTATGAAGGTAGAAAACCAGGGGCAAAACATAAGGGCTTGGAAATTAGGGGACTTTTGTGAAAATATTGAAAGATTATACAAACTGGAGAAAATTAGACGAGGACAAGAGAAACGTGCAGAATACATAAAAGCAAACACAAATTACAATGGTAAAGGAGCAGTGCTGGTCAAATCAGAGAATTTTACAAACCCCTGAACAACTCTGAAAGAAAACTGCATAAGATATTAACACATATACACAGGATGTAATATTTCAGCAAATAAAAACAATCCAAGCACATTTATGTAATGTTTGCACACAAAATGAAGATATAACATGGGCGACAATACAATCTCAAAAAAGGAAAATCACTTGAAAATCACTTGAAAATGATCTAAGACATGGAGATCCAAATTGATCATATTCCACACAGTGAATAGTTACATCTTCCAGGAAATAAATCTGTCATTCTGCACAATGTTAAAAGCAGATCATTGTTTGATTTATTAGCTGTTTCCTCCTCACAAATATTAACACTATATAAAAATAATTCACCCATTCTTAACTATTTTCTGTTTTGAAAGTTAAAATCGCGTATAAAACTAGCATCACACTGTTCTAAATTGCAACGCGTGTAATCCATTAAATCCTCTCTTGTCGCGTCCAAATAGCTATTTAGTTTAAAGAAAGAAAAAAAAACAGTTACTGGTCATGTATTTATGATCCAAAAATGTTTCATCATATCGTTTGAAGCTTACTGTCACAAGCAAAGGATGTAGTGGAATCACGTTGCCTAGTGTAACAAACAAGCTTTTGACCATCAAATTTTATTAGGTTGAATTTCATTCGACCATTTCCTATTAGTGGAAATGCTGTCTTCGTAAAAGAACATGTCGTATCTAGAATTTTTACAAATCTTTTTGGACAAGAAGATGTTTCTGCAAATATTGTGTCTAAATCCATGATTACCAGTACTAATTCCCCTTTAGCAAATCGATTCCAGAGTTGAACTCTCGTGTTTAAACAAAATGGTTAAGCAATGTCAAATATTAATATTTTAACAATTTCCATTAATTTTCTTTTCAAAATAAAATATAATCCTTTGATCCAGTAGAATATAATATTGAATTCATCAGTATCTTGTAAAGTAAGATATAATATTTCGCGATGTAGTCAAATATAAACACGCTCGAAATCACAGGTAGGACTAACTTGCTATCTTATTTGATAGTTGTCTTAGCCGGTTCAACACTAATAAATCTTACTAACTAATGTAATGTAAACAGATCGTGCCTTTGCATCAAAGAGTGATATTGTATTAAGCTCGCTGATTTATGAGAATCAATAGTTGCAAACCTAGCGAGGCACTTCCCATACATACATGTATTTTCTTCCTGCAACCATCTTTCTAAATTTCCCGATGTACACAAAGTATATCAAGAGTCACGCTGAAAGTGTGTCGCTATTATGTGGTAATGAATTTATCTCTAACAAGTGGTACAATAGCTTGCATAGGAGATTTAATTTGTACTAGTTTCAGAGAGCCACAGTCTCTCATCTTAAGAGGTGAACCAAAGCAAGCTATAATTAGCCCAACACAAATATAGTAGTATATATTTCAGATTAATGTCTTGATTTCATCATGCTCAACTTGTAAATTCTTTACGTCTTAATTTATTTGCTTGACTTGCTTGACCTCTCTTGTATTCTTGTGAATGACTATCACTATGTCGTCTAAATCCAGCTCCATTTTGTTCTTTCATCATGACTGAAGTTGCCTTCGCAATCGTAATGTCCTCTGTAAATGCAAACAAAGATAACAATATCTGCAAGTAGTTACATGAACTAATTAGCAGTACATACTTTTTAAACTATGCACGCCACAAGAAGAAATACAATTTCCTGTTTAATCAAGTGCGACGAGGTAGTGGAATCCAAAACAGTAATTAGTGAAATTAAAGGTTTTTATTTACGACAGGGATACCGAATACTGGACGAAAACATCAGCGATTTAAAAAATCCAGCTGATCTGAGAGATTTGATGCAAAATATTGAAAATAAAACAGCACAAATAATAAGTAATTACAACATTTAAAAAAGCTTAGCATATGAGTCGTAAAACTAAATGCATTAATGAAGCGGAGCCAGGGTGATTGACATCAATAATTGGTATCCTGGTTTCATACACAACTTTTTCTTAACATATAACATTTTCAATATTTAAGCGAGTGTTTGTGGGCACATTTATATAATATATATATACTGCTGTTTGACAAACCACATAGGAAGTTTGTGGCTCGTGTATTAAATTATTTAATTGTGTATTTCCAGTGCATTTCTGCCAATACTGGTTTGAACGAGGCGGATTGGGTTGGCCCAGCGTTGCAAGGTCAGAGTATCATTCTCTTTCCTGTGTACTGCACTAAACTATCACGTGATTTGGGCGCAAGAACAATGTCATTTCTCATAAAACCATTACAACGTACTATAAATTTCACCGCTTTAACGGTTCCCTCTTGAACGAATCAGCGAAAGAATGTAGCCGTTTCATACAGATGTTGCCATTAAATTATAGTAAACTAATATATATATATATATATATATATATATATATATATATATATATATATATATATATATATATATATTATAATATATAAATTTCAATAAATATAATGTCAGGACGATATAAATTATCGTCTGTAGTTATACGGCTCCGGTGACTTAGTGGTTAATGCGTCCGCCTCGGAAGCGTGAGATCGTGGATTCGATCCCCAAACAAGTCATACCAAAGACTTACAACATATTTCCCGACAGCTGGGTCGCTTGGCACTCAGCATTAAGATGTTAGTGTTATGAGTGGATGGGACATCATGTTCTATATCTGCGGCATGATGACCTAGTCATAGACATCACAATAAACTGCCACACTGCAGAAATCGTAGCGGTATGACTAAAACTTGTTAAAGCAACGTTAAGAATCCAAGTCATACACACATGCACCTTATTTGTGTTCAACCGTCTGTGTTAGTTCGACATAAGTAGTTCTCAATACGTCGTATAATACTCCTAAACAATATTTACCTGAATCTCGGTTGTATCTCGTGCTTGATGATTTGACCTTTAGCTCATCCCTGTTAGAATGCGTAAGATTGTTTTAATTCCCCCATGATGTGTTAGGTTGTGCTTTATACACGTAATTCCGTTAGGATTATTTTCATTGTCAAGACTGTGACATGTTGTGCCTATCATGCATGATTCCGATATGAGTGACGATTACCCAAGTATGCATATGGTAAATTCATATTTGTAAAGCCAAATTATAGAACATATGTAAAATTAAAATGTTGTTGCCATTTTCTTTTTTCTAAAACAGATATTTATTAGACTATATATACATATATGTATATGTATATATTAATGCTTCAGTTGTAAGATAGACTTATGTGCGAAATATAGCCTGTATATTTAAACATGGCATGCAATTGTTTGCAAAAATACTACGCGTACTACCTTTTTTGGCCTTTTCTTGACACAACTATTTGAAAACCTTGATTTCCATCTTAGAGATAATCTCATGTTTGTAGTTATTCGGAAATCCATATTGAAATATTGCTCAAAATATCAATTTGAATTTTTGTCCCTGACTCATATACACTCTCCGCTTGATATAATTATGTTATAAGCTGTATTGATATACGAATTTAATTGTCTAATTATGTTTTCATCTCCTAAATTCACCATACATCATATAAACGATCTAGATTGAATCTATGATAATATTACTTTGTTGAGGGAGAACTACTTCACCATGATAGTTGTTGACTCGACAGCCATGCTGGCCATGTTGTTCGATCACCTCCAATCTTTTAGCATTTTCTTTTATATGATGACGTTCATATCTCTTGTTATCAAGTTGTATCAGTTTACCTGTTATAGCTTCAGCCGCTAATAACGCTGAAAATTTTGACGGGCAATGGAAATACGCAGTTCTTTTTAATTTTGCGTCCTCTTTAAAATGAAGGTTACCAAAGTTTACTTATTTTGGTTGACCATATTTTGTTTTTAATAATTATATATTACTTTTTCGGAAAAAGTTTCAAAATCACATCGCAATCGCTTCTTCTTGCGCTCCATATTTTCTCCAATCCCAATATCGTGACAGGACATGATTTTAATAAGCCGTTTAATACACAACTACAACATGTACGGTTTTAATTCAACTACCCTGCATCAACAGCATGTTTTCAGAGAAACATTCTGCAATATATATGTAACAGCCAGGGACTAGGGGAATCGGCAGCGGATTGCCTACAGAAGTGTTAATTACGCAGCTGTTCTAGTGAAAACTAGAAAATCTAGTACAATGTCCTAAAGTGGCTATGAAAATATTGCAGACCGCTGTCACCGTTTTGAGCAAGGTCCATGTGCATCCACATATTGTGTTATGCACGTGTAACATGTTTAATTGTTTGTTACGTCTTGCTCCTGTCATAAACCACTAAAGAAATCGTTTGAAATTCAGTCATTGAAGCAATAATCACAGACATCCACATTGTTCATTTCAGCAAAACGACTTAGCCACGGAAGCCTCAATAACTCCAACCTACATTCATGCCGCTGTTGGTTTTCTGTATGTGTTTTGATTGAAGTGTAATCGTCTTTAGTTTTATCAGCTTTGTTTGAATAACTAATCGTCTAGCCAGTCTCGAATCCATTAAATCGCTCACACTTACAGATTTCGCATCCGATTCGCTGTAATATTAGAACTGTTTTCACTGTCTCGAATTGGAATCTATCAATTAATTGGTGTAACACCGGAACGCAGCCTTGTTGACGCTGCAACCAATCCCTTGCGACCAGACTTTTTTGCATTAATAGTACACACATATCCACGTAAGTTTGTTATATTATTAAATGTATGATCGAGCTCTTATGTGTATGTAATTGTCAAGAAATCTTCGGAAATATATTACACTCGCCTGTCTCGATCCACTGGGATAAAACGAATAGTTGCAACACAGGGATATTGTCATTGACGTTGCACTTGTACTACAAGTGTAATTGATACGAACTCACTCGGTTCACGGTGTGTGAAAACCCAACCAGTATGTAACCCTCAGCTGAAGTTACACTTTTCTAACGAAACTGGGGGTGAAATTGTAAAGTGACATAAATCGGTAAGGTAATTCTGACATTAAAGTGGGTTAAAATGGTATTCTGATGGCAAATTGGAGTGATATAGAGTCAATTGAGGTGGTAGACCTAAGCGTTGACTTTTATTCGCGCATATAAGGTATAGGGCCATTGATGATATTCAACAAAATCATGGTTGTTATGTTGCCTCTTGCCGCTTTCAGATTGCTCGATACTTTCTTGAAAGTCAGTCCGCCAGATAAGTTCTTCGTGAGGAAACTATACCGGTCCTTGGTGACTTCGGCAAACATATTATGAATCATAGTCGATATCAAACAAAGCCAAATGAAAGTTTGCTACGCCATCATTGCCCCGAAATATCATCTTCGTGTTGCAGTTGAATTGGATTACATTTGGCATGTGTGCATATAACTATGTTGAATAAATCGCGTCTGTGTTTTTATGTCAACCCAATCTAAATGTTTCGCTAATTTGCATTTGTCTTCGAACATCACGTCGTTGAAAACAGCAAGATTATTCTCATGCGGGCCAAACTCGTGAATTGTAGGAATTTCATCTACGAAGGCGAAACATCTATGGCGAATGAATTGCTTCTTGGTAATGATAGAATCTTCGATAGAAACGTCCTTAGTACCTATTTATATTGATATACATATATATAAATTGAAAATTGAGACCAGTCAGCCATGAATTAGATTTCGTCCCTACATAATGTGATCACTTGCACATTGTTCTAGTTAGAGAGGCTGTTCTAAATGCCGACTTTTTAAAAATTATTTTTGAAACAATGAAGCAGTCTGGGCAAACTTTCGTATCATAGGGTCAATGTAAACTTCATATTAAAACAATGTATTAAAGTTGTTCGCTTACAATATCATCGACAAAATTATCTTGCTCATAATTTTGAACTTAAGTGTTTATATCACTTATACGCAAGGTCTCTGCCCAAGTGTTTTTTTTTTTTTTCATTTTTCAGCTGAATTATTGTATAGCCTCTGCTACAATATCTCGTAAACGCAAATATTAAACAGTAAAGTCAAATAACACACAATAAAGGCGAAATCAGAGGCTATATTGGTTCGCGATGCGACGTGGAACAACCTATGGACGATACATCAGTTGAGTTAATTGGGTCAAAACAATTTCCAAATGCACTGACTTACGCTGATTTTACTTTTTTCATATTAGTTGACACAATATAAATATTAAAAAAATATAACAAAAGCTTAAAATACAAATGAGGAAACAACGCCTTGCCACCATGTAGGTATTCCGGGAATGAAAAATCGGACATTATAAAGCCAACGGTGCACAAAGAAGATGTGCCAAGATTTCCTTCTCTTGTCTTTTGTATGGGCTTTTAACTAAAGATTTGGCACTTTCCGTGCGAGAAACATAAAATATGCACTATGTGTCAGGCCTTTGGCCATGTACCAGGGGACTGCAAAAGTTCTCTAACCTAGGCTATTTATGCAAATAAATTAGAAAATAACTTTCTGAACGAAAACTGAGAAGGGACGATGAACCCGAAGCGCTAGATATTCAACAAGAATGGTAAGAATCTCCAAAAACAGGTGAGAGAAAAACATAAAAAATGAAAGAAAGGTACATCTTGATCAGAGCGCTATAAGCGTTATTATTAGAGATCGTCTTATATGATATATTCCCCCTCAACAAGCGAGAACAAGAAACAGAAAATGTTATGAGATTCAACTAAAGGGTATCTCCAGTGTAAGAAGGGGACGTAACCCGGAGAAAGACTTGGCAATATAGATCCTTCAAGGGATTAGCTCCCCTATATAACAAAACCAAACAAATCAAGTATAGATGAAATCAAAACTCCTGTTACGAAACAAGTATATATACTAAAGAATGGCTCAATTAATTTAGGGGAATCGTACTAAGGGGATGAAGACCATGGTTTGGGAACATATGATGAAGGGGAGTTCCCATCAGATACTGGCAGACCTAATAGGTGCACAAATGCCACATCAACGCCCGCTAAAACTGAAAGATAAAAAAAAATCAAACTCTGGAGAATAACAACCGGAGGGAGCGGTGGCAATTCAGAAAATATGATCAACTAAAATAGTCACAAAACAATGATCCACCATCAGAAGAGAACCAGTAGGAGCCAGACAAAAAAGAACAACAAAAAAGGTAAAAACGAAAAAGAAAATGATAATGGTATAGGACGAAACGAAATGAAAACGACGAACAAATGGACAAGAAAGAGGAGATAAGAAAAAATAGTAACCATGGGAACGAAGCAGGTAAAACTGACAATCATATAGACGGACATACAGGACGTCTTTACAGGAAACCCGAGAAAAGGGACAAATCGACATAGAAGACTGTAGATAGATAAATAAGCACAAGTGACGTTAAAATATAATGTTGTGCAAACTGTCACGGTCGAAGAAAAAACGTGGTGAATCTTAAATAAACAAATTGCGTACATTAAATGCGTTACAATGTGTTTAATTAGAATATGCCTCAAAATGTAAAATGTATGAACTCAAAACGAGAATTGCCAGTACTAATGCTAATGGAATATACGTAAGGAACATAGGGGACATAAAAAGAAACGAAATGCATAAGGCAATCATATTACAAGAAACACTTAGTACTAATATAGAAATGAAAGCCATTATAGAAGAAAAGCTAAATTGCTAAGTGAAGATAGTGGTAGTGACAATTATAATACTACAAAATATACCAAAGCAGTGGAAGAAATTAAGATAGGGGAATTTTTCAAAGGCAGACCTATAAATATCAAAGCACATGACTGGCACTTCTTCCATGTTCCTGTCCACGCGAAATTGAATACAAGAAAGACATAAAACATTATATTCCAAATTATGCTTTGGCTAATTGGGTTTAGGGGGGAGGGATTTCAGCTCTGCGTAATGGGAAATATATGTAAATTGTATAATTAACACCAAAATCCAAATTTATTAAAAGAATGCTTTTGGATATTTATAAACGGAAAAAAACTTAATACATGGTTACAGGAAACTCCACATTGATAGGGCAGAAGATACACACCAACCCACCTATATATATATATATATATATATATATATATATATATATATATATATATATATATATATATATATATATATATATATATATATATATATATATATATATATATATATATATATATATGTATATATATATATATATATATATATATATATATATATATATATATATATATATATATATATATATATATATATATATATCGACACACAGATAGGGAAAAGAGACCGGAACAAACAAGCGTATTGGATATATTCAAGATATCAAATGAGGGTAAGCAACGTATCCAGGACTGTAACATTTACAATATTTGTATTCAAAACACCAGGACACTGCATTATTGAATTAGATCTGAACATGGAACGGGTCGATCCAATAGGGACAAGCTCGTGGAAAATTATTTATTATAATAAGGAATATTTAGATATAATAAGAAAGAAACTTAATGAATTTAGGGAAAGAAAACACATGAGAATCAGTCATGAATAGACAATTTAAAGGTACAAGTAAACAATAAAGTGAAAGCCATAATGCAGACTATGTCAAGAAAAGCTGAACAGAAAAAGAAGTACGTAGGGAAAGTGATAAATACCAGCAAGCCATAAATCGAGATTAAACAGACGAAAAAGTGTTATTTAGACAAATTTATGAAGTTAGAAAACCAGGGGCAAAACACAAGGGCGTGGAAATTTGGGACTTTTGTGAAAATGTCGAAGGAGTATGCAAACCGGAAAAAGTTAGACAAGGACAAGATCAAAGTGCAGAATAAATAAAAGCCAACACAATTTACAATGGGGGAAGCAGCAGTTCTGGGGAAAATCATAGACTTCTACAAAGCCATGTACACCTCTAAAACAAAACTACAGAAAATATTAACACATATACACAGGATATAACATTTCAGCAAATACAAACAAAGCAAGCACATTTATGTGATGTTTGCAGACAAGGTGAAGAAATATAGGGGCGACAAGACAATTTATAACGAAAAGGATCAAACACATGAAGCCCAAAATTGCATTTATGTTCATATCCCTCGCAGTGAATAGTAATATCTTCCAAGAAATAAAACTGTCATTCTGCACAATGTTTAAAGTAGATCATTGTTTGATTTATTAGTTGTTTCCTCCTCACAAATATGAACACTATATACAATTGATTCACCCATTCTTAACTTTGGTCGGTTTTGAAAGTTAAAATCGCGTATAAAACTAATATCACGCTGTTCTGAATTGCAGCGCGTGCTATCCATTCAATCCTCTAGCAGCAGAGGGACTGAGCCCACCAACCTTAAAGTCAAATAGGACCATCTATCAAAAACCTTTCCGATAGAAGGTCTTATTTCGCAAAATAAACCCTTCCAGCCAGAAACTATGATGACTAAATCCTCTTTTCTGGCCGGAGGGGTTATTTTGACAGCGGCGAATAACTCGCTATCGAAAACAGTTTCTTCACCAGGGTGACGTCGACGAAACACTTTGTGGTGTAGTCCATCTGCTGCTAATCATGCTAGGATTTTTGTTGTGAATTAAAAATTCGGGTTAACAATAATGGCCAACATCGGAGAAGCACATTCCGCTAGACTAGCTCGAGAGCGACTAGAAGCAATCAAAAAATTTATTCCTGTGCGAGATAGTGTCAGATAAAAATTACAACAACGACAGCAAGCACAGGAAGGTTTCGCAACGACCACAGGGGAATTATTTAAACCTATCATGCAGTCACTGGAAAGGTTTTAACTGCTATCAAAGGACGAACTGAAGAAGAGGCTGCAATTGAGGGTGGAAAACCAGACCAGGGTTTGCTTCAAGCAATAAAACAACTTAGTGAACAACAAGTAGCAGCCGCAGCTGATCCAGGTGCAGTAGGTCCACTTGTAACTGTCAAGGAAACATTTATTAAAAAATTTACCGAAGATGGTATCGACGAAATAAGAAATATTCCACTGACTGATTTAGAGGAACTTCGGCAGTTTTCTGTTTGGATCGTCGAAAATTATCGTCGCAGACATGAATTTCTAAAACCAGAAGCTGCCAAGGGCATGTCTCAAGCTGAGTGGAGGGATTATGTATATAAAATAAATCGAGGTATCTCCCGAGTATCTCCAAATGATGATACCTATAATTTTATAAAAAACAGGAGTAATTGGGTATAATAAAGAACTGAGAGATCGAGCAGAAAAAATAAAGGAAGAAGAAAAACTCAAGAAAATGCAAGCGAAGGAACAAAAGAAAGTTGCAGCGGCGGCACCACCACCTGAACCACCTAAACGAAGGGGAAGACCTAAAAAAGAGAAACCAGCGCCGTCTTATTCTGATCCTGTGGGGGGTCCTTGGGAGCCGTCGCTGCAAGTGCCGCAAATGGAGCCGACGCTGCAAATGCCTCAATGGTCGGAAATGTCACAAGAGCAACAAGAACAACTAATACCACCAAGGAGTTATGGTCCATACGGTGATAAGTCTGGAGAAAAATCTGGGTCTGGTCTTGATGGTCACATTACTTGTCCTGATAATATCATCAATGATGTATCACGGCTAGAAGTTCTCATCGGAGGAAAACGAGCCGGAAATAACTCTCCGGAAATAATTAATGAAGCGGCTGATATCTGTCAGTGACTATTTCGCGGCGGCATCATGGATATCGGCATCTACCGTGAACTTGTTAATGAACTCGCAGATGGTTATTACAGCGACTAATAATTTTAGTTAGAGAAAACAACAATTAAATAAAATGATCATACACGATACTCGACCCAGTCCAGTCAGAGTGGTGAATTCACGATTACCGGTCTACAGAGCAACCTACGGAGATGGTCTCGGTGATGTTGTTACGGGTTTGTTTTCAAGGATGGCCCCTAAAGCGTTACCGATTGCGAAACAACTGGCGATGAAGGCGGTTGATGTTGTTAAAGATAAAGCCCTTGGAGCTGTTGGTAATCTTGCCGGAAAGGCATTTATGTCAGTTAAGGGTACATTGTTACGGTTAGCACGTAGACCTAGCGCGGTTAAACCACCGCCAGTAAAATTGCCAAGCACTGAACTTATGCCCGCTGATGTCAGTAAAGTAATAAATCAATCCGCGAATCAAAAACTTGCGGAGCTAGTAAACCAAATACCCGAACAAATAAATACGAGCCTGATATCAGGAGGTGGTTTTCGTTTTAGACGACGATAATTTTATATAATGTTCAAACGTGTATCTGATCCGGCGTTCGACATGGATGCACCAACGCTTAAAGATGAATCTGTGCGCGATTATCAGTATTATTCCTACGAAGCAAGATCGGCCAATCAGCGCGGAAGAATTGAGTTACAAGTACATGATACAAGCAGATATTTCTTACCCGCTGAAGCATTCCTTGAAGTTACGGGTGAAGTTGTAACAGATGTTGTCGCTAATACAGCATATGGAGATAATGTCCGAGTTGGTCTTGTCAACAACGGCATCATGGCACTATTCAGAAGTGCCTCATACAACATCGATGGAAAGGAAATTGAAACGATTCAGGATAACGTTGACGTTGCCACAACAATCGTGGGATTAGCACGATACTCAGATGATTACACTAGATCGGCTGGTCCGACTATGATGTTCGCTAAGGATAATGCTGATCATCCGGATGGTAGATCTAGCATTGTGAGACGACCAAGAAACTTTGCCGATAACGCTGATGCTGATGTGTGGCCGGTAGTTCATCACAACCCTGATTACAATCTTGGTTTTGCTGTACGTAAATCAATGTTAAAAGATAATCGCAGAAGATTTTCATGTGCATTTCCGCTGTCTCACATCTTTGGGTTCTGCAGAAATGTCAGAAGGGTTATTTTTGGAGCCAAGCATACAGTTGTACTTGTTAGAAAGGGTGACGACAACGACGCTATCTGGCGAGACGGTGCTGCTGGTGTTGCTGCCGGTAAGGTAATATTATTCAAGCTTGCTTTGTGGATGCCAGTAATGTCCCCATCGTTAGCTGAAGAGCAACAGTTACTCTCTTTCATGGACACAGGTGGTAAATCGTTGATATCATGGTTGACAACATCTACAGATTCCATTCAGGGCGTCGGTGCTGGGCAATTCACGTGGCACATAGCATCACAGCAGGGGGTGTCAGCACCACGACATATTTTCGTAGCGCTCCAGGCTAACGCAAGAGTAAATAGTCAAACACATTCGCATATGATATTTGACAAACTTGCTGTCTCTGAAGTTTCGCTGCGAATAAACGGACATCAAGAACCATCCGAGGATATAGCGATAGATTTTGAAAATAATCAAGTTGCGCGTGCGTATCATCGTATTATCCTGAATCGTTTCAATTTCCTTTCCATCGATGTTGTATGAGGCACTTCTGAATAGTGCCATGATGCCGTTGTTGACAAGACCAACTCGGACATTAACATTAAGTGGAATGACATAATTCGCAGGGTTATTGGAGCTGTCACGGACAACATCGTTGTATTTACTGACAGCGGCAGAATCAGAGATTCGTCGATATCAATTGCGATGCTGCGAGATGATGCACGAAGAGTCGCAGCGACGCGCGTAGCGAAGACCGGTGATACAATGACAGGTGAACTCAGCATGAACGGCAACAAAATAACCGTTCTAAAAAATCCGGAAGGTCCCGAAGATGCCGCAAACAAACAGTACGTGGACACAAGCGATAGCGCCATTGACGATAAACTATCCACGTTGAGGGGGGCGTATGACAAACACATAGAAGAGTTTAAAAATCTCCATTGAAACTTTCAAAAAACTAATAAGACCGCAGAGGAATTCTTTGGTACTCCGCACGCCGCCGATATGAAGCTTTCTGAAATCAAGACCGACATTGACACGATCAAACAAACACAGCAGGATATCGTATCGGGTATTCCTGAGATTGTTAACAAAACCAGTTTGATTAAAGTCCCCACTGGAGTTACCCCCGGGCATATCACCAACATCGTATACACGGTATCATCGGGATTCGCAACATGGTCCCGACAAAATAGCACTATCAAATACACAGCAACGGTCACTGGCGTGTACAGATTGTCTGTGTTTTCAGCCGCTAAGTTTGAAATCTTCACAACGTTTCCCTGGAGACATTCCACCGATAAGTATTCCGGGGTTGTAACCGTAATACTAAACAGCGGAACCGAAGAAATATTTATATTTGAAGCCGCAGAGGAGAAATTAACCGCAACATCTTACTGGTGGTGTTTGGAATTCGTCGCAGAAACGCCTCAATTGGTTACCGCGTAATTGAAAATCGCTAGCGATTTTAAATAATGAAATCATCATCAACAACAACATTGAAATCCGAAGGATTTCCAGATGCTCAGCAATATCGATATGATCAGGTACGCGAATGGCAATCAACGTTGAAAAACACCATTGACAGATGCGCAACAAAAATAAAAAAATACAAACGGCGTGTGACCGCGCTGGACATAACAGTGTACTCGGTATCCGCGGTAGTTGCATCCACTGGTGTGCTATTGTCTGCGCTGACACCAGTAACTGCTGCAATCGCTATCACAATCTCAATTTCTGCCGCAACGACGATTGCAGGAGTCGCCAACATCATCGCGAAAAAAATATCCTCGTGTGCGATAACAAAATTACACGAGTATCAGCAACTAGCCAACGCGGCCAACAGCGCCTACTCGAAATTGTCCTCGTTGATATCATCCAGTGTAGACGACAACAACATATCAGATTCTGAATTCACGCTGATGTCCGCGTGCTACAACGATTATGAGCGTGCGGTGAGTACTGAAACCGCAAACGGTTTTCATTTGAAAACCAACAATAACAATAACGATGGAAATAATTCAGCGCCAAGCGTTGCTCGACATAGCCGCGAATACA
Organism: Sinohyriopsis cumingii; assembly: GCA_028554795.2. Taxonomy (NCBI): domain Eukaryota; kingdom Metazoa; phylum Mollusca; class Bivalvia; order Unionida; family Unionidae; genus Sinohyriopsis; species Sinohyriopsis cumingii. Next base: position 158,671 of record JAPYKE020000205.1, read on the forward strand.
ACTCCGACAAGGACCACAATGATATCAGTGTCCTCGACGCAACCAGAGTTCAGCATTAATTTTCCAACTGCAATTCCGGTCACCGAAATCGTGTTGGCACAATTACGAGTATATCACAGTTGGCCCAATATCAGGTCGACATCATTTCACGGACAATCGCCGAATAACTCATTTGTATTTTCATATCAGAATAGCGCTGATGGCACACCAGATTGGAACGTCATTTCACGGGATCATCTCGATAAGATCCTGCAGTGAAAATCCTTTAGGATTTTTAAAAATATCTTCGATATTTCCATTCTTTAAAAATATTTTTTTACCACTGTCCATTTTCCTCGATTTCATAACGGTATTTTGCTATGAAAACCAACGAAATCGGACAGTTGCATAATTTACACAGTAAAAAAAAAATATTACTTTTTTTTTACTTTCGATTTCACTTCCAGGTAAAATGCAATCAAGGTGAGGTATTTACTTCCCGTTGACTTCGTCAAGGATGACTTCGTCATCGGTGACAAAGCTATCATTACTTGATAAATTCTCTGGATTTTCATCGTTGACGCTGTCATCGCTGACGAAGTCAAGGGACATACAATGCTTTAATTTCCGGACCCGATTGTTAATTATTTTTTTAGTTTCATACTCGGCTGCCAGTGACAGCCTGATCTTTTCGATTGCACGTGACAGTGGAACAAATTCATTTATTTGTGTCTCCGCTACGCTGGCTAGCGATTTATACAAATTAGTTTGGATCATCTTTATGAATCGATATTGAGCAGGAAGAATATAACGCCCTGCGCACTTAGCTTCGTATAATGATTCAAAATCTGACAGAATAGTTTCAACATTTAGTAATATTTTAAATCCTTGTTTTTCTAATTTTTGAATAGCATCAATCACATTATTGATATTTTCTTGATTCATATTTATATATATTTTTAAATCGTTAAATATTTATAAATATTTAAAGAAATAAAAAAACATCACATCTCCTTGAGTCTCTAGGGTGTCTTATGACATCCTACCAAACTCAGGAGGGGGCGGAAACACTTACCCCCGATTGAGCCCCTAAACTGCCAAATAACAGTCTAGAAGGCTCAGAGGGTGTGTTTGCGAAACAACGAGACATTCCCCATTTGTGAACCTCCTAGCTTACCATTTGATATGCTAGCAAGGCTCATATGGAGATAACACATAACATATAGTATTTACAGCAGTTGTATATATCTTGGACGGCACAAACATATAGTATTTACAGTAGAAGCTATTTACAGCAGCAGTTGTATTTACAGCAGTAGAAGCTATTTACAGCAGTTGTATTTTACAATTGTATATATCTTAGGACGGTACAAACATATAACTTATCCTAAGACGGTACAAACACAATGCGGGGTTATAATTCTACATCCAACAAGTTGCACACGTACCCCCCGAAATCAACCCTGTTTCCGGGTAAAAGGTTACCCCGAAACGGGGCGATAACGGAGAACGTGTGCAACTTCGTTGGGTTTCGAAACCCCATATAGTATTAGGACGATATTGTATATAAACTGACTGATACTTGAAAGTTCAGAAAAGCTCAGCGTGATTTGTTTAAAACGTATTTTCTTAAATATTATCGTGTGGAAACTACAGATGAACCATAAACCCGAACAAGTGTAATAAAATAGCGATATTGTCTGTGAAAAAAAAAAAAAAGATAAATACACGTTTATTCTTGACGCTGTCAAGGATAAAATCATTCTTGCGCTGTCACCTTGATAAAATAAAGGGAAGTTATTTACTTCCTTGTGCAGAAAATCGTCTGCTCGTACCTGTAAGGTAACAACCTTGACAGCGTCAAGGGGGAAATAATTGCATCATTGATTTTCACACAGTCACTGCAGAGTTATCTCCGGTGGAAAATTTTCTCGATTACAGTAAATTACCTAACAATAATGAAATATAATTTTCTGATTATTATATGTTTTTGACAACGCGGATTTGGTAATATTTTCTGCAACTTTTTGTACTGAAGCCGCACAAATACAAAAAATACTTGCCAGCTGCATATATCTATTGAAATATTATTTCTTCATTTGTATCTAAATTTATAGATATAACTCTCCTGGCGATCTTATTACCGTGACCAGTATTACCAGCCTTGCAATTTCGCTCTGCGTCACAGCTCTCAAATTGGATAAATTATTATTAAGTTTCTGTCCATCAATATGATCAATTACAAGACCTTTTTTGATCTCTCCGTGGAAACACTCGAACACAAACTTGTGATTAAGATACTTCTTTTTCCCAACAGCAAATCTTAGATAACCAGCATTATCAACAACACCAACTGGTTTTTTCAACTTGCTATTTCTAACTATTCCCTGTCGTGATGCTTCATAATTCTTGATTGTGGGATGTGAGACAAATTCTTGATTCATGTATATAATAATGTATTTGTCTAATTTATAATTTGTCTGAAAACCTAGTTATATAATCACTCTCGGATTTTAGCGCGTCTCCGTTATTTTTTTTATTGTAATATCGCTTGAGTTCCCGGTATCGTTTCCCCCCACACCCCGCACATAATTGTGTTTTACCCCTGACACCAATGCCACATCGCAGGCAACGAATAGGTCCTGTGCTTCCTCGTTTGATGCTCTGTATATGTTCACCGCAGAATTCCTTCCTACAGGGCTTACCACAGACTGTTACAGATCCAACTTTTAACCATCTGCAGGTGTTCATTGTATATATAATATTTTCTTATTTAAATATTTGTCTTAAATATAACAATGGAGGAGATTTCTAGGCTAACCGCAGTTGGCGCTGGGAGATTCGATCTTGACAGGCTAAACCCCGATTCACGACGACGGCATCTAACTGATCTGTTCGATATTATCAACGAGGGTAAGACAGAATTCCGCGATGACGGCGCATCTCATGTATGGTCGACATTTAAAATTATCCGCGACGAGGACATCATCGATGCTCCAATGACTGATGCCCGAGCAAAAACAATTATTGATTATATTAATTTTCATCAACGCGACAAGAAATATTTTTTTCAGAATAAAATTTATTGTCAACGTCGACGACGATACGTGGATTATCCGTGACAAACTCGATCCTGTTCTTGCTAACGGAAAGACCGCTCTGTTAAGTAGCAATTGTAAACCAGGAATGCTCACCGGGATTGATATACCATATTACGCTCGAGCGTATCCTGTAACCGCAGTCATTTATGGAATATATCCTGTAAAAAAAACAAAAATTGATAAACTCGCTCCGATGCGAATGACTGCGTCATTTACTTCGACGGTGTTAAATTGTGTAGCCGAGCGAGTAATGGAACATTTTAAAAACACAAAACGAGGAAACGGTTTAACCGATCTGCGACGTGAAAAAATAACAGCCTGGGGCGAATCGGTTAACAATACCGGGGCAACAATAAATGATGTTGCTGCGCTATCAAGTAAATTAAAATGCTCAATAACAGTAAAAACACTAACGGGGGAAATATTATACAGTTCGAAGCATTATAAAAAGTCAGGAACACCGATTGAAATTATTGATCATAATTCGCACGCGTGGACTGATGCGGTTACAATATTTCCACGAGACCGCGTTGTCAAGTTTTATCGTGGAAACATATACGAGGTTATTTACGCGCTGAGTAAAACCGACCCTGTGTCGGTGTGGTTATTTAGGAGCTCCGAAGATGGCGACTATGATCAATTTGTGAGACCCAACGGAGAATTATAGAGAACAGAATCGTTGCACCAACAAATGAAAAAACTCGCAAAAATGTATATGAGAGATGCCAACGATGAGCAATTATTGATTAATTGTTTTACAGTTCCAAGTGTTGCCGCTCACGCCGCCAGAGAAAGAAATTCGTGGAGACCAACCCGAAGTCAGTTTCTTTCGGATATACAATTAAGTTGTGTCCAGTATGGTCATGGCGGGTTGTGGAATACCCGATATGACTACCGGGACATGATTTCCGTGGATATGATTGCCTGCTACCCAGGAAGCTTTCTCGGAAACGGCGAGTGCCGCGAATACTTTGCGCGGTTTGGACACCCTACGAACTCCATGACACGAGTCGCCGTAAACGGCGTTTTACCCGACGCTGACCTGACAGGATTTGCTCGTGTGACTTCTTTTGAATTCGCCACGGGACTTCATCCGTGCTGTTATGTTTGGTTTGGCAGACACTTCGTCGAAAAGCGCTGGGTACCAATAGTGTTATTGCGATACATGCTTGACAGCGGCATACTGGTATCGTTGACTGTCAGCGAAGCAATCATATGTTATCGACCGCAGACATCAGTTTGGTTGCCAGCACCGGAGCGTGTTACCCTCGAAGAAGTTATCGGCGAGTATGCACGAGAGTGTCCAAATACCCCGATGGATGTCATCGTCAGTGAGGCTCCTAAAATTCTCAAGATCAGGCTCAAAAACAGTGAAATCACAGCGAAAGATCTTGGACGAAGAATGATCGGTAAATTTACTCATGGTGCAGCATTTGATCATAAAATGCATCACTCGCGGTTGATTATCGATGAAGCTGAATTGGATTTTATAATCGCCGACGCGGTTGCCAGAGACATATTTTGTAACAGGGAGGATGTGTTCTTGTCCGACCGGAAAAAGTTGGGCACAATTGTAAGTTATATCGACGGAGAATCGCCTCAATACACACATTTGAGATCTTCAATGCTGGCTTATGTTTCTATAAATTTGTTATCAATGGTAAATCGATTTCCTGGCCGTTACCATACTGGTAACGCAGTCAGAGTTGCCACGGATTCATTTTACATCGACAAGAAATATTCAGAATCACTGACCGCTATATAATGAAATTCTGCGGCGGAGATGAATGGGGTTCGTGGAGAATAAAAGCCGAGATGTTGCACGAGTATTGTGAATCCGCTGATGTTGCAACAGAGGATAATTATTATAAATCAACAATGCCAGAAATATCTTCCGCACCGTCTGTGGATGATCCAATCACCAGACATAAAACTGTTTATTTGAACGGGCCGGGCGGGTCTGGTAAAACAACTCGAGCGATTGAATTATTTCAGATATGATTGTGCTAACACCTACACACAGACTTGCCAGAGAGATGAAACAGCGAGGAGTCAATTCTTGTACTTATCACAGCTTTTTCAAATACAGCGGCGGTACGTGGACGCCAGATCGAATGGGCACAAAATATATCAATGATATAATAATTTGGGATGAGATATGTACGGTGCCGCTGGAAACGTTAAAAACATTTCTTGATTGGCTGCTAACGAAAAATACCGCAGTGATTATGTGCGGCGATCACGGTCAACCACCTCCGTTTGTCGGCGCATCTCCGCATGATTGGCTAAGGAATTTTGTTGATTATCACGAAGAAGTGTCTGATGATTACCGAGCACTTGATGCAACGCTGAAAGAATTTAAAACACTAATCAGGCTACAACCGAATAAAATTCAATGTGAAATTATGCGCGAGATGATTCCTGAAACTTCGATGAGTGACTTTTTACGCGTGTGGAAACCAGACGATTTGATAGTGGCAAGTAGAAAGATAGTCAGAGACACACTTCAACAACAGCTATTTCGGTTGCAACAAGAAAAGTTTCCAATGCTGCCAACGCCGTTAAGTTATAGACCAACTGATACGCGGTTACAAAATATAGATGTTGATATTCCAGGAAAGACAGAGAAACATAATTTAGTATTGAATGATATTGTGTTAGTTGACATCGATGCTGTCAAAGATGCACTAGCGATGAATAAATCCCCGTGGACGCTAGGATACGCAATGACAATTCATTTTTCTCAAGGACTGACTATCTCTGATACAACTGTCTGGATCATTGATGATCGAATCGAATGGTCCAACTTAGTCTACTTGGCGGTGTCCAGAGTCAGAAGAATATCTCAACTGCGAAGAATTGTCTTGGAAAATCCTTCGGATTTTAAATCAAACAATGAAAACAACAGCATCACCGATGGTCATGTAATAAGAAAAAAACTCGCCGGTTACAAACAGAGTGACAAAAAAAGTAATCGCGATTTTGATCTTGATGTTGACTTCGTCGTTGCGCTGAAACAACAACAGAATAATCACTGCGCGAGCTGTAATTGTATAATGCTATGGCAGTATTCGAATAAAAATTCAAGACAATTTACCGTAGACAGAAAAGATAACAGTCGCGGTCATACACGTGATAATGTCGTGTTGACCTGTCTTGAGTGTAATCGACGTCGGGGTGCCAGCGCTAGTTAAGTCACTTCAGTGATTTTGGCGGCAATTGTGTGTCCTCGGGAATTACCTGAAGTTGCTCACGGGTGAATCCGCGTTGAGGAGCAGTTGAATCCAACCTGTAGATTGCTGGTCTGGAAACGCTTGCGTTTCTCCCAGTGGATCTTGTCACGGTGGATATCTTATGTGTGGTAACACTCCAAATGGGATCAGTCGCTCTTCGTTTACCACCTTCAAGTTCGCCTGGTTCATATAAATATCTTACAGTAACATTACCCAGCATAGGCTGCGCTGAAGAATCACGTCGTACGGGTATAATTTTTTTCGTGATCGCGATGGAAGGTTTCATGTTGGTTGTTCGAGTTATTTCATTATTTAGCGCAGTTATCACACTTGGTAATCTTGCAACCCATTCGCGCGATCTCGTATCTTGAATGAATTCCTTCGCGTATTGATATCCAAATAACCGCTCAGCAAGTGTTCGATTGAATCGCTCAACAATTGCCTGATCACGGTGAATTTCAGTGTGTCCTCGTCGTATGGTGACGTTATGTTGTTTCATCAACGATGATACTGCACCTTGAAATTCTTTGCCAGGATCAACCTGTAGCAGATGCGGCCATCGTAGAGGTCCTCGCCGATAAATTCTTTCAAACGCGGAAGCAACCTCGGATGCTGTTTTAGTTGTTAACGGTTCCGCATCTTTGTATCTACTGGCAACATCAACTATGGTTAACGCGTACTTGTATGTGCGTCTTCGGATAGTATCATGTGGCAGAAATAATATATCAGCTTGATGAACCTCATTTGGCACACTAACATCGAAATGCGCAAAGTGAATTTGTTTAGGGCGCGGTAGATAAATTTGCCATATTGCCTGTTGGGATAACCAGTTTTTGGCAGTAACCGCCGTAACTTTTGCTGCTTCAGCGAGTTTACTAATTGCCGCGTTACCTCTCCAGTATCCGCTTGGGGAATAATAAATCGACTCCATTATACACCAGTACCTAACGCTAATTTACCCTTCATTGCAGTTTTTATCAACCAAGACGCTAACCTTTCTTTGAAAGATTTATCAGGGATGGCATTTAACGCATGACTTAATTTCACGTCCGCGAGATGGCGCTGTTGCAAATCCTTGCTTCGGTAAGCTACATCATGAGCATGGCACGCTGCATCGATAGCGTTTATCGGATACTCACCTGGTTTGGGTTGATCCTGAGCATCAAGTCTGATATCAAGTCGGGTTCCTGGACCACAGTAATTATATCCTGGAAGATGTTTTTCTCCTGGATATTTAGCCCACGGAGCTCCTGGCAGCGCTGTTAACTTGGCTGCGATATCATCTCCGCTTTTTTTTAATAAATCTAATTTTTTTTTGTGCCACATCGTTCACACTTGCATGTAAGCGCTTGTCGATTATTTTTTGTTGTAATTGTTGTCGTATCCGTAGTTGGGGTACGTGCTCGGCATTTCACACAATATAAATCCATATTATTTTATGATATATCTAATGGAAATCACTGACTTTTCCGCGACAAAGCGACAAGAGCCAATCAAGCATAACTCAGTGCTACCAAATTCTGTTCGAATGATTATCATAGGCCCATCTGGGTCGGGTAAGACACAGTTGTTACTTAATTTAATAATGATGTGGATGAAGTGGGATAAATTATATTTGATAGCACCGTCAGTGAACGATCAGCGATGTTATCAAGTGCTAAAAGATTTTAACGAGAGTGCAAAAACAATCATTGAAAATGCAAGCATTTCTGAGACCGACGAAAACGTAGTGGAATTCATAACTGACATAAATGATGCACCCGGCATTGATGACATCGATGGATCAATTAATAATCTAATAGTGTACGATGATGTCATGCTGGATAAACAAACAAACCCTGCGAGAATATTTTCCCATGGGCGTCATAAAAACACTGATGTCATTTATGTGACTCAACGGTATACACAAATTCCAAAAGTGATCAGAGATAATTGTAACGTTCTTGCGGTGTTTAACGGAGTTGACGCACACACGCTGAGAAATATTCATCAGACTTGGTGCAGTGGTGACATGGACATCAATAAATTTAAAAATTTCTTTAGTCATGCTCAACGAAAACCACACGGGTTTGTGACGATAAATTTACATGATCCTCGGACACGATACCGAGTTGGGTTAGATACATTTTTTAACTAAAAATCCTAGCATGATTATCAGCAGAGGGACTACACCACAAAGTGTTTCGTCGACGTCACCCTGGTGAAGAAACTGTTTTCGATAGCGAGTTATTCGCCGCTGTCAAAATAACCCCTCCGGCCAGAAAAGAGGATTTAGTCATCATAGTTTCTGGCTGGACGGGTTTATTTTGCGAAATAAGACCTTCTATCGGAAAGGTTTTTGATAGATGGTCCTATTTGACTTTAAGGTTGGTGGGCTCAGTCCCTCTGCTGCTCCTCTCCTGTCGCCTCCAGATAGCGATTTAGTTTGAAATAAACACAGTTAATGGTCATGTATGTATGCTCCAAAATGATTCATCATCTATTTTGAAGCTCTATGTCACAAGCAAAGGATGTAGTTCAATCACGTTGCCTAATGTCAAAACACAGGCTTCTCATTAGGTGTAATTTCATTCGACCAGTTCCAAGTAGTGGAAATTATGTCTTTGTATATAAACATATCGTCTCTTGAATTTTTACAAATCTTTTTGGACAAGAAGATATTTCTGCAAATATTGCGTTAAGATCCATGATTATCCAGTACTAGATGCCCTTTAACAAAACGATTCCAGAGTAGAATACTCGTGTTTAAACAAATTGTTTAAGCAATGTTAAATATTAATATTTTAACAATTGCCATTAATTGTCTGTTCAAAATGGAAATGCAAACCTTTGGTCCACTATAATATAATTTTAATTATTTCAGTACCGTATCGAGTAATATATAATATTTCGCGATTTAATCAAATATAAACAAATTCGAAATCACAGGTACAACTAACTTGCTATCTTATTTGATCGATATCTTAGCAGGTTTAAACACTAATAAATGATACTAACTTATTTAATATATACAGATCTTTCCTTTGCATCAAATAGAGATATATTGTATTAATCTCGGTGTTCTATGAGAGTCAATATTTGCAAACGGAGCGTGGCACTTCCCATACATAAACGTCTTTTTCTTCTTGTATCCTTCTTTACAACTTTCACGTTGTACAGAGAAGGAGTTAATAGTCACAATAAAATTGTCGCGCTATTTTGTGATAATGAATATATTTCTCACAAGTAGTACAGAAACTTGCATAGGAGATGTAATTTGTACTAATTTTAGAGAACCACAGTAGGTGAACCAATGCCATCTATAATTAGCCCAACGAAAATATAGTAGTATATATTTCAAATTATTGTCTTGATGTCTTGATGTCATCATGCTCAACTTGTAAAGTCTTTACGTCTTAATTTACTTGCTTGACTTGCTTGACCTCCCTCGAGTTGGTTCTTTCATCATGACAATGAGAACACTATATACACATAATTACATGATATAATTATCAGCATATTATTTATTAGACTATGTACGGTACAAGAAAAAATACAATTTATAGTTTAATTAAGTGTGATGCAGGTAATCCAAAACTATAACTAGTGAAATTAAAGGTTTCTATTTACGACAGGGATACGGAATACTGGACGAAAACATCAGCGATTTAATAATCCAGTTGATCTGAAAGATTTGATGCTAAATATTAAAAAGTAAACATCACACAAAATAGGTAATTACAACATTTATAAAAAAAGAATTAGCTTAGGAGTTGTACATATACATGTATTAATCGAAGCAGAGGCAGGGTGATTGACATCGCTAATTGGTATCCCGGTTTTAGATAATACTTTTTTCTTAACATAGAACATGTTCAATATCTAAGCGAATGCTTGTGTGTGCATTTACAGAACATATACTGCTGTTTGACAAACTACACTGGATGTTTCTGGTGTGTGTATCACACGATTTAATTGTGTATTTCCAGTGCCTTTCCGTCAATACTGGTTTGAACGAGGCGGATTGGGTTGGCCCAGCGTTGTAAGGTCAGCGTATCATTCATTCACTGTCCTGTTTACTGCACTAAACTAAGACTTGATTTGGGCGCACGTGCAATAGCATTTCTCATAAATCGATTAGCACATATTATTTTCACCACTTTAACGGTTCCCTCTTCGTCGAATCACTCAGAGGATGTAGCCATTTCATACATATGCTACCATTACATTATATTAAAATGATCTCTCTCTCTCTATAGATATACACACACACACACACACACACACACACACACACACACACACACACACATATATATATATATATATATATATATATATATATATATATATATATATATATATATATATATATATATATATATATATTTGAATCATTTCTCTTATTTCTAAGGTGTGTGTGTGGATGTGTAATCAAGATAATATGATCGTCTGTCTAGATCTTAGTTATCCCGCTCCGGTGGCCTAGTGGTTAAAGCTTCATCCTCCGATGCGTGATATCGTGGGTTCGGTCCTCGGCCAAGTCATACCTGCGTCGCTTGGCACTCAGCATTAAGATGTTAGTGTTTGGACTGGTCGGCCTAGTGTCAGGATTATGTGACTGGGTGAGACATCATGCTCTATGTCTGCGGCATGTTGACCCAGCCCAAGACATCACTGTAAACTGCCACACTGCCGATATCGTAGCGATATGACTAAACACTTGTAAAAGCTACATTAAAAATCCAAGTCACACACACATACACCTTATTTGTGTTCAATCGTCTGTGTTAATTTCACATAGATAGCTCTCAACACGTCGTAGAATACTCCAAAAAAATATTTGCCTCAATCTTGGTTCTATCTCGTGCCTGATGCTTTAACACATAGCCCAACCCTATTAGAATGCGTCAGCTTGTTTTAATTCCCCATGATGGGTTAGTATGTGCTTCATGCACGTAATTCAGTTAGGATTGTTTTAATTGTCAAGAGTGTTACACGTTGTGCTTCTCATGCATGATTCTGACAGGATTGATGATTACACGAATAAGTATCTGGTAAAACATATTTGCAAAATCAAAATATAAAACATACGTAAAATTAAATTGCTGTTACCATTTTAGTTATTTTAAAACGTAGACTTATTTGCTAAATATAGCCTGGTGTATTAAAAGATGGCATGCATTTGTTTGCAAAAGTACTACACTTTGTACCTTTTAAAGCCTTTTTATGACACAACTCTTGGACAACCGTGAATTCCATCTTGGTGATAATCTCAAATGTTGTAGATGTTCGGAAATCAATTTTGAAATATTATTGAAAATATCAGTTTAAAGTGTTGTTCCTGACTCATATACTCTAACTGCATGACATAACTAATTTAGAAGCATTATATACAGGCGAAATTAATTTTCTAATTATGTTGTCGTCTCCCAAATTCACCATACATAGTATAAACGATCAATATTGAATCTATGCTATTGTAACTTTGATGATATTTCTTTTCGCGGGGGGGGGGGGAACGGTTTCGCCTATTACTCAGTTGTTGTTGAGGCAGAAGTACTTCACCATTATACTTGATGACTCCATATCCATGTTGCCTTTTGTTGCTTAATCAACTCCATGTTATTTGCATTCTATATTATATATTGGCATTCGTATCTCTTATTATCAAGTCAATGTCATGTTGTGGGGCTTTGTCAACTGCTAGTTGTAGTAGTTCACCTGTGAGAGCTTCAGCCGGAAATATCACTGACATTTCTAGGTGAAATGGAAATACTCATTTTTTAAATATTGCGTTCTCTATGGATAACGTTAATGCTACCAAGGTTTATTTGGTTTGGTTTGCCACATTGTTGTTTTTAATAATTCTACATCACTTTGTCGAAGGAAGTTTCAAAATGACATCGCTCTTCAACCTTAATATCGTGACAGGACATGTTTTTAATCATGCCGTTTAATGAACAACTACAACATCTACGGGTTTCATTTAACCACCCTGCATCAACATCATCTTATGAGAGACTTTCAGCAATATATGTAACAGCCAGAGCCGAGGGGAATCGGCTGCGGATTCCCGCGAAAATTTCAGCTATGCAGGTGTTTTAGTGAAAACTATAATATTTAGTACATTATTCTAAAGTGGCTCTGAGACAATTGCAGACATCTGTCACCGTTTTGAGTTAGGTCCATGAACAACCACATCTTGTATTATGCACGTGCAACATATGTGTTTGTGACGTCTTGCTGCTTTCATACACCACTGAATAAATCATTTGAATTTGCAGTGACTGAAGCAATAATCGCAGATATCCACATTGATAATGTCAGTAAAATGACTTAGCCACGGAAGCTTCAAAGACTCCAACTTGTATTCATGCCGCTGCTGGTTTTCTGTATGTTTTGATGGAAGTGTAACCGTATTTAGTTGTATCAGCTTTGCTTGAATAATTAATCGTCTAGCCAGTCTCGAAACGATTAAATCTCTCGCAATTACAGAGTTTTCATCTGATTCGCAGTAACATTTTAACTGTTTTCAGCATCTCAAATTGCAAACTATTAATCAATTGGTGCAACACCCGAGCTCAGCCTTGGTGAGCCTGCAACCAATCTCTGGATACCGGATTTTCTTTTGCATTAGTAGTACACAAATATTCACGTACAATTTTTATAGTATTAAATGTATTATCGATCTTATATGTATATGTAATATATATTTATATATTTAATATTTCGCTTGCCTGTATTGATCCTTGGGGATAAAACGAAGATTTATAAACCAGGAATTTTGTCATCGCGCTACACTTGTACTACGAGTGTAATTGATATGAACTCACTCGGTTCTCGGTTGGTGAAATGTCATCCAGTATGTAACCCTCAGCTGAAGTGAAAGGTAAAAGTGACATCAATCGCTGAGGTAATTCTGACATTATAGTGGGGCAACATGGTATTATGATGGCAACCTTGAGTGGTACAGAGTTAATTAAGGTGGTAGAGATAAGCGTTGGCCTGTGTTCGTGCATCTAAGGTATAGGGACATTGATGGTATTTAACAAAATTATGCTTGTTAGATTGCCTCTTGCCGCTTTCAGACTGCTCGATACTTTCTTAAGGGTCGTTCCGCCATATAAGTTCATCGTGAGAAAACTATACCAGTCATAGGTGACCTCCGCAAACATATTATGAATCATATCCCACGAATTGTCGATAGCACACAAAGACAAATGAAAGTTTGCTACGCCATCAGTGCCCTGAACTATCATCTTCGTGTTGCAGTTTAATTGGATTAGTTTTGGTACGTGTGCATTTAGCTATGTTGAATAAATCATGTCTGTGCTTTTATGTCAACCCAAGGAAAACTTTTCACTCAGTTGACTTCGTGTTCAGGCATCACATCGTCGAACACAGCAAGATTATTTTAACGCGGGCCGAATTCGTGAATTGAAGGACCTTCATCTACCATGGCGGAAAATATATGGCAAACGAATTGTTACTTGGTGATGACAGATTCCACGTCAACGAATTATAAATCATGTTCAACAACATTTGTTGTTTTCTTCTTCTGATGCAGCCTGGCCAAAACTCAAGCGAGCAAGCTGACTTTGGGAGACATGCCACAGTGTTTTGGTGGGCTATGGTTTACCTGCTAAGACTAGATAATGACGGTTAAAGCGTGGATGTTTCTCGTTGACTGTTACATGTTGAATGTGAGTTGATTTATAATTCAACCTTGGCTCCGTATTAGGTGCAATAGTTGGAATATTTGTTCAGTGTCAAGTAAATACGTTGAAGGATCTTTTAATACTGTCTACAGCGGTGATGTCACTGCTGAGTTATCGCAGCTATCGGAAACGCAGTGGAGCAAATGCCCGAATGAATAGTTATTGGATAAAATTAATTTCTGCTACATGATTGGATATGCACATTAATTCTAACAACAATTCAACGTCTGTAGAAGTTCGAATAAATGGTGTCGATGCTGCATCTTACTGATCTCGAGTACCAAGCATCAAGTGATGAACGTGCACATAAAAATGCTGATGAAGACCTAACGTTGACTTAAATGCAATCAGTTGTGGATTGCGAGAAATAATTTTCACACGAATTATCAAAGGATTTATGAAGGCTACAATTGTAAACAAAGTACAGTTGTTGGAGATTTAAAATGTTGACAAAATAAACCAACCACTTGAGCGGGTACAAATGTAGCCCGTGCCGCAGATTTTCTGAAATGTATTAATGGACGTTCATCATTAACACTGCCGCGACAGTTACAGGTTGATCCAAATAAGGAGTTTTTCAGAGCTATTGCTACTTTGTTAACAAAAGATACGAGGTTACCTCCTGTGAGACACGTTTACATAGATCTTGATCTGTCGAAACGATTATTCTGATGTCAGGTGCACAGCCACCTCCGTTAAATCAACTCGGAAGACATTATTCGCATTCACCGGAGGAGCTATCAGAAGGCAACGTCTTCCATTTACGAGTTCAGACCGAATCGATTTCCGATTTACATAATTCTTTAGGTTTGAACCCCTCTGATGAACAACTGGCAAAGCATCCACAAAGCAGAACGATTGTGCGTGATAAATTTCATACCGTTTTCCCACTGATACAGAACCACTACAAAAATTGATTTACAATCACCATGCGCGCCTTGCAGGTACAAATTGATTGCATTAGGAAATGTTCTTCGCTTGGACAATCTCACCTTATTGCAACCACGCACACCATCACAATGTTTATTTGACCGGATTGATTTGTTCAAACATTGCATATGGATAACATGTTTGAGATCCATCTCGCAAATAAACCTTGGAGCTCCTCTTCCCTTTTCTAGTGCTCTTAGTGCTTGTCAGTCGGACAAGAATCGAGTGTATGTTAGGACCGAGTCCCAAATACTCGTCGAAATTACGTGTTTAGGCATTCATCTTTGAACTTGTCATCAACACATGTTATGATGTTTATAAATACTGAATTATATTTCATTTGTTCAACTTTTTTATAAGCATATTACAGGCAATATTTGTATATATAACGTCACTGGCGATAAGCATATGAGGATCATGACACAATATTTAGACTGTTTGATCTTCTCATAGTGAAATTTGTATATTAAATGCTTTCACAAATCAAACATAGATTTTCTTTAACAATACAGCTTATAAATTTTGATGTGGACGAATCCAATGTTAAAGAGCTTGCGTCACGTAAGTGGTGATCAGTGAGCAAGCTTGTTAGGCATGTGTTGTTTACAAGCACGACATAGGTAGGCAGGGATATTTTTTTCCGCCGTTCACCATCTTCCACCCAAACACGGCTATGTTCGTAAAGTTGAAGAACCTTTTGTTAAATTCATTCGTGGCGTTTGCATGCAGATTGTTTTTCTTTTGAATGCAGGTCACAATTAATGTGCTATATCGAAACCTGAGCACCAGGTGGATTAGCTTTAAACACATACCCACTCGCAAACAAAACTGCATATTACATTCGTATTTGCAATTAGTTCTTCATATTGGCAATACACTTCGTCTTCGCCAATCCATGTTTTTGATAGGGTTAAATCATCCAGGTGCTAGGGGAAAAGTGAACAGACCGGTCCACGTTGACTTCGTTTGCTCCAGCGAAACGGTGACATCAATATATGCTCCTTCATGTTCAAGATCAGTAAGCAGTTTCAAATCGTAATGTTTGTGATACTGTATGGCACCTATTGCTGTATTTGTCGTTGCTTCTTATGGTTGTATAATCAAGTGACACAGGCTTGGAAGCTTCACATTTTACAAATGCAGGATCCACATATCCAAGATTTTAAACTTTGTGTTTTTATCTGGATGGGTACCAATCAGTAACTATATCACCTTATCTAATTTAGCTGTATGTGCTCTCCCGAATACATGTCGATATATAAGTAATCACTATATATCCTAAGCCATGTTGTAACAATATGTGAAAAGCTGAAGACGATGAAATACAAAGTATTTGTATTCAGTTTGTATAAGATATTTGCAGACACTGTTTACCACTGTTATATAGTTCGCACATTATAGCTTTATTTTACCATTTTCAATAATTTTTCAATACTCAAAACAATTAATATTATTTAATTGGTTTGAATATTCAAATCAAAGTACTTTACCACTACATTGTTAGCATCAAATTTTACCTTCATAACAATATGACAAGAAAACTATTAGTGTACTGGGAGTACATTTTCTTACTGCAACCTATAGCGATTGTGACGGAATAATACTTTGCCTAACACATATAATGTATTAGAATGTTATTTATGTTCTTGAGGTACAATTGTTTGCTTGACATATGTTTTGTTTTGACTGTAGTTTAACATTTTAGTAAACATATTATTTGGCTATTTATTAAACCTTTAAAACAATACAAGGTTTTCCTTTCAACAACAGGTTTGCAAGCAACAAACACACCACCCATCATATGGTCAATTAATACATATTGGTATACTACTTGCGCATCCGAAGGTTAATATGTATCATTCATGTTCACATCCGACTCTGAATCGGATCAATGAGTGGAGGCTTTGTCAAGTAGTAAATTCACGTAATTTGTTCATTCAATTTTTCTTTCAAGTGTTAACTACTCTTCTCTCTATCTCACCGATGGCATAGTGGCTATATCGTCTATATCTCATCCGGCTGGTTGCGTGTTCAAGGACGAATACGAAATGGAACTAACAGCTGCCTCGCTAGGCGCTCAGCGTTAGGAGGCTAGTGTTATGTATGGTTGGCCTGCTGTATGGATACTAATTTTCTAAGACTAGACATTACTATGAACTGCTACACTGTAGACATCGTATCAGTATGAATGAAACAAAGCTATGCTAATTCCAAATCATACGCCCACACTATTAATTCTGATACCTTTGAATATATTGCTTTAGATTCCTTCTAATTCAGTCAACATCAGTTCTATCTGGAGTACAGAATCTGAATAAATATTTACTTTTGTTTTTATATTTTGGATCTAAGTCAGAACTACTGGTATAGTTGTAACCGTTTCGTTGCATTTATGACCATTACGTTTTATACGGCTGCAAGTTTATATTGTACATCCTATCTAAATATGAACATTGTTTACCAATCTAGTTAATGCATGCTGATGTGTTTATACGTGCTCAGCTGCAAGTTTATATTGTACATCCTGTCTAAATATGAACATTGTTTACCAATCTAGTTAATGCATGCTGATGTGTTTATACGTGCTCAGCTGCAAGTTTATATTGTACATCCTGTCTAAATATGAACATTGTTTACCAATCTAGTTAATGCATGTTGATGTGTTTATACGTGGTCCTCAAACAATGTAAATAGTGTCACCCATCCTGAATTAATACCTATTAATCAAGCCGATAGGCGGTTGTCCACATGTAATAAACCCGTTATACTCTCATGTGTCCTCAATTTATTCAATACAACCTTCCTTTAATATTAAATTTTCTTCAAAATGTATGATTTTTTAACAAATTTTTAGAAACAATTTGTGGATAAAGGTGCTTACTTTATAGTAATTGCATGTTCTCAGATTTGTCTACAATAGTTTAATTCAGCAACACGTGACGGAGCATCGGATATATCTGTAAATGATATCTAGTTTATTAGGATATATTTCAGTTTAAACAACACAACCATAACACATTTTACGAAAACAGGATCGAAAATAAATTGTAACTGTATTACTCTAACTCAGAAACAAACATTCATCGCATTACGGTATTCCTTATTACAACTAAAAGCGTTAATCAAAATACATCCTTCTCTTTTATGACCTCTTTTTTGCAACAATCAAGTTCTTGTTATATATCCTTAACGTAAGAAACAATGCAGTTTTCTTACATCTATTTGCCATTAGATTCAGTTTTCAATGCCTCTGTGAATTTGTTTATATCGTTTATATCACCTGATGCTACGATCTGTTTTATGTGTATCTGTACCTGTAGCAAACCTTTGTTCGAAATTGTTTTTTTTCCCTATTAGCTTTCTGTTTGTGTCATCGTCAATGTTATTCTGAAACGTTTCGATATTTGTTAAAGTTTCTTTGTTAGCTTCGTAGGTTATATATGTTACAAATGGACGATTGTAAGGCTGCAACGTGTTGAACTATTCAATGACATCACAGCATAGACTCAATTTATTAAAAGATTACTTCGCGCTAAAACTAACTTTGGTTGCATAATCACTTTCAACAGCATGGAACGATTTGAATCTTTGCATGCTATGTTGCGTTTATTCTCGCATCTTTGTCCAATTCTGGTGAATGAATGTTTTTCTTAAAGGTATGTAAATTTGGGAGACATTTTTCTGGAGCAGAACTTGTATCTCTACTACACACAATGGATGATTTATATAAGAAAATGAACTAATATTTTTATTTAACATTTATCCCGCAACGATTTTGTCTCGTAGAAGCACATTTTCAGTCAGGTAGTGAGTTTTGGTTAGCTTATAAAAAGTTGAATTATTACTTGTATTCGAGTTCAACACTCATTTAGTAATGGTGTGCAAATAACAAGTATTATCTGCCTTTTTTACATGAATAACGTACGCAGCATTAATATAAGAGGCTTATGCTGATTTCTAAATTTTATGAAAGTGGGTTTTTCTGGTTTCAGTCTACATTATTTATCGTATTAAATAAAAGTATTTAGCAGTGTATATTTAAATTGACACTCAGTATTTATTGTTTTGTAAAATGGGAACCAGCCTAGAAATCGGTGAACGTAAAATAGGGTATATATGGTTTTGCCTGGCAAGTATTGGTTGATAATGTAAGTTATTTGTATAGGAAAAAGAATCACTTGAGAGCTTATCCTAGTTGTAACAGGAAATAGATGCATTATCCTATTGATGGAATGTCAATCCTTTAACAGTCTTGAGTTTGGAACACTCATTGCTAAAATTAGCACAAGACACTTTGGTGCGAAATTGAACACATATATTTCAAACATATGTAGGTCCAGAAAATGCCACAGCGCAGATTCCTTTATCTAAACAGAAGCTGATATCCATGTTTCGTCTATATAAATATCATCAACACTAGTAAATTTAATGTTATTGAACGTTTAATATCATGGTGTTTGCATCATTTTACTATGGGACTTTAATTAGTACTATGAGTCCTGTATGGTGTTTACAGTTCTGGAAGGTTAAAAGCCATGTCATAGCATGTAGCGCATTGTGGGCTTAATTAAATTAGGCAACCTTTCTTTATAGTTTCTTCAATATTTACACCCTAAACCCGACCTATAATTAACGTTGTATGCGTCTGAATTTGAAACTAAAATTATAGTTAATATCATGTTTTTTTGTTGACATCGATTATTTGTTCCCTGAATAGTTGAATTCGATCAGAGTTTCAAGATAATTAATCCGTCACGATATGTGAAATATTTTGTTTCCCACCAATCTATTTTTGTCGCCGATGTCTAAACTTCACACAATCCAGATGTTTAGGTGATAACGCCCTTCTCATTGATCACTTTTTTTTGTTTTCATCATTCGAACTATCCGGCTTTAAACAGCAGACAACATAATTATGCTGAAAAAAAAAAACTGATGACATATGAACATAAAAGAACATTGTCACAAAAGACGAAAGGTCAGAGGAAAAAAGAGAGAATATAATTATAAAAAGGGTAATAATTTATCATAACTAACTTTACCCTTGAAGCGGTTTTATTCAATACTTAGCTAAATTCCTTATGCATTTTCATTGCATAATATACAAAATATACCTATAACGACACAACATTATAGCAAGTGTGGCAAACTTCTTACAGGTATAAACGAAAAACAAAGCACGTAAACATTAACCAGTTGCTGAACAACAAATAGTCAAAAGTCTTTCGCCATATAAAAATCAAATGTGATGTGATGAGATAAATAAGCTAATGAATTTTCTGCTTCAATTTAGAAGCTTTCAAAACCAATTTAGATGGTTTGATGTTTAACCGCATGCCAGCAAAAGTAGGTCATCAGTGCGGATACGTTTGCATACCAGGCGTCCATTGAAAATATGAATAAAGAATCATGACGAACCCATTAAAATAAATAACGAAAATATTAAGAAAAACATTATCCAAGGTTAAGTAAATATACTACTAAATAAGATAAACTTTTTTTGGCAATTATTGAAGTCAAAACTAAAATATTTGCAAAATGAAGCTGGAATAAGAAAAGAAAACGCAAGAATTAAACTATCTAAGGAACAAATGACGCTATTATTCAAAGAAACAACGTACACATTTGTTAATATAGCTGTAGCTATATCAGTTACAATATCAACAATTACAACAATGTTGGAGGTGCTGAAATAGTTCATGGTGGATGGGCAGCTATGGATGGATACATTATTAGCACCGTCACAAATTTAAAAAGGGCTTAATACTCATTAGTAATTATTTGTTTCAATAAAATAAAACATAATCAAAAATGCCAAAACATCGCAACAAACAACATAAACAAAAATAATAGCAGCGGCATTGACATGACATTTCTTATATGATTTGACTCGTGATAACTCACTAGATGGTTGAAAGAATTTAATCTTTTCTTTGTCACACCTGCTATTTTAGCTGCTTTGGGCATTGATATGATTTTATTTGCAATCAGGTTTACTGGTTTAAGCAAAGCCACTAATGTATTTGGAGATCCTTAACCTTTTTCAAAACGTTTATATTTGCAGCTACAATTATTTGAAATTATCCATTTACAGACATCTTGAATTTACTTCAGTGAATAATTTGATGCTGACATTGCTGTTTTCTTGGGGTTGGGGTGGCTGTTGGACAGGCGTTGAAGTATTTGCTTTTTATGTTGCTTTTATTTTCTTTCTTCTGGTCGTTTAGTGGAGTCTCATGCATGCTTAATCTCCTTAATTAAAGTAATGTTTGCACATCTTATAATTTCGGTGTAACTGTCATAATTATTTGTTCGGTGTTTCTCTGTTTCTCTGTTGCATTTGAAGCAATCTACACGTAATGATTGTTTTTCGTAATTGTATCATATATATATCTGAGCATAATTTTATTAATATGTCATAAATGTATATTCACATTAGGTACTAAATTATTAAGACTTCATACTCTATTGCTTTCGATCATCGTACAGTAAACTATGTTGCATTTTGTTTCAATTTAATTGCCAGTGATTGTTATCACTAAGTATTTTTCGTACTACACTGGATACAATCTTCTCCAATCCCAGAAATGAACACATGAACTATTCTCTTGTATATTGCTTTGTTACACAACTATCTTTTATTCCACACGAATACGTAGGCATGTGCATGTAATTACTTGCTCAGAGTTTAAGCAATTTTGGAGAAGAAAACAAATATGGCAGAAATATCGATCTCCGTTTACATGCATTATATGTGCTACATTTTGCGTTAGAACACAAATCACCTTCAGTACGTTACTAGCATAATTATATATATATATATATATATATATATATATATATATATATATATATATATAAAGCTAGTCTGCAAATTCATAACCTTGTAACAGTTTTACCCATATCGTTCAAAAGATGTGGAACGACTGAATAATACACGGCCACCTGCAAAACAAAAAACGTTTAATGAATTTGGAAATAATCTTCAAATGATGTCAATGTTACGGTTGGTTACGTAACCGATTTAAAACAGCAATCACATTTGGGGTTCAGGCTATGCGACAATGTATAAAGTCTCTAGGATAAGCGCAATCTCATTCTCTCTCTCTCTCAGTCTCTCTCTCTCTCTCTCTCTCTCTCTCTCTCTCTCTCTCTCTCCGACTCTCTAGCACTTCGTGCAATTGCATACAAATGAATTAAAATGAGTGTTCTGGCCTGCATGATAACATTGTATCAGTGTATGGTAAATTATTATTTTAGTTAGTTAATCGGTTTTATACAGCGCATATATCTACTTAACTAGATAAACTCATAAGAGCCAGGCTAAAAAATATGATATATTAAAGTCTTGAAAATTTGAACCAACAAAATAGACAAACAAAGAAACAAAATATTGCATATTAAAAGCAAAAACAAATTATGACTTGGCCGTTTACCCTCTGTCCTGTATTCGTGTCACCATAGAGTACGAATCATACATTTTCTGATCTGTATGATAGTGTCATTTGCATTGAATATTATCTTTTGTCTACTACTTTATTTTTTAAGCATTGTCATACAGAATCCAGGTATAGCAATTTCCGTTACGTCGTTTGTATATTTATAATTATCTCTCTCCCCCTCCCTCTCTCTCTCTCTCTGTTACGTTCAAAGGCAAATACAAGAATTAACACGACAAAACAAATGAAACAGAAAAAAAATGGTTATGTTTGCGAAACGTTACATTGCTGTGTCTACAGCAATTCAACCTTTCAACTGCATTATTTTTTAACTAGTTGATTTCAGCTTGTTGCTAATACTAGAAAGTATTTGTATTGATCTAGAAATTGATGTCATATGTATAGATATATATAATTTTCTTACAGGATGGTCTGAGAAAACACGGTTTTTCATGAAGATACAGTGAGAAGATTTAAAACCTTTCCTCGGTTACTTGCCCTTTTAGATTATGAATCTGCATAGTGAATAATTTACCAAGAAAATTGTAATTTAGAGTTATCTGTGTCTGTTACAATCTCAAATCTGATCAGTTGCGCATAAACGAAAAGTGATATATATATATATATATATATATATATATATATATATATATATATATATATATATATTCTTGCTGATCAGAATATATGGGGATTTATTGCTTTTCGCTGTCCTTCCACGTTTGAAATTTCTATGTTTTGGAGAAAATTAGGACTAATTTTAACTGACAAACTCACAATTAGTTTTTATATCATTTTGCAGCATTTGACTAGTATTTTTGTTTAAAAACGATATTATTTTTAAATTGCAGGTCACCAGCCTTCCGGCATTTTAACGCTTTACTAGACCACAAACGGCTGGACAAATAAATTACTCAGACAATAAAACTTTTTCTTCAATCTGTTGCAGAATTCATTTTAAACGCATTCGAATATAGAGAACATAACATAGTGATTTTTAGACTGGAATATTATGCAAAACAAACCCAATTGTTACCGATTTGTTATTTTTATTTACATTTATTCAAGTCATTACAATCAAATTCCCAATGATGCCGTTACGTTCATAAATCCGTATATGCCAAGGCATGTGAATAATACTGAATGCTGAAAGATATGTGTCCTAAACATTGTTGAGTGTCAAAGGAATTAGATAATTGCTTCGTTTCCTATGATTATGATCTATGTGATTTTTCAATCGAACTTAGAAACCCAGCAGTTTTTCCCACGAATAAAAGTTAAACCGGTCTTGATCAGCGACATCCGTGCGTCAAAAGATTTCACTTGAAAACTGGAACACAATAATGTATGACTTCACCGTTGTTAACATATAATGCCAACACCACGGCATGTCGGATAAAGTAGTTGATCGCTGTTCATGTTTTCATTTTATGTTTTAGATATGAAGCAGTATCCCGCTTAGCATTTTCTAAATTCAATTTTGATTAAATGCATAACTGGCATACATTATTTTGTGCAAGTCTGTGTCGCATGCGAACAATTGCATGTGGTAATCCCCAACAGCTAGGCTTGTCTTCAGCAATAATTCGTCATTAACTTATACCAGTGCTCCAGATGATCACCAATATTTACCCAAGTCTTATTTATATGTAATTCACATGTATTGTCTCACATTCGATTGAAAATTCGAGTCAATTTGTTCAGAACTTACAAAATCTAGCTCATACACTATATCTTTATCATTTCAAACAACGATTAATATCAGATTTTTGTTTTAAAATCAAACTAATTCATTTTTTCCAAATTTACGATTATGTTGGAATATTTTTTAAATGTATGCAAACGGCAACATTGAGGCTTTACATTCACCGCTTTTTCCGGTGAAAGACTATATTTAGACCATGTTATAAAGTTACATTTCAGTTCATCATTATTTGCTACCTGTGGCATACTTAATTCTTAATTGTGTTAACTTTATATTTGGCTAATATTCCCAACCTGCATTCACATATCTATGCACAGATCATTGCATGGAGCATCTCTTCTCGGAATAAAATTAATTAGTTCTTTATAATCACTACTTGTGTTACTATGATTACAAAGTTAAATAACTCATTCAAGTTTTCAACAAAAAAAAGTAACCCAAAACAATCGTTTTAATCAGCTATTTGTGCAGTTCAAGAAGTCACAAGGTTACAATAGTGGATCAAACGGACTCACAGTGGAACATAGTTGAAGGCATTTGCGGGCAGAGCATCATTTAATCCATGCGTACCTGCAACACTGCTTCATTAATTTCTTCATTAATCTATTTTGTAGATATATATAACGATATATTTTTAGAAAAATAATCTCTTTTCTTTTCCAGATTTTTCGTTCCATTTGAAATGATAATTACTTAATCATATTCTTCCAAACTGAACCATAACGTATATTTTTGTCTTACAATACACCCAATATTAGATTTCTCGAATGCCCATTTCACACAAGCAAAATCAATATAGTTAAACTGAATGGTTCAAGTAAGTATAACGAGCGCCGTGCAATCAATAGTAAATTTTAAAGGTCCAGCTCTTACTAAAAGGCATTATATTCTAACATCATTATTATACTCATCTTTAATGTTAACGTGAATTAAGAAATAATGTACAAAGTAGCATAGCGTATTAATTTAAAAACTACATTTAAAATTTATATCTGTACGTGACAAATTTTGTATCATGTGAAGCAGGAGTTTGCCGTTGCATAATAAACATATATGTATGGAACACAACCCTGATTAATGTGAACCGAGGAATAAAACGTGTTATGATATAATACAACATTTTAGGTACCAACCTGTTTCCTTCTTTTTTCCGTTGAAACATTACTGTTATTGCCAACGAACTAATTACCTCTCAACCATAAATTATCGGCTTCAGTGAGATGCTAAGTTGTACACAATTACATTTGATCATTCATCCCCGGAAAGTACTACCCATGTCATTTCACTGACGATTGTCATATGAATACTAATGTTTATATATCATGCGTTATACGTGTTTATCACTTGAATTTAAATGTATGTGATCACTATTGGTTTTGCCAGTTAAGACAATGATCTAGCTACAGCTATATCACTATAATAGTTTCAAATGAATGGTTTAGAGTTTATGATTGATACGCTAGTACCTCTTATTCACCATGACTTTATTATTTTCACACAATTGTCAAACGCTGAGGGGACAATCGAAATAAAATTAGATTGGGGTTGATGACGATGTCTCGAAGTAAATATTAATATAGCGTAAAATCCTGTAGTTTATATCATTTTTTTGAGAAGTCCAATTACTACACACTTGGACCACGTAACAAAAATAAGAAAGTGATATATTATTGATTGCTGCTAAGCAACATATTTTTGGCGAATACAACTACTGCTGAAATGTTTTGGATCACCACTATTCACTATGACAAATATAGTTAGAGAATATACCGTTCTATTAGAGAATAGTGTATGCCAACTGTGGCAGAAATTATATTTTTATTAAAGAATTACCGTTATAAATTCACATATCGTAAAATATATTCCGGATAGATGCGCATAGTGCTCTGAATGAATTTTTGAGATATTTATTCGAGGCATTATTCTACCGGATCAGTAGACGGTTCGCAAATTACAAAACAATGAACGCTATTTTGTTTGAATGTATCATACAGATTTGACAAGAAGTCACTCAGTATGTTACATGCCGTTTAGGACACGTAAAATGAACCTATTGATATCAAAGATTTCAGCTTGGCCACTGTTATCAGAAGAACAAACCTGAAAAGACATTATTCGATATTGTGCAAGAAAACGAAATGAATCTAACGTTGAGTACAGATTATGAAAAGGATGAATAATGCGATGAAGATAATAGATAGTGTTGCCTATAGAATGAAGGGTATCATGGTAAATCAAAGAGTTGTTTCTGGTGTTAATATAATGATGAAATGCAAACGTGTTGCGAAAACATATATCCGACCTAACAGTTCAACATTGTCCGTGTGATGAATTGATAAAAGATAATACATTTTATAAACGAATGGTACCCTTGAGTATATGTGTACCGTTCGCCCCTCGTTTGAGAGTATTCGATCCAAATATATAAATATAAAGTTACGAATTAGTGAGACTTCACCGTCCTCAATTAACGAAACTGAACGGTTCGAATGCAAACATGTAGGTAATTATATCTGAATTAAGCTCCGATATATGTTGCTCGATGAACCAGTTTAATTAGGAGAGTCCCATCTAAGATTAAAAGTCGTCTATAAGACAGTATCGTATATTTAATAGTGGCTATATATACCGGCACTATTATTGCAATTTAGAAAAGTGTATTTCTGTACCACAATATATAAAATAAATCATAAAAAAAAATCCAAGAAATGAAATAAACTCTCTCCACCTTGAAAGATCTTTATTTTACTAGAATTAGCAAAAGCCGTCAAAGATTATCGCGCTTGCTATCACAAACAGGGTGGGCAAGAATATGTTTCTGAATGATCTAAATTATTTTGCTGAACATGGAATTATTCGCGATCTTGAGAAAGGTTTTGTCATGCTTATTTGTGGTCTTTCTGGACACACACACACACACACACACACACACACACACACACACACATATATATATATATATATATATATATATATATATATATATATATATATATATATATATATATATATGGTGCAATCAGAGCGCATTGGTGAAATTCAATAGATACGTAACACATGCATCCTGGTTGAACATGTTGCTACAGGTTCATCATTTGTGCTACATAAATCTTAGATCTCAGGTTCAAAACAAGCTTGGTGCGATTATCTTTATTTGCAATTGTTAGCGTGCTTCTGTAAGGTTCTGGCAGATTAGTGCAATGCGGATTTTCACTTATTCCTCCACAGTTGTATTCGTTGTCGTTGTTCTTATGGTGTAAATCATGGCGGATATTATAACTGATGAAGGAAGAACCCGATAAAACTCCATAAAAATACCTGCCCTTGGGAGCCTGAGACTCGAAACCACGCAAACATGAATGACATGAGAGTGATCAGGACCACGATATAAATCGGACCCTTTTCCACAGTAAACATAATGGTCGTCAAATAACTGCTTCATGGTGAATAAATTCACGCAAATTTGAATGGAAACTTTTTATACTTTTGCATCCTCTGTTGGCAAAGGAACATTAATATGTTTGTATCCATGCGCAATGAGATCGTAACACTAATGCAAACAATAGCTTATCGTCCTTGATCCGCTTGCTGTGAACAATTGGGGATATTGAACGCGGAAAAGAGTTATTGTTTTAAGAATATAAGTTATCATCTGTACCAAGACTACCTTCTTGAACGATGTAGTATATTAATTTCGATGCTACAAAACATAAGGTTATACATTTTTTTTTCGCTATTTCAATGCTTCTCAGTAATAATGTTTCCTATATGTAATCCAGGCAAGAGAGCCATTTTAAAACATTGGTTGTGAATTGCTTTTCTCATTTAATACTGACGAAGGACATATATCCTCGTCCAGTCATGGTTCATCCGATTCATGCAATGTTAACGGTGATGTCATAATCGTGCAAGAAACAATGAAAATCGCCATAGAAAGTGATAAGCTATTTGTTTAAATTGTTCAAAAGTGAAACATGTTTAAAATCTTTAATCATTCTTTGCCAGTTACAATTTTACTAAGCCTGTCAAAATTTGTATATTTCCGGATGTACGTTTAAAGTTCATGCCAATGATTTTAAATGCAAAGTGATGTAAGATTGGAATATAACAATTAGCCATGTAATATCAATGCATCGTGTTTGGTGATGTCCCTATATAATTAGTGTATGCATTTGTAGAATGTTGTATTATTTCAGTAATTATGACAAAAAAATATCAAAGAATAAAAATTGATTTATGTTTAATTATTTTTGTACTATGAATTTCGATGAAATTATTTTATGTTTAGATGTAAATTTGAAAAGAGAATTTTTCACGCTGTGTTATAACACAATTCTTTCCAATGCATAGTTTTCATTCGAGTCAGGCTTTAAAAATTGATATAACAATTCCATGTTATAGCGAACGAACTCTTTCATTACATTTGCCGTCATAAAAACATGATGTCATCTATATCCAGTACTGCGAAGGTAAAGAAAACTAACATGTTTAAATCGGCTCTGACTTGAACAGTTTACATTCGCTCCAGGTTCACACATAGTGGCAAATATGGTGTTACTAAAATGGACATATTCGTTGCGATTTACATCATTTCTCTCTTTTGTATCTTTTTCAATTTGATTTCGTCCAATATTTCCTGAACATCACTTACCTACACTATCAACAAAAGGAATCAGCACAGCTTGTGACATTATCATCTCGTAACAGGCGCGAGGACCGTTTAACGTTAGGATCATCTACACTATTAACAGAGAAATTTGCCGCTTCTGCACGCTTCTGTTCCAGTGAAAGCACATGTTTTTTTCGTATAGTTTAATAACCTTACTAGAGATAAAACAATATAAGGATATTAAAATCAGGTAGATGTTGTAGCGAACTTCGTGGCAACATAAGATGAGTTTAAGATACAATTTCAAAAAGAACGCGCAGGACAACAACAAACAGCAGAAGAAATTACAATATCTTTTTAAGCCGATCACCGCGTTTGTGGATGGCAAGCAAACCGGTATTGACAAAGTATTAACATACAATCCAGAAATGTTAAAATAAGGTCTGAACTATATCATCGAATAAAGGAAAGACGAGTTATGGTGAAGATAATTTTGAGCGATTTGATCATCCATAAGAAATAGGAAGGCGGATCAAAGATATAAGCTTACGTCAAGAATAAAGAAATAAAAGCGCTTTTTGACGTTTTTATTTCAAAACTAGATACCGATAATAAATACCCGATTTTATATAACAAACGTTTAGGGAACTATAATTCGCTGGGGATATAACCACTGTTTTGCATGAATGTGTTGATGAAAATAGTCGAGAAGTTGAAAACATATGAGAATTAAAAATTGAAAGACCTGATGATTAGAATTGCTGCCAATGGTAAAATAGCTGATAAACAAGTAATGATTCGAGATCTGAAGAAACAATCATGACATTGTGTACAAATACGTAATGAAATTATTTCTGATGTTTTAATAAAAACTGTTGATAATTATAGATTTAGATAAAAACCTTATATCAAATCAAGATTAATTAAAAAAAATATTTGAACTAATTGGTGACTAACGTCAGGACGAAGTCTAATTAGGTTAAAGCACTAAGATCTTTATCTCTCAGTCCGATATCGTTAATCGACTGATGCTGCTTATCTCATCGAACGAAGCTGGAATTGTAAGCACACAAATAGACAACGACATAGTTGAAGTACTAGAGCACCTGCGATCGAATGGTTCTTTAACGACGGAGAGTAGTATGTTCTACACAGCAATTTAATCGAGTAACGAAATACGCATCACGGTTCATAGTTTTATCTGCCAATAATAATACAAGTTACTTGATTCATCTCAAACAACAAAGAACCGTGCAAACTTTTCTGTTTTATATAACCCTATTATCGAAATAGACAGTGGAAAACAATAGGAACTTGAATCATTATCAGCTAGTGCCTGCTACTCAATAACGTATGTTAAAACCAATGATAATAGTCATTTTATATTTGGTACGTGAACCGTGGGCGTTATCGTGTGGAACTCTTCTAAGATAAAACAGTGCGCCTACAAATGTCACATATCTTAACAAAATTATCAAATATTTGATAACCGCTGGAAGCAGCTTTATTTCATCTAATAATGTAAGCAAAGTTCCAAACAACAACACATTTATGGCAAAGATCACACTAAAATAAATTGTTTATTGAGCTCAATACACAAGTCACAGTCGGATTATTGCATGGATTCAATAACCAGCGAATCTGATGTTAGAACATCATGAAGGTGAGTCAGCTGTAAGCATATGTAAATACAATTCTGATAAATTGCTCGAATGCGGCAGAATCATATACAGTACTAGGTAGGCAAGAACGAATGATTTACTTATTGTGTCCCGATGTTTCCCCGGATTTGTTAATGTAAGTAAATCTAAGACAAATAATACATTACAAGTTGAAAATCAAACATATTCTAGCACAATGACACTTACTCATCAGTCATGGAGACAGCTGATTCTCAATAACGAAATTCAGACTTACTATATATATGCGGTCCGTTAACTGAATAGTATTTAACTAACCATAATGAGATAGCTCGCCACGTCAATTTGACCACCCATGATTAGATAACGTATTAAAGCCAGCTGACCCAAGTCAATTTTATATATCATTTGTAATCAAAATGAAACAAAGAAAACATATCAGAGAAAAAATCGTATGTGGATTTTTCGGAAATATATTTTCCAACTTAGTTGAAAATATAACTGGCATAGTACATAAAGTAGCTCCAATTGCGTTTGCAATATGAATTTCGTCTGCAACAGGAACAGTAGTTGAACAAAGGATTGCTGTTTATATAAAAGGTACATCAAGTATCACAAGTGCTCAAAATAAAGCAGATATACAACAGGTTATTTCTGAAAGAGCATCAACATCAGAAATAACCCAGGCGTCGAAAAAGGCAAGCGAACGTATTGTTAGAAAACTGTTGACACGAACAACACCAAAACCTGACTTCGGTGTGTTTCAGCTAGTGTGTCTAATGATTACAATAAAACATGTCAATGGAAACTTATCTTAACCTTGCCGACGAAATAACCATAGACAATCATGCAATAGAGATTGAGTACATCGCATATCATTACGAAAGCACAAATGCGCCTAAAAAGGCTGGCATACAAATATTGAATACACGAGACCAAGACGTGTTTTTGCTTCCTCATCAAGCTGAAGTTGAATTTAGTCTAAAAACAGATGCAAATGATGATCCTGCCCCTGGTACAAATATTACACTCTTTAACAACTGCTTCAGCTTTTTTAAAAACGCTTGTTATCAAGTTGCTAATGAAGCAGTCGAATATTTTTCAATGTCCTTAACGGTTGCAAGCACAAATCTAAAAGCGGTGTTGTTCAGCGATGATTACTCTAGATCTGTTGAAACAAGTGTAATGTGGTTAAATGTACTGGAGACTGTAATACTATTTTAACTGAGTTTGATTCGTCTAGAAATAATTCAGCAACTGAGCTGCTGATGAAGATATAGTTTGACATTATAGTCTCTCTAATGTTGCTGTATTTGCTATGGATACACCTGACACTGCAGAAAATGCTGATATTACAAGAGTTGCACTTACAAACGTTTGTAATATTACTGGCATTACTGCACCAGGTGCAGCAGCTGATGGAATTG
Organism: Sinohyriopsis cumingii; assembly: GCA_028554795.2. Lineage (NCBI taxonomy): Eukaryota > Metazoa > Mollusca > Bivalvia > Unionida > Unionidae > Sinohyriopsis > Sinohyriopsis cumingii. The sequence goes on from JAPYKE020000205.1 coordinate 190,434, forward strand.
CACTGTTAGCAGTATTAAATAAAATATTATATGTGTCTGTCAGAAAACTAGGTCCAATTACGTTTATGCTAAGTGAAAAGCGTTTACAAGTTAATCACATCAGATTACGATTGTGCTCTATTTTAGACATTAGGGACTATATCAAAGCATTTCGTGGCATAAAAGACGATCTCATACTTTACCGTGCTGACCAAAACGACTGCCTGATAAAAACAATTGGTCCTGTTGATTGTCAGTTTGTGATTGCACGATTGGCGTTGAATATTCCACGAATTGTAGTATCACTTTCAAAATTGTTTGAACTTGAGGCAGCAGACTATATACTTCAAACAGAACAATGATTATAAAACGCTGTAACAAAATTATAAGATAACACAGAACCGAGCGAGATATAGCCACAATGTATTGTTGTGCAACAACTAAACCGACTTAATGATGAACCAGAACACAACTCTGTATTAATAATGCTGATGTCAGATGAATATTTGTCAGAATAAATTCTAAACAATACCCAGAACAAGTTTTCGAATGTAAATTTGCAGATAACGCTAACAAAAACTTTTATCCCGCTAATATGTATCTGATGAAGGTGATGCAAAACATATCAAGACGCTGATACTGGATCTCAAATTCGATGGAAGCGGTTCGAACACTTTACCCAATATTTCACTTTGACGTATCGAAACATTCTGAGTGAGCTATTATACGAACTGCTGATATCGAAGCAACATGGACATTAGGAGATGTTGCAGCTGATGCACATTATGCTTATGAGCCAATAACATATGATTGAAACTTTACACTGTGAAGGGTAGAATGAATGTGTAAGTGTAAAATAAAAAGCAATTTTATCTGTCGAAATTCATAATGAAATACATTTTTACATGAGATCAACCTGTCTCAGGAACGAATAATAAAACTAGCAAGAGCTATAGCTGAACGAAGATCAGTTTCACTAAAACAAGATGTTGCTCTTACTGGAACATCAACACAATTCCTGCTCAAGCAACTAATTAACAAAATACTAAAACAAAAACCTTTTAGACTTGATCTGTTAGTGGCACAAATAACATCATTTGCTAAAAGTGGAGGATCAATCAGAATATCAATATGGCACTGTCACATATACTACCTATTATTAGAGCATTATGTGTAGCTGCAACATCAGGTGCTATAACATAACAAAAAAGCCGTGCTTGGTGACGGAATCAAACATTTATTGTAAGGTGCTAGCAACTGGTGTTTTAATAATTTCAATTTTGTCTGCTTGATAATTATAAGCATGCTCCTGACACGGGAGAGAAATACAAATCTTAAACTACCATAGAAAAGACGAACCAGAAAACAAGACAGTTACATAGGTACATTGCTATAAAGGGTAGCTGGAACTGTGTTACCAAAACTGCCAGGACTAAGACGCTGATTGCAAAAAAATCCGATGCTAACGCGCCCGATGAAAGTCCGACTCATCGATCGAATGCAATAACTCGGCGTCTAGAATTATATATACCTGGATTTGAAAGATTATTCAGATAATCAACTTTGAAAGTGCTAGCTGATTAAACACGATACAAAATGTTATTCGATTTGTTCGTACGGTGAACTGGGATCTATTGCAGACCTACCATCACAAAGCTGTGTCATTACTATCAAATATTTTAAGGATGGGTCTGCAACTCATTGGATTGCGCTTTACAATATAATATATTTTGATTCCTTCTGTCCTCTACGATTGATGGTGTTAAACAGTACATTCGATTATCCCTAAATGCAAAAAAAAAAAATATAACTCGAAACAGCTTCAACCAGATGGCACTGCAGCTTATTTTTATTAGTGTATCTAGTTAATGAAACTAATGTCAAAACACGGCATCATTTTAAAGTTTTTCTTGTAATTGACAACGTATTGCCTCAAATGTAGAACCGAAACTGATATGATCAATAAAACAAAGAAGCAACTGACAACAACATAATAATGTTGAAAAGTATATGTTCGTTATGTGGCAGGCAAACTATTATGTTTCTCAAACAAGCATCTGATACAGTTAATGGGAACGGATTTACAGGTGGTTGCTTGATGTCTGAATGCGTACCTTGAGTGTAAATCAAAGTTATTTTAGGCAATGCTTAAATTATAAAATATAAATGTGATCTAGATAGATTGTTTTGCGATGGGTAGCTTTACGATATATGCCTGGAAGAAAAGATAATAATATACTGGCAACGCTGCAATCATCTAGCTGTTATCCAATTAGGACGGAACACATATAATTTTTGGCAAATTACCCAAACCTGGCCGCGGTCGGACATTGCCAGGACATACATATATGGGACCTTACAATCCACATGCCCAGCAACTTGCTGACGACGACAATCAGTTGCCTGATAAAGAACCAGAAAATGTGGTCGACGCTATTGCGATGTGTCATGATATATGTCACCATGAGAATGAAAATGACATTGTAGGCTCTGTCCGGTCAGGCTTAACGACCTTCGAGAAATGAAACTGAGCTGAATAAGAGAAGGAATTGATCGAAACCATTTACTGGGCATCATTGGAACAAACTATAAACTCGATATAATGGCGCATGAGCTACATCAACCTATAAATATGTTTTGTTACAAAGGTCGTCGCAAACGCAGTCGAAGCTATCTGGGCGATAGCTCTTGCTGAAAGGTCAAATATTTTTCAGAACAACGAAAACAAGATATACGTGTTAAATATCGTTCCTGTTTATGTTAAATATGCGTTTAGTGTTCCCATCGCTGATGCATCCAGATCAACGAAAACAAATGCCTTAAGATATATCAATGTTAGCATATAAAAATAACCAAATAAATTATTGACCGATCACGGAACAGACATTTTTAACAAGTAGTATGTGCAATTTATGAAACGGGAGAACATCAACAAAATGTTATTGTTAATGAAGGAACGAGTGTTGTTCTCGATCTCGCTAACTGTAGTATCAGATAAAACATCTATAAACATCTCATATAAAGAAAAACATTGACATATATATTGTTGATCTGCCAAAGATGATATCAGATTGCAAATGTGCTATACACAGCACGCTATCCTCACGCGAATCAAACGTGTCACCTAACGACGCTATTTAAAAACCTTTTCTTGCAAACGAGAACATGTGTCGGGGACACAAGATTAGCGTGAGTTATTCTGTCGGAATTTCATGAACAAAAATGGCTTTTTGAGAAAGGTTTTGCTCCGAACTGTTCTGAGAAAGTGAGACTAAAAATCTTGGATTAGATCTCAGGGTACGTAACTTCCAACAATCTGATCTTGTGATGCATAACATAAGTACAATATATATAAGGAAGCAAACCATACCTACACATAAGGTACGATAAACGGTACAGAAAAGCAAACCAAATACACGTAACAATAAGGTAAAGTATTATGTACTGAAAAATAAATCATACATTCGTAAACATAATGTAATGGGGTTTAATCCAGAAACACATGTTGTAGAAGACTAATGTCATTTTTACAAAGAGTCACAGGTAATTGATTTTTAACATTCACCAAAAAATTACTATCACAAACAATACTGTAATAACCAGTCCAAAGAGTCCACCTAGGTAATGTCAACGCTGACAGATATGTTATAACCCAACGCGTATATATCAGTGCCATCGGAACAATATCGATTATCATCAAAATTACTGTGTTCCGATTTGATAAGGATATCAAACTCAATTTGATGACAATTTCATTGTATTGCCATCATTTCGACAGGGTCACTACTCCCGTTTCAAGGAGCAAATACTTATCAAGATTAATTAATTACCAACTACATTTATTTCGATTCCTCTGGCTCGTTTTTTATTTTTTTATAACTTTCATATCTGCTTGTTTTCAACAGTACATTTTACTTTGCAATCCGATGAACTCGACGATATGGGCGAAACGTTTTTCATCGTTTCATTTTCTATAACTTTGTTATTAACATTGCAATGAAATCCGTTGTTGCTGAGTTTTTTTTCGGGGGGGGGTCTCCTATTTCTTTTCCGTTTCTTCGTCGTTTTCATTTCCGAATCGTCATTTCCCATTGTCTTTTTCTTTTTACCTTTATCGTTGTTCTTTTTGTGTCGATCCTATTGGTTCTCTTATGATGGTGGATCTATGTTTTGTGAGTCTTTTAGTTGCTCTCATCTTCTGGATTGCTCCCCCTTCGGAAGTCATTCTCCAGAGTTTTATTTTTGTTTTCTTTATCTGTAAGTATTAGCGTGCATTTTGGTGAGGGTTTGTGCAACTTATTAGGTCTACCAGCATCTGATTGGAACTCCCACTCATCAGCTGTTTCCAAAACCGTGGTCTTCATCCCCTTTGTACGATTCCCCTAAATTAATTGAACCATTCTTTAGTATATACATTTGTTTCGTAACAGGAGTTTTGATTTCATCTGTACTTGATTTGGTTGGTTGTGTGATATAGGGGAGCTAATCACTTGAAGGTTTTTCTTTCCATGTCTTTTTCTGGTTTACGTCCCTTTCTGCACAATCGTCCTCTATTACACTGGAAGTACGCTTTAATTGAATCTCATACAATTGTATGCTGCTTTTTCTCGCTTGCGTGGGGGGTATTTCCTATAAGGCTATCTCCAATAATAACGGTTATAGCGCTTTAATCAAGACACACTTTTTTTTGTTTTATCTGTTTGGGGTGCTTCTTACCTTTTTGCTGTATATCTACCGCTTTGGTTTCATCGTCCTTTCTCCGTTTTCGTTCAGAAAGTGTTTTCCTAATTTATCTGCATAAATCGCCTAGGTTGAAGAGTTGTTGCAGGCTCCTGGTAGATGGCCAAAGGCCAGACACATAGTGCATCTTTTATGTTTCTCGCACCGATGGTGCCAAGTATTTACTGCAAACCCCATACCTTAGATAACACAAGGAATTATTGGCGCATCGTCCTTATGCGCCGTTGGCATTGTAATGCCCGATTTTTAATTTCCGGAATACCTGTATGGTGGCAGGGCGTTTTTGCCTCATTTGTATTTTAAGCTTTTGTTATATTTTCCTGAATATTTATATTGTGTCAATTTCTGTGAAAAGCCCAAAATAAGCGTACGTCAGTGCATTTGCAAATTGTTTTGACTCACTGAAATCACCTGATGTAGTGTATATAGGTTGTTCCACGGAGGATCGCAAACCAATATAGCCTTTCAAGTCGCCTTTAATTTTTGTTTTTTGCCTTTACTGTTTAATATTTGCCTTTACGAGGTATCTTTGCAGAGGCTATACAAAAATCCAGATTAAAAAATGATTCAACACATGGGCAGAGACCTTGCGTATATGTGATAGAAACACTTAATTTCAAAAGTATCATCAACATAATTTCGTCGCGAATATATATATATATATATATATATATATATATATATATATATATACATATATATATATATATATATATATATATATATATATATATATATATATATATATATATATATATATATATATATATATATATATATGTATATATATATATGTGTGTATATATATATATATATATATATATATATATATATATATATATATATATATATACTATTATTTAAGGTGGGTCGTGGGCAGTTTTGTCATCCTCAGACGGTTTCGTGGGCAGATAAAAGTTCGTGGGCAGATTTCCATCTGCCCACGAAGCACGTCGTCCTTTTCTGCACTCTTGCCACAAATATCAATAAAATAAATGCATATTTACGCTGCTGAATGTTAAATATTCGATAAATATTCATCTGCAAAATAAATAATTGCCTTTTTACCTATTTATTTCCATTTTTTCATTAATGAATTGAATTGAAAAGCACAACTTGAGTTACCTCCCATTATGTACTAGTATATATCGCACCTTAAAAATAGATTGACCCGGAAGTAGTATGTTTCAAATTTACTGCCCATGATGACAGGGGGTCGTTACAAAGAAAATCAAGGGATGGGGTTCTAACCTGTAACAATATAATATGTTAATAGTGTTACAGGTTAGAACCCAAATCTGTTGATTTTCTTTGTAACGAGCCACTGTGCCCGTGATTATTATTGTGAGAGATCAAAACTGCCCGGGAACCAGGATGTGGAGTGAATAATCTGCCAATGTCGCCAACAAGCACCATACATATATACTATTTATTTTGATATCTAAGAAGTTTTTAATAAAGCTAATTAGTAACATTATAATGAGTGAGCTGTTATATGTCTTTCGAAATACCTCTATTCACTATTGCTGGTCTTGAGCCCAAACTAAGAGGATTGTGGCTGTCATTAGAAATACAAGTGATACCATTTATTTAAATCCAGGCTTAGTAAGTTCATAACTTCACTTAAGTTCATATTATATGCTGCTGCATTTTCTTCTCTCAGTCTACCATTAACAACGACAACAAAAGAAAAATGGTGTTTACTCAGAATTTGTTCCTATATTTATCAAAAAATTTGTTTTGGAACAGATATTTTGTTGGAAAAGTAGAAAGAATAAAATTGGGGGAAAATCATGATGGTATAATAATACAATTGTTTACTTATAATAAAAGAATACTAGATTTAGTGTACAACATCCTTGCAATAATTAAATGGCATTGTGAATATGCAGAACCCCAATTCTTTAATGTACATGTACTGTTTAAGGTACAAAACTGTTTTGCATACTTCATAACTTATTTCTCTAATAGTGCAAATAATAGGAGACAGAAGACATTTAGAAAGAATTAATTTGTCAAAATAAGTTAAATATCAAGATTAGTTTAATTGACGTTTGAAAATTTACTATTAAAGTAAAATTGCCTATTTTTGAGAGAAAAATCCTAATAGTAATACACGTAATTTTATTTAAATTAGCAGTAATGTAGAGAATGCTGATTTATTTATGAAATATACCATAAACGTGTGTTTCATGTTCATTACTCCAAAGTAAAATACCCAAGAACCACCTCAGAAAATCAGTAATGACATATTCACGTAAAACACAAAACACAATTCTAAAAAAGTGATGGAGATGCAGTTATCAGCTGTGAGTCACATAGCTAACACATGTTGAGTAGCAGACTGGATGATTGGTATGGAACGAATTGTATTTGCCTTGTCAGAATAGTTGGTAAAGATTTTAAGAGGACTTCCTGGTTGGAAAAAAGTGAATTGGAGAAATGTATTATTTTTTTCATTGTATGTGTCCTTGTTTCACTTCATTAATAATAATGATATGACTTTTGACAAATCTTTTTGTTTGAGTGACTCACTGCTGATAAGTGTAAAAAAATGTCGAGGCTGCGACAGATGTGTCCTCTGTAGAAATGGGTGTTTATTAAACTAGGTCAAAATTAGGTAGTGTAAAAATAGGAAGTGGAACAATACACAATATGGAAAACGCTCGCTGTGGAAGACATTGGGCGGACATACAGACACATCAAGATGTATTTAATAAGATTCATACACATATTATATACTGTTGTATAGCTCTCCTTGTATGCTTCAGATTTATACTATAAACATTGAAGTTTGTGATACCGAGACAAACGGCAATGGAAGATGCACGTATCAAGGTTATGAAGATTGTTAAATTCACAAGCAATACAGAGTTAAATATACCAAAACTTTCATATTGCATTTTCTTACATTTCTACTATCACAGATCGATTTAGACTGATGCGAAACCTATCAATTTATATCAAATTTGTCAAAATCTGGGTTTATTTACTATTGTTATGAGTTATTCACCTGTATGGAAAACGATCGTATAGGAGGACATTAGGCGAAATGACAGACAAAGGAAGATATACTTAATAAGATACATACACATACTATTTACAGTTGTACGGCTTTAATTATATGCTTTAGATATATAGCAATAGCATCGAAATATGTAGTACGATCGCAAAACGGCAATGGTAGATTCACGTAGCAAGGATATGAAGATCGGTAAAGTCGCACCCGATATTCAGTAAAAAGAACAAAACCTTCTATTTTGCATTTTCACACATGTCTATTGGCACAGATCGATTTAGTATGATTAGAAACATATCAATTAAAATCAAATTTGTCATCTGATATCAAATGTGGCAAAACCGTTGTTTTTGCGATTGTTATGACTTATTCGCCCATATGAAAAACTTTCGTATAGGTCGGATCTAGGCGCACGGACAGACAAATAAAGACGTGCTTATTAAGATATATACACTCATTTTATAATATTGTATAGTTTTAATTCTATACTTCAGATCTCTAATGTTAGCATCGAAGTATGTGCTACAATCACAAAACGGGAAGGGTGTATTAAAGTAGCAAGCATATGAAGATCGGTAAAGTCGCACCCGATATTCCGTAAAAAGTGGAACTTTTTTATCTTGTATTTTCACACACGTCTATTGGCACAAATCGATTTAGGCAGATGAGAACCTATATATTAATATGAAATTTGTCAAAAGCTGTGTTTGTTTACTATTGGTATAAATTATTCACCTATATGGAAACCGTTCGGATAGGAAGGCATCGGGTGCACAAACAGACATATGAAACCGTACTTAATAAGATACATACACATATTATTTAATGTTGTACATCTTAAATTATATGCTTCAAATCTATAGTATTAGCATCCAAGTATGTGCTACTATCGCAAAACGGGAAGGGTAGATGCACATATCAAGGATATGAAGATCGGTAAAGTCGCAAGCAATAATGAGTCATAAATACCAACTATTTTATTATTAATTTTCTCGACTTTTTTTGGCACAGATCGATTTAAACTGATGAGAAACCTATACATTGATATGATATATGTCGAAATATATGGTTATTTAAGATTGGTACAACTAATTTACCTATATGGAAAATCTTTGTGTTGGAAGGTATTTGGCGCACGGAAAGACAAATGAAGACGTACTTAATAATATATGTAAACATGTTATATGCTGTTGTTTAGCTTTAATTTTATGCTTGAAATCAGTAGTATTAGCATCGAAGTATGTTGTAACCCCCTCCCCTTAGTACGCTACTGCAAGCAGACTTTGTCAAATGCTAAGAGACACTAATTGTTCGAAAATTATAATTTAAAAAATATTTATGTATTTATGGACTCGTATACTATAACCTTCGAGTTGTCATGAAAAACAGGAACCAGTATCGTACATTCTTTACTAAGCGACTTCTCCGATGGTGCAATGTGTCTATAGAGCGTCCGCCTCGGATGCGAGGGGTCGCGTATTCAAACCCCGGCCGAATCATACTAAAGACATAAAAATGGTACTAGCAGCTGCCTCTTTCGGTGCCGATCATTAAGAGGTTAGTGTTCGGATTAGTCGGCCTGGTGTCAGGATAGTGTGACTGGGTGGGACAAGTTTGTCTTATGTCCGCTAAAATGCAAAAGCCTACTGAACCAAGTCGAACAGGATACGTATTATACAACTTATTTTCGAGGTTTGAGCGCCCCCCGCCCCTTAAATGCGTACATATATTATCAGTATACCTCCATGTTCAAGCCTATGCATTTGGGTTACCCCCCACCCCACCCCTCTATGCGTACATACCAAATGGACGGCCCTCAACCATTCATGAGATGGTATTGATTCAAATTTACGAGTGCGATTGTGATGTACGCATTTCCCTACACAAACACGGGATGGTATTATTCAACCGTACATGTCCACAAAACTATATATATTTATAGATATATGTATACAACCATGGTACATCAGTTAGGTATCTAATTACATAATGACAGTGTAGTGGTTAGCAAATTTGAGAAATATACTTTTTTATTCAGACACCATGCCAAAAGGAAAGAACTAACTTACAGTTTACGCTGAACTAAATTAAATTTACTATTTTTGTTCCAGCATGGTCGGAATATGTTTACATGTTTCATATTAGGAAACAATTTGCATTATGGCTAAGTATATCTAAGAAGGAAATAAGATGTTCTTACAAACTCTTATTTTGTTGGTGTATTGGTTACCTCTCATCATATGAACCATTCTTTGCCATCTCACGATTATAATCCGTATCTACTTAAGCGCTGTCTCATTTGTAGTGTTAATTTTTAAATGTATACTTTGCTTGTAAAATGATCCCACTTTATATAAATGTACAAATACCGCAATCGTGATTTGCTTACAGGAATACATTCTTCTGAGTTCTACTGAAGTCAGTTATTCAGTATAATTTGTAAAACGATATGGACTGATTGATAAAAGTGACTGTTTTCTTTACTTTGGTTTGTCGCAATATTTTTCTAACACAATACTAATATACACTGGTCACACATGACGCCCCAAAGAAGCAGTTGTAGTTAATTCTGTTTTACCTGTAGTAATGGGATTTTTACAATATATGGCTGTGGCAGATGTACGTCGATTATCAGACAATGGTCGGCTTTTTCACTATTCGCTTATTTCCCTACTTCGAGTGCGGACTGATTGACCGTTAAGCAAAATCTCAATTAATCTCTGCGATTTATGTGCAACGTACGATATTGTCCCCAGTGTTTATTTAATTCCATCATCGTTTAACAAAACTTCTTTTCTTATCCTCTCTAAATCAACTTTTGTTGACCAAAGACAATACATTTTATAAGCAAGGCAGAACGCAAAATCACATTACCCATCCACGAGTACAATGAAAATATGTAAACAAAAATAGTTAATAAAATTCCAAGGTATGTATAATATTGTAATATATTTTGGAGTATGCGCATTTGTTTACCGCTCTCCATTTTAAGGATTCCTTATATACTTGCTTGAATATGGGAAGTCGGTGCTGGGATTATAGTCTTTAGACCAAAATAATTAGCCAATTACTAGGGGCAAACGTTACGGAGTGAAGTGTAAGTGAGTTTCAAGATGACATGGTTTACTTTTGGTGAATTCAGGTAAGAGCCGCATGAGTATCCCTGTCACTCAGTAGTCCCTATTCAAATCTAATTGCGTGAATTGATCGTGTGACTCCAGGTGCAGTATTTATGACTGGAGATTGGTAAATTATACAATGGAATCAACAGAAAAGGACTGTTCCGCCGTCGGCGGGCGCCATTTATTGTTGCTGTGGTGGTAAATATGTTACAAAGTTACAGGCGAAATGAAGCTAAAAATCATGATTTAAAAGGCCTAAGGTGGCGTAGTAAAAACGGTTCCCTGTATTAGGTTGTTGAGTTGTATAGTTTCACGGCGTGAAATACTGGCGGTAAGTTACGGAAAGTTAACGAACAGAAGTTTTGCAGTTGTGACATTGACATACAATTGGGAAGTTGGGATTTGTGGTCATGTATTAATTAGAGTAACATTACTGATAGATTGGACGCGTTGGACTTTCCAGTTTGCAGAAGTAGTTGTACAGGATTCCTTTGAATCGGGGAAACCTATGACTCGTAGCGGGATTCGCGCAAGGGCTTGACATCGCTCGGTCAAGAAACTCATTTGGTTGATGCAATAGTTCTTGCGTGAGCATAATGCAAATATGTATACTGGCTTGCACTGTTTTCAGCTATGATGTACGATGTTAAGATCTCAGTCGGTCAGGATATTTTTTAACAACGGTATCTTTTATCCTAACACGTCTTTCAATACGGTACCATTTACCCCTTGCAATAAAGTATATCAGTTGGAGGTTGAGGATGAACTAATCGATATTGAATTTCTCTAAGTACTGTTTGGTCAATGTTGGGATCTCATTATCTTGTTATTGCAAAAAATATATACTGGTTATAATCAATTACACCTTTAGTTTTATGATTATTTAGACATTCTATATAAATCCAGCATTGTATCAGTTAATATTTCGACGATATTGTTATATGTGACCAGTACATTTGAACATGTATGATTATAAACAGTAAAATTAGGCATTTAAACTGTAGGAAAAAAAATTCTACTGAAAAATGTTTCATCAGCATAAAAAACTAAGGATTGTCAAATCCGAGACTAGCAATATTTTATAATACCTATATTTGCTCTTTTCAGGCCAAGTTCTCACGTAATGGCTTGTTTTAGTAGATTGCTTGTTTTTGTGTGGGGTTTTTTTTTGTGCTCCCACACAAAATGCGCATGCTTGGAATTTATTTTCCGTTGCCATGACGTATAAAAGTTACCGGCCATGCACCAACATTTTTCTTTATACATCAGATTTGCATAACATGATTAAAAGTAGTTATACTTGAACAAAAAGAACGAAAAAAAAAACCTATAAAGTGTACAGAAAAAAATAATTTAATTTCTCGAAATAAAAGTATACATCACTGTTACTTAGATACGATTTTCCACCTATAGAGGACGCCAGCAGGAAATGACGTACATTTATCCTCACAAGACGAAGTAGGGGGGGGGGGGGCGGCACCAGAAAGACCCCCCACCCCACTTTTCCAAAAAATTATAGTGTTTTATGTGTATTCATCCCCCCCCCCATGTGTTGTATGTTTTATATTATGCAAAAGAATTTAGGTCAAAAAAATTTAGTTCTCCTTTTTAACGGGGTATTTCTTTTAAAACCTAGTTTTATCTATAGGGTTGTTTTTCCGAATAGGTTTCCATCTTTCCATCACCTGACTTGAAATCCCTTCCCTATACTCTTGGTTGACCTTGGCTAGAGGTCGCCTATATCCCGTGTGTGCTATATATATATATATATATGCTATAGTTTGTGGATGCTATATTTTGCTTCCATGTTGGGATAGCCTTTATTTTTTCCCAAATCTCCCCAGTAATCTTAGGACCAAGAAAAGGTTTATTTTTATTTATTTAATATATTTTTGAATTTTGGCTAAGTAACGGTGTATTATAATTTAATTAAGAAAAAAAAACTTAATGTGTTCTGTGTGCAAATATATTGTGTCATTATTCACATATTGGATTTGTAAATTGAAATCCGCTGTACTCGAGTTGGAGTCCATACACTTTTTTATTTGCTTGTATTTCTCCCACCTAGAGTTAGGCCGTCTCAAATTATTTATTGGATTTCTGCCAAAATCTCTAAAAATGGTTGTTCTTCCCACACACACACACACATACACACATACACACACCCAGTGGGGATTTACAGTGCAGTGCGAGAGCTGCACATTTTGAGCAAATAGAATTAGAAGAGAGACTTATTAGATCCTTTGTTTTCGTGTATGTATGTAAAGTTTCCTATATGAGGTGTTTTTCCCGACTCTTTCATAGCCCCATGACGTCATTATCTCGTACTTTTCCCATATAGTTTCTCTGTCCCGATAATTAGGATTTGTGATAGTTTACGTAATATAATTAAAGTTTATTTAATTATTTAATTTTAATTGTAATGGATAATAAAAAGAAACTGAAGCTGTTTAGGAAAATTTATAAGAAATTAAAAGGGTGGCGGCTACAGCACATTCCAATCCGGGGTGGGGGTATGAGGGCAAGGGTTCACTTTGTGATGGTCCCCTTTAAGGGGAGATTATCCATTGCCCCATCTCCCTCCCCTTCATTTCACCCTTTGCAGCCCCGTCCCTCCCATTCACAAATCTTCCTAGAAGTTCTTTTTTCTAATTAATTTGAAAGGATTACAAAAAAAATTGCCTATTCATTTTTTTTATGTTTATGACTTGGTCACACGCTATCATGGTTTTAGTTATGTTATCTGTTATTTTTCCTATTAAAGTTTTGTTAAAGTTGCCGTCTTGATATAAAACTTGGTTTCTTCTGTATTTTTATTTCTTGGATATCTCCATAATTAATTGTATCCTGTCTTGTTTCCTAAACTCGCACTGTGCCATCGCATGATATTTTGTGAAGTTCGCACATTTGCACATGAGATATTTTACATGTATGCATATGTCGTGTAGATATTTGAATATCAAGCTTTGTATTTTGGAGAGCCGATGTTGGTCCAGTACCTCCAAGGTCTGTCTCAATTAACGGAGATATTTCCTCCTTTACTTTATTTTTAATTTTAGTGGTTAAATTTTCCCTTATCCAATTATATGTTTCCTTAGTTTCAATTCCCCAAAGTTCCTCATTTTTCCTATATTTACATAAAAGTTCCTTTATACTTCTAAAGGTCCTTGTTGTTTCTAGTCTTTTTACCAGTTTATTATTTTTGTAGATGTCACTTATGTTTTTCATGCTAAAACCAAACCAGTAAATGTATAAAGCTTCCTAAGGGGTTTTGGGTTGGATATTTACTTCTTTTACATTATAAATTAAATACTAGAGAGGAGGCCTAACTCGAATCGGGAGAAACACAAATAAATAAAGAAAGAAAGTGCGGACCCTGACTCGAATACAGCCTACCTCATTTTGAAAATAGACTTTAATGTGAGAAACGCTATACCATAGTCAATCACATAAAACAAAAGGTTTTATTTTAATTTCAAATGGTAGTATACCGTTCATCTCGCTGTAATTCTAAATTGCAAATTAATTCAAAAGCAACTAAATTTATACCAGGACAAACAAATAAATTTGAAAAGTCCATAGAAAAATATATATTAAGACAACAGAGACAAATTTGACATAGTATTGCTGTCCCTACACACAGACTATATAGCATACACACACCATAGCATTGATACACATAGCATACACGGAACATAGAAAATTCTTGACAAATATCACTAAAAATCAAGATATGAAATCTGAAAATGGGAATAAGACCCATGTTTCAGACTACTACCCTTTAGAAAACACTAGGATTAATTATAAACTAAAAGTTTGATCAAAATTCCTTTTTAAACTTTAAACAAGCACACACATCTTTGGGTATACAAGAGTACATGAAAACACTTTATTTTTTTTGGGGGGGGGTCATCTGTCTGGTGCCCCCCCCCCCCATGATATTTTCGTAACTCATACTAGCGAAAGATTATCATTTGCACTCACATTGTATGTTCTTTAAAATAATGATTTTTTTTTTTGATTTGCGAGATATCGTCGTATAGTTAACCTGGATACAATATAATCTTGGTCCGTTTGCACCTTGAAACTTATCATGCGTGAATGGCAGGCGCCTTCAAGCAATCTGGTGATATTTTCGTCTCTTTTGCGATATTTTTTTTATCTGTCATTAGCGATACACACACAGTAAGGATGCATACGCATGCCGGCATCCGCTACATTTACGGAGTTCGTTGATATATTTTGTTCTGTAAATTTCGCATGATGAAAAAAGAAGGAATACATTATAACAATGCAAGGTTAGTTTCTTTTATTTTATTTTCAATCAAGTGTTTGTTTATTGTACCGTGCCGGGGCGGGGGGGGGGGGGGGCACAAATTCAACACAAAATTAGTTCCTTTCTTATCTGCATGGAATAATGGAGCAAATATGATTGACGATATTGACTAGTTATAACAAGCTTTCAATTTACGCGCGCACACACGAAGACAACTTGAAAAATAGAAACAAACAATAAAATTAACTGGTAACTTCGCACTTGCTCAAGGCTTTGTAGTTACAATGGGGGGGGGGGTCTGTGCTATTATCTGGTTAGGCATGACTATTTCGCAGAAATACAAACAAATCGTTTGAGATGAGCATAAAATACAATTATTTCTTTTCCTCCATACATTTACGATACTCTCAAAGGACCCACATATTTAGGTAAAAGTATGACCGTTACCAGGCGTTACCGAGTTGAAAATATGCCGAGTAAACTTACGAATTACGCCACGTACAATGTATAAACAACACTTGGCAACTTTTAATGATAAAAGATGGTGTTTTTATTTATTTACTTATTTATTTAGTTATCAGAACTCTTTCAGAATAACAATGTAACTGCCGATTATACAGCTCGCCTCTAAGAAGATTTTCGTAGTTTCCAACTGCCATGCATAAAATAAGTTTATGCCAAAGTGATCGTGACCTACAAAATGTTGGCCATTGTCACAGGGCATAAAATTCATAAAACAATAAAGAACATTCATTTTTGTTCTACCAAAGCAGCCGAACCATAATTAGTTGATAAAACACAAGGATATTTGTTGTTATTTTGCAAACCATTGCTAATAAAATCAGCTTCAGAAACTATTATTATTGTCCGCCCTAGAGGAAAGATTTTACAAGGTGGAAATCACTGACTGTCAGTATACCTGGAATGACAACCAGTATGACAATTATAACTAGTTTGTGAATCAGTAAATAATCTTGAGTAGCCACTGCACCTGAAATGCGTGCAGTCCATTCATCGAATACCTCCTATTCATTCATTGTATAATACACATTTTACTTACTAAGAATATCCTATCACAGTATAAATGTTTAGTCATAAATCGGGAAAGTTTACAACTGTATATGCATATTTATTTATATTTTAACCGTACTGTCATAAAGGTACTTCTGTGGAGGCTAGTGTGTATATGTCATGATGAAAGCTTATGTCATTAATAGTTTTCTTTCTTTGCTCTTTACAAAAAATCAAAATAATAAGACTTTCGTTCATCTTTTGTTAGATTTCATATTTTCTTGAGAATTTTTTAAAAAATGTATCTGGAAAGTGAACATACAAAATACGATAATTTAAAAAATGAAATTTGGGTCTCCATCTAAAGAATTTATATATTCTTAGTTACTACTCAGTAATTTTTAATTATACATAAATGATTGTAAGATAAATTAGTTTTACAGAAGGGTTTACTTGCTATTCTCTTTGTATAATTCTCCCAGCTTTAAACTACAGATACAGAACATTACATAAGACAGCGAATTTCAGTCTTAACCTAAAGCTCGATGCTGGAGAAGAGGTCACTAAATTACCGTTTCCATAGTTACACACTGGTCAGATAGAGCAGTCTCCCGCAGGTATCATTCCCTATAGATGAATTAGAGGCCAAGTAAACTGCCTTCATTTCATGAGCTATACTAGTGTAGTATAGATGAAATAAGTTTCAAATTGCAAAAGTTGTCTCTTTTGTAACCAAAGTGCAAATCAATAAAGAAATATAATGACATGTAAAATTACATGAACAGCAATGAAGGATCTTTTCACGAGAGTCGCAAAAGATTGAAACTATTTAACGAATTTCATAAATTTCATTTTAAATAATCTTAAATGTAAGATTATGTTATGTGTATCACATGACAGAAATGATATTCAATAAAAAGCATAAAAATAGGTTACATAATTGACTTTAAATTACATTCGTCATTACACCTTCAATTCATATGTCGTCATGCCGGCATTTGCTGAGTTATTGGGTGTTATTAAACGTATCATATAGTTACGTATGATACTGGAAAATATCATTTGGGTATATTAATCTTAAGAGGAGCAACATTGGCTCAGTGGTTAGCGTCTCAGACCTGCGACCGAAAGGATGCAGGTTCAACCCCTGCCATCGGATCAAATCCTAGACCTTATTGGAAAATAATGAGATAACAAGTACATTCTAGAAAGACATGGAACCTATTACCTCCACTGAAACGTACGAAATGATCATCTAAATTTGCAACAAGTGATCAGGAGAAGTGCGACCTGTTGAACTCGGAAGTTTGATATGTTACACGTTTAAAAAATTATGATAAACAGTCACCGCATTTTGAAGTTAGAAATGAAACTTTTATTTCTGCCATCATTATATATAAACAAGAAATTATAGATGTAGTAACTAGTCTTGACCTAAACAAAACCGCTGGAACCAATCCAATAAGTAATAAACTTGTACAAGTATAGTTGAAGAAATGTATGTTCCATTGCAAATACATTTAAATAAATCACTCCCAGCCAGCGTGTTCCTAACACAGTGCAAGCTAGCGTATGACATACCGATGTATAAGAAAGGAGATAAAACACTACCGTCTAAATGCAGACTAATTGTTGACTTCAGCTAAATTATATACACTATTCATAAGTCCAACCTTAGAATATACTTCTGGAGTCTGGGATAATTGTTCTATTGAAGATTCGGAAAGATCAGAATAAAGGGGGGAAAATCAGATGGAAGATGCACGGATCGTTCCAGATCTATACCCATTAATTCTTCTAGATAGTCTCTTTATGCGGAAACTGCTTGGTTTGCACAACGAAGGAAAAGGAAGAGATTATGCATTATGTATTCGATTATAAATACTCAAGTACCTAACTATTTAAACGAACTTCTTCCACAAAGGAGATATGAGGCATCTAATTATCGTCTACGTTACTCTCAAAGTATCACACCAATCTCAACCAAACTTTATATTTTCACACGACCTTTTACCATATACGATTCGTCTTTAGAACTCTCTGCCTGATGATATCCGAAATCCTCCAAATCTTTCTATTTTTAAGAAACGTTTCTCTAATTTAACTAACGTGTCATCACACAAGCAGAAAGACATCTTATTGTAGGTGAGTAGTCACGTCACTTTTCAATGATAAATCTAGACTTAACCAAGAAGTGTATTGAAAGGTAGAGCGAAAGAGCTGGGATCTTTGGCATTAGGTAAGGGACAATAGACAAAGTGTTCAACTTCTTCATTATCATAAGCACATGCACACGTGATAGAGTTAACTAAATTCGCCAGGTAAAGGTCGGATTTCAGGAGACTACCTGCTTGTCTAAGTTTAGTATGTAGGATATTAAGGTGACATTTGTCAGTAGCGTAATTAGTTAGTTGAATTAGAAAAACGTTTCTTAAAAACAGAAAGATTTGGAGGATGAGAAACCTATAAACTGATATCAAATGTGTTAACATCGGTGGTTCTTTACAATTGGCATGACTTATTTGGTTATATACAAACCATCAAAAAACGGCAAGGGTAGAAGCGGGTAGCAAAGATATGAAGATCGGTAAGTCGCAAGCAATACCGAGACAAAAAAGGCAACTTTCAAGGTAGCATTTTCACACATTTATATTGACACGGGTCGTTTTAGACTAATGAGAAACCAATAACTGGATATCAAATAGGTCCAAATCTTTGTAGCTTTTTTTACGATTAACATGACATATTTAGCCTTATAAAAAACGATCATGTTGCAAGGATATAGGCGCACGGACAGAGAAATTAAGATGTACTTAATAAGATACATACACATAATTTTTACTGTTTTATTGCTTAAGTATATGCTTCATATCACTAGAATCAGCATCGAGGTATGTGATACCATCGCAAAACAGCAATGCTAGAGGCACGTAACAAGGATATGAAGATATGAAGATTGGTAATGGTAAAGTCGCAAAGGATACTGGGTAAAATATATAAACTTTTCTAGGTTGCATTTTCACACATTTCTGTAGGCATAGATCAATTTAGACTGATGAGAAACCTACCAAATAATACCAGATTTGTCAAAATCTGTGTGTGCTTACGATTGGTATGACTTATTCGACTCTAAGATAAACGTTCGTGTTGTAAAGATCTAGGAGCACTAACATTCAAATGATTATCATCGAATTATATGGTACCATCTCAAAGCGGCAAGGGTAGAGGCACGTAGGTAGAATATAGAATATGATGATCCGTTGATGATCCGTAATATCGCAAGCGACACCAAGTAAAAAATATCAACTTTTTTGCTTGCATTTTCACACATTTATATATTTCACAGATCAATTTAGACTGATGAGAAACCTATCAATTGATATCAAATTCGTCTAAATCGCGTTTTTAAAAAATTACTAATGTTATAACTTATTTGCCTATATGGAAAACGCTCATTGAGGAAGACAATGAGCGGACATACAGACACACAAAGATGTACTTTGCAAGATGCATGCACATATTATATATTGTTGTATAGCTTTCCTTATATGTTTGAGATCTATAATATTAAAATTGAAATATGTGGTACCGTGGCAAACTGCAATGGTAGAGGCACGTATCAAGGATATGAAGATCGATAAAGTCGCAACCGATATCGAGTCAAAAATACAAACTATTTTATTTTCATTTTCACACATTTCTGTTGGCACAGATCGATTTAGACTGACGAGAAACCTAACGATTGATATCAAATTTTGCTAAATCGGTGTTTATTATTATTGTAATGACTTATTCACCTGTTTGTTAAACGATCGTATAGAAGACATTAGGAGAAAAGACAGACAAATGAAGACGTACTTAATAAGATACACACACATATTATTTGCTGTTGTACAGCTTTAATTATATTCTTCAAATTTATAGTATTAGCATCGAAATATGTGGTACAATCGCAAAACGGCAATGGTAGTTTCACGTACCAAGGCGTACTATTGGCAGAGATCGACTTAGAATCATGAGAAACGTATCAATTGATATCAAACTTGTCAACATCGTTGGTTGTTTGCGATTGGTATGACTTATTCGCCTATATGGAAAATATTCGGTTAGGAAGGCACTAAACGCAAGGACGTACAAATGAAGACGTACTTCATAAGACGCATACACATTATTTACCGTTGAACAACTTTTATTATATGTGTCAGGTTTATAGAATTAGCATCGAAAAAAATGTGATACGATCGCAAAATGGGAATGGCAGATGGACGTAGCAAGGATACGATGATCGGTAACGTTGCAAGCGATACTGAGTGAAAAATACCAACTTTTCTATTTTGCATTTTCACCCATTTATATTGGCACAGATCTATTTAGACTGATAAAAATTTATCAACTGATATCAAACGTGTCAAAATCGTTCTTTGCGATTGGTATGACTTATTCGCCCATATGGAAAACTTTCGTATAATTCAGATGTAGGCACACGGAAAGACAGATAAAGACGTGCTTAATAAGATACATACACATATTTTATAATTATGTACAGCTTTAATTCTATGCTTCAGATCTATAGTATTAGCATGGAAGTATGTGCTACCATCGCAGAACGGGAACGGTATATGAACGTAGCAAGGATATGAAGATCAGTAAAGTCGAACCCAATATTCAGTAAAAAGTACACTTTTTTGTATTCTGCATGTTCACACATGTCTGTTGGCAGAGATCGAGTTAGACAGATGAGAAACCTATATATTAATATGAAATTTGTCAAAATCGGTGTTTATTTACTATTGGTATGACTTATTCGTGTATATCGAAACCGTTCGTAGACGAAGGCATTGGGCGCACGAACATACATTATGAAGACATACTTAATAAGAAGATACATAAACATATTATTTACTGTTGTACAGCTTTAATTATATGCTTCAAATCTATAGTATTAGCATCCAAGTAGGTGCTACCATCCCTAAACGGGAAGGATGGGAGCATCAAGGATACGAAGTTCGGTAAAGTCGCAAGCGACAATGAGTCACAAATAGCAACTTTTTTATTATTCATTTTCACACTTTTTTTTAATTATTTTTTTTTTTTTTTTTTTTTTTTGTTGCACAGATCGATTTAAACTGATGAGAAACCTATAAATTGATATCATATATGTCGAAATCGGTGGTTGTTTACGATTGGTACAACTTATTTACCTATATGGAACATGTTCGTGTAAGAAGGCATTTTGTCGCGCGGAAAGACAAATGAAGACGTATTTAATAAGATATATAAACATGTTATGCTGTTGTTTAGTTTTAATTTTATGCTTCAAATCAGTAGTCAGCATCGAAGTATGTTGTAAACTCCCCCTCCCCTTAGTATGCAACTGCAAGCACACTTTGTCAAATGCTAAAAGGCACTAACTTTCTTGAAAATTATAATAATCAAAAAAATTCCGGATTCGTATATTATAACGTTATAATGCGCTTTCATTTTCCGTCAGGTAGGTCTCCAGGTCGAGTTGTTATGAACAACAGGAAACAGTATCGTACATGCTTTGCTAAGCGATCGCTCAGGTGGTGCAGTGTCTGTACAGAGCGTCCGCCTTGGATGCGAGAGGTCGCGGATTCAAACCCCTGCCGAATCATAATGAAGACATAAAATGGTACTAGCAGCTGCCTCTTTTGGTGTGAGGATAATGTGATTGGGTGGGACAAAATGCTGTATGTTTGTGGCATGATGCCACATTGCTAGACATCATTATAAACTGTCACAATGCAGACATGGTAGCGATATGATTGCATTTTTTTTAAAAGCTACGTTAAAAATTACACACACACACACACACACACACACACACACACACACACTTTGCTTGGTTATTTGCTATTTGAAGAGATGAATATTGTTCATATTTCAACCGCTTTTTATTAATGATCATCGATGTGACCAACATATACGATAATAATACTCCCGATGATGATGATGATGATGGTTGTTGTTCTGATTTCTGTATTACTACTGCTCCATGGGTATATTATATATCGAACTTGAAAACAGAAGCACTACCAGCAATAAAGCAGCTTTGAAAACAAATCGCACTTAATCGATAGCAATATATATTGAGATCAAAATGAACGTCAAATGCTCTGTGCAACTGTATCGAAATGAACTATTACATGCTGGTCTTTTTTCTTTTTTTTTTGGACAGTTTTAGACCGAAAAAAGTAGTACTTCAAGGCTCTGTCTATGGCATAAATATGTTCATGTACACTTTTCCATTGTAACTTTAAGTGTATAGACTGCAAATACGATGAAGCACAAATCGAGGACGTCGAGTGTTAGCATTGGAACAATGTTACTACTTCGGTCGAGAAGGATAACGACGTATATATGTATTCCTGCCCACTACCATGTAGGATGTATCAAACTGTATATTACTCAAGCGCTCTTTGTCGAGCGTGCTGGTGTGTGTGTACAAAAAAAAAATGGAATATAATAACTTTAACTGAAATATATACAATTAAATTCTATATTAAAGTGATGCGGCACCTGGGAGTAAAGCAAAAATGGAAGAAACAAATTTCCGGATCGCTACTATCAACAGCAATGGGATAGACAAAGCGAAAGCAGACAAAATAGCCAAAGAAACAAACTTTGATGTAATAATGATACAAGAAACACACTATGGAATTAAGCCAGAGTTCAAAATTTTAGTAGAAGACAAACTTAACGCAATAAAGATATGCAACAATTTTGCAAATAATGATATTAGAGTTGGTTGCAACAATAATATTTTTAAAAAGCTGGGAAAGGTTTGAGGAGGGGGGAATTTTTTAAGGGACGGTTGCTACGTGTTAAAATGTTTAATTGGCATATTATAAATGTGTACATGCCAGCTAATAGAAATAAGAAACTAATTTTAAAGAAAACGTATATACCTACCTACAACAATATTCGATGGAAAATCTAATCATAGGGGGAGATTTCAACTGGGTAACTATAAATTAAACCAGTCTAGCAGGATTGATAAATTTTACGGAATTTTTTATGATCCATTAATATATATTAATACTACAATAACCAACCAAAAGCTATCAGACCATTTCATGCTCACTATTGACCTAAAAATGAAAAAAATAGAAAAATGTGGGCCAGGACTATGGAAACTAAATAATAAGATTTTAAATGACAAAGAATATGTCGAAATAATAATTAAAAAAAGAAATTGAAACCGTCAAAAATGAAGAAAATATTAATATAATAATTGATTGGGATGTTTTAAAAAACAAAATAAAAGGAATAAATATTCAGTACTCAAATAGAGGGCGGAAAAACCCCAGAAAAAAAAGACAAACACGAACTCAAATTAGAACTAAGCAAAACAACAAACGACGATGGAGAAAGAAAAAAAAAAAAAACGATTGACAGACAAAATTAAAATCGTTGAAGAAGACGAAAATCAGGGGAGAATAATAAGGGCGGGAAAATTTACAGAGATCTACAACGAGACAAAAAACGTATATAAGCGAGAAGAATTTAGAAAAGGGGGTGATACAATTTTAAACAATATCAAAATAAACAATGTAACCCATACTGTAAAAGAAGATATCCTAAATAATATTTCCAAATATTATAAAGAACTATACACCACACACCACACAGAACATATACTTCAGCACAATCGACAGCTACTTAAAAAATGTCGACTGTGAGATGACATCAGCAGTACATAGAGACCAATGTGATGATGTCATCACAGATGAAGAAATCACAAAAAGTATATCAACACTCACAAAAGTCACCAGGGAAAGATGGACTCATCGTGGAAATTCTACCAAAAGTTCCACGGTGAACTGACGCCGATCTTAAACGCTTTGTATAATAATATAGTTTTAAGTAAAAATAAAATGACTAAATCTATGAGGGAGGGAGTTATCACAGTTATATACAAAGGGAAAGGGAATAGAGACGAGATTAAAAACTGGAGGCCTATATCACTTTTAAACACGGACTATAAGATTTTAAGTAGGATTTTAACAAATACAGTAAAGGGTAGGATAAACAAGATAATTAATGTAAATCAAACTTGTGGGGGAGGGATATACAAAACAATATTTTAAACATTAAAACTATAATTAACTACATAAATGAAACTGGTATGATGAGTGCTATGGTACTCTTCGACCAGGAGAAAGCTTTCGGCTGATTTGAACAAAACTGTATAAAGAATGTTTTTAAAAAATTTGGTTTCGGACCCAATTTCCAAAATGGACCAAAATCCTACACACTGGGATAATTAAACGGGAAATGCACGAAAGAATTTGAAATACAACGATCAGTGATACAAGGATGTCCACTATCAATGCTAGAATACGTAATGGCAATATAAATCCTACGTCACACGATAAGAAACAACCCAGATATACAAGCAGGGGCGTATTAACCATTAAGCAGGCTAAGCACGTGCATAGGACACCAGGGCCAAAGGGGGCACCACAAAGTTGAGAAAAGGGTGAAAAGAAAGAAAGAAAAAAGAATGAAGATTTGTAAAAGAAACTGATACAACTAGTGCAAATTGATCATGATGTCCTGTTTCTTGATCATGGTACACCCTAGGGTTATCTTCTCAGGTGTACGTGGAAAAGAGGGAGGCACCAAGATTTGTCAGTGCTTAGGGCACCAGTGAGCCTTAATCCGCCCCTGATTATACAAGGCATACAAATACCAAACCTAAAAAAGAATTAAAAAATGCTCTAACATGCATATGATTGCAAAATCTTTATAAGAGAGGGGAAATGCTATAAGCGTCGGGTTCCAAAATAAACCACAACAAGCACGAAATCTTAAAAATAGTTAACTGGAGGGGCAACCACCCTGTATTATCGCCCCCCCCCCCACACACACTTACTGAGAGACACTGTAAAGGCTCTAGGGGTTTACTTTGGTAATAAAAAAAAGAAGCTGTAGAAAATTATGAACATATTATCAATAAAATAAGAGAAAATGTGAAAATCTGGCCATGGCGCCATTACCTATCATGGAGCGGGCCCAAGTGGCCAAGACTTATTTATACTCAAATATTAACTACATAATTAAATCCATAGATATGGATAATACAATTTTAAACAAAACAGACAACGAAATAATAGATTATATATGGAATCATAAAATGAATCATGTAAAAAAAGAGACATTATATAGGGCCAAAAGTAGAGGGGGCTTGGGGTTGCCGAGCCCTCTACTACTATAATTAACTAACATAATCAATAGATTAAAAAAAAAATGCACTCAGACCCGGCTACAGCGTGAGAAGCACCGTACATCTACTGGTTCGGCTTCACCTTGAGAAACCGACCAGAGATATACAAAAATAACAAATTAATATAAAAAAATCGAAGTGCCACGCAAACATATGAGAACTAATTTTAAAATATAGAGACAAAACAGATTTATGCAAAATTTAATAAGTAAAAGTCACGCTTGGATTAGGGGGGAGGTAACCAAAAATATAAAATGTAGAGTAGAGCAAGACAACTGAGGGGGTAAATTGGACAAAAAATTGGAAAAATTGGGGAAAATAAGATCTGTCAAAACACAAAGTATAATTTTTAAATACCTGCACAACACCTGGCTAACAGGCGAATAAACAATCAAACATCGTATGCTGAGGATAATGCCGAAATGCCCTTTATGTAAAACAGCGAACTTCACCAAACTACATACGATTGTCCAATGTGATAAAACTAAACATAATAGGATAAAGTTAATAATGAAAATTTGCAAAAAATATAAGTATAACAAAAATAACATTTTATTCATAGATTTAGACTACGAAAACAAAATCGTTCTAAAATGTATAGACTATATAGTAACTACGATGATATCCTGTGGACAGGTGATAAAGATTTTTAAATAAGATACGTGGTAAAAATAAGACTATTAACCACAACAAGAACTCAATACGTCTTACGACGAATAGATACTTACCGTCAGGTTGATATAACGCAATTGATGTTGGAATTGGGGGAGAGAGGGGGAGGGAGGAATAGGTATTACAGACCGAAGGGTCGCGTAGCGCAATTGCGAGCTGATGCCATACCCATACCCCCTCCTAACACCCCACAACAGCCATATTTCAAAGAAAATTTCAAATTCTATTTCAAATATTTCAAACAAACCCATATAACTTTTTTTTTAAAAGAGAAAAGGGAAGAAAGGAAGAAAGAAAAAATAAAAGAATTTTGTAATTTAATTTGTTTTCTTCTTTCTCTGAAAGAAAATTCTAAAGACATATATAGGAAGGGATACAGGGAAAATATAAGGGGGAAGTAAATGGCGATGACATCATGGGGCTAAGTCACAGGGCTCGGTGAAGTGCACAGGCCCATCATGAGTCTTTGCAAACACCCAATGTAGAACATAAACAGACAAAATAAAGACACAAATACATACTGTATAACACTTAGTTTAAAACCCTACTAACTTCTCCCGCACTGCATGGTTGACCACTATAGAATAATGTGGTCTCATAAATACGTTTGAATCTTTCAATAAAGCATAATCAGATAAACTAAATAAAGGAGGCCTAACGCGACCCAGGAAAAACACATAGAGAATAAAGAAGCGTGAACCTTGGATCGAGCGTAACCTACCTATCAACATCTTTAAAGACTATTATGAGGAACGACACATATTATCACTCGAATAATAAAATAGGAAATTATTTTTATTAAACAAAATCTAAATAGTACACCATTCCAACGTCAAAATTAGAAGACCATAAAACAAATTAAAGACACAATATAACATCATAAAGGAAGAAATACAACTGGGAAAGATATTTGATCTATACTTGCTGTCTCAAACATAAAGAAAACATAGCATACACACAATATAACACCATTACATATAGCAAACACTGAGACCTAGGCGACATATAGCAAAGGTTACAAAACATTTCAAGGGAAGGAACTTCGAGCAAGGTGAGGGAAACCAGACTCGGACGAACAACCCTTTAGATAACACTATGGAAACATAAATACCTGATCAAAAATTCTAAAAACTAAATTTTTTATATAACATTTTGTCTTAATAAAACGTAGAACACATCTGAGGGGGAAATACACAAATATAAAATACTTTTTATTTTTTTTTGAAATGGGGGCATCTGTCCGGTGCCCCCACCTCACTCCCAAAAAAGTGTGTGTGTGTGTGTGTGTGTGTGTGTGTGTGTGTGTGTGTTATTATACCCATTACATTACTTACAAAATATATATGGTGCTGATATTTTCGGCAAGCGGGAGACCTACCAATATTCTGCATATAATTATTTTAATGTTTTTCAGAGCGAGAGTATTGGGGCCTGATCTGTTCAATATATTTCTCAACTGATACAGCAGGTATAATCAGAGGCGTAGCTGGGGGGGGGGGAGGGGAGTACATATGTCCCCGGGCGCCAAGGTACAGGGGCGCCAAAATGAGGCTTACAACGTTACATTATAATAAGTAAACAAGGGTAATATTCAAAAATGTGATTAAACGGGGAGGGGGCTGGGGCGCCAATTTTATTGTTCGTCCCCGGGCGCAAAATATCATAGCTACGCCTCTGGGTATAATAGAGACCCCCCCCCCCCCCCGAGTTTGCCACAGAGCGCTCGTGTAATATACGGTTTAATACAAAATACATGATTGTGGGCAGGAATATACAAATTTTGGTCGATATACATGATCGTTGGTATCTATTCAAACGAGGGCCATGAAATACATTAGCAAATTCCTACAGTATTTTAAGGCAGGCGATTACGAATTATTTAAACCACGTTTTTCATCTGTCACAGATTTTATAATCATTTTGAAGTGGCTACTTTATCTCGAGGAAAACGAGCGGTAAGTGTTATACAAAACAAAATCTTAATATCAATTTGATCACTTTTGCGTCATTTGACAGTAAGAATAGTAATAAATAGAGGATAATTTCTTTTCCTACGTTAGGCCTAATACCTGGTATGTTTTTTAGTGTGGTACACACACAAAAAAACAACCCCAAAACAACATTAACAACATTTTAAAAAACCCACAAAAACGAGTGCCGTGCCGAAGCCACGGGCTAAAATGCTTTATTATTATTTTTTTTATTTATAGCATCAATCACAAATTGAAATATATACAGTATTAGCGTTGGAAAAGAAAGTTTTCTTTTTGTTATATTTTTTTTTCTCACCCTAGCGAAACACTTTCTGCAAATGACCTTAATAAAGAAAAATAATAAATTAACCTAAACCACTCTGAATGTCGACCGTATCTATTATTTACACGGCATCATGCGCGGAAGAAAATACCAACTGAACCGGGATTTCAGACAGCAGATGAATTGAAGTTGATTCATTGAACATCATTAGCAATTGTACAATCAAACAGATGCAACAATGAAAAGTGGAACTATGAAAAATCGAGAATGTTAGATTTGCGAAGGATTTATTCCGAATCATTGTCTGCTAATAGAGAATTCATGTCAGTTGCTGTGTCGGCGATGCTCACACAGCGCGCCGTCCAAATGTGAAGTTGCGTTTTGCTGACAGACATAACACTGTGCCATGATTTATCTGATGGCATGTAAAGAAGCTGCTTAAATTATAGTATTTAAAAGTTTCTTCATTTTGTAAGAGCTCAAGAAATTAATTCTGGTTTGAAAGACAAGATGACGGTAAAACTCAGAAGACGTAGCTGTACAGTACCGTTGGTGTTGGAGACATCATAATAAAGGTAACTGCGTTAACTTCGCTTTTTGTTTGGTAATTTGTTGGATATTATCTTTTGCTGATCTTCTTTGAGCTTGGAGTAAATTTTACATTCTGAACATTTTTATTTGCACTTATCTGCTTACTATGTATTGCTGAGATATCATATAGAATATGAAGTCAGTATAATGGTACTATATTTTACATATTTGAATGATAAAAGACTGGTAAATGATATAATGATAAACTACAAAATAAATAATTTGCCCATTATCCCAAATATGTTAATTAAAACAAACATTGGATGTAAATTCAGATATAATGAGCAGTTGTAAGAAGTAAGAAATAACATTTTATCCATTGAACCTGTTATGTGTTATCATCATCAGTTTTAAAATAAACACATGGAGACAAGTTTGCTTAAATTCTAAAATTAACACACACACACACACACACACACACACACACACACACACACACACACACATGGTATTTTAATCTAATACAGAAATGGTGACATTGATATATGCAGACCAATAGTTTGTTTTCTTCTACAGATATAAATTAAAAAGCCTAATTCTGAGAGTTTCACCTACAACATTCATGATGGGAAAGGGCCACTAATTAAGAGCTGACATATGTGGAAGAAAAATACCATCCATGTTGAAAAGGGCTAGAGGTAATGTGAGAAAACATAATTTATCAATCTTATTTAACATTATTGTTGCTATTTTATCTCAACTGGTCAAAAGGCTAAGTGGGTTTATGTAATGGTCCAGAGTGTGTTATTTATTTCACATCCCCTTCTGTCTTTCAACAGTTAGAAATTAGCTACTTTGGAGTCCATAGTTCTGATCAATTTGTTTATATAAAACTTGGTTTTGGGCTTAAATCAACATCTTGGATAATCTAATAATGAGCAAAATCCAAGTATATACATGTGATCATGTATAAGATTAGTTGAGGTTTTTAACCAGCCTAAAAGCCATGCTTCCACAATATAGGCTAAAATCATTAAGTTGTCCTAGAAGTTTGATGAGTGTTAACCATTAATAATAATAAGGTGATCTTTCATCTGAGTATGTTACCAAAGCATGCAATATTTATACATGTAGTGCAGTTTTTACTAAACTTAGAATACATGCTTATATAAATGAGATCTAGATTGAAGTAGTGAAGATGCATACAAATACATGAGGTTATAACCACTACTGCTGATTCAAGTTTGATCGTGCTTGGCCATTGGGCTTATATAGTCAAGTTTCACAATGATGCTTATTATGAGTGTGATAAAGGTATGGTAGTGAAGTGACCTTGCATCTGATTGGCAGAGTTTCTTATGATTTGCACAACAGTGTTTATGATCCAATTTAGATCTGACTTGTTTAATTATTTGCTTGTATGTCTGAGGCTATAAGCAAAATCTATGCATATAATGTGGTGGTTCTACATCTCACTAGCCATTCTTGCTACTGCTCTTAAAACTATTTCTCATTAATTTTATCAGACTTGGTGAATAGATTTATCTCATCAAGATATAGCAAAAGAGCAATTTTGTAAAAAAAATATTCATTCATATTAAACTCAAATTCTGCATCTGATTGGTTGACCTTGGAAATACTATAAGGGCTCTATTTCTGACAAAAAGATTATTTTGATCTAATGTAGCAGAAATGCTTATATGATCAAAACATTGAACATATTTGATGACAAATAAGAAATAGTTTTTCATGCAAATTTGATAAACATTGATAAATCGGTTCATATCATTAAAAGCTTGGAAGAGTTTGATTACATGCGAGACCATCACATATTAATCATTCTTTATTTAGAGAATTATTTTTGTCAGGATTTAGTAAAATATGTAAAATCAATATGGACTGGTTTTGTTATGTACAGCAACACTAGTTGTTTACTGAGTACTGAGGGAATTGGAGTAAGGCAAGGGTACATCGCAGTAGGTAACCTGGTTGACTTGATAACAGGATTTTAACACAAACATTTTTATCAGGAGTCTAGCATACTAACCATTGAATCACTGCAGATCCTGCCCCCATTAGTTACCTTTTTAATACATAAAGCATTTGGGTTTTTTATGTCACAAATCCCATAGGGATTAAAATTAACATCATAGGTCTCACTGGATAGTTTCGTATTTTGACATCCCTCTATATTTTAAGGTAGAAGGCATGAACCTAATTATCACAAGCCTAGCATTTATAAATTTACACATAAGCTAAATCTATAATGTGGTTCAGATTTACTTTGAGTTAGGCATGGAAATAGGTTGGCTTGTTGGTGACTGCCTGTTACAGTTAGATGAGCATTGGAGATCATATGCGTAACTTAGTCTGCAAATGAGCTGCCGACTTTTATTTGTGTCTGCTACAGAGGTAAATATAAAAACATCTTGATGGTAGAGGGGTGATGAAAAGTATGCTAATTTGTTATAGTACTAGTGAATTTTATTCATGCATAAGGCACATACTGATTCTTTTAGTTGCCTTGTCACAGAAAAATATTGAAAATAGCTATTTCTAGTAAAAATGAATGTAAAATGTACCTGCATCCTTTGACCCTACCAGAACCAAACTAAAAGCTCAGATTTGTGCAGCTGCTTTTGCTCATCACAAACATAATTGGGAGTATAACTGCTAACCCTACCCTCTAGCACACATTTAAGATCTTTAGAGCTTTTAAATACAGCCTTCTAATTATACAAGTTTCATTACACTGGTCAATAATTAGTCACATGTGATGACACTTGTAACTAATCAAACCACAGCAACTGAGAGCAGACTAAGCACTGATATTTATTTGGTACAGTGGCAATATACAGTCTGTCTGCCGCAACACATGAAACAAACTGGACAAATCTGAAAGCCTTGAATTTGACTTTATTTATCTGTATGGTAGAACAGAACCTGAGTTGAAAAGCTTTTAAAGAAAGACCTTGATATCAAACCTAATAATAACTGCAGGAGTTATATTATGGATAATTAACCATTCTCTCAGTTTCAAACTGGGCATTCCATCCCATGGGGTTCTAAATGTAAACCAAGTGTAACTGATATCCTAATGAACTGTAAAGACCATAGCAGCACAACAGCATGGGACCAGATATGTCCAGATCCAGAAATCATAGACCAGTTTCAAACTGATGATGAACCACATAAAAATTACACATCTGCTAGAACTTATGTTATGAAGATAACTTAAATTGCATTATTATTAATCCTCCTCCTCACATTCATCATGATTGAGATGCATCATATATGTTTTATTGTAAAATAGTTTATGCAACATAATTCAGTGAAGACCTTTGCTGCCAATTTACCAGTGAACTATTTGTTTCAATGAACATATTTTATGTTGTAACAAGGAGCATCATTTAAACATTATGATACACTTATCATACCTGTATATGAAATCTTAATGCTAACACTTATACTTGCAATACTACTACTAATAAAAACACCTGCATTGATAATTTGATTATGTTCAATTGGACTTGTATCTAAATGATCACCAGCTGTATGAAAAGACATATTTTAATATATAGATATTGGATGGAATACTAGTTACCACAATTGAATAGTCATATGATAAATGATATATTATTTTAAACAATTTATATTTGCAGTGATACATACTTTTACATTATTTTCCCTTAAATTTCATTTATAGAGCAGTATACTCTGCATTCATTAAATTACTGAAATGGTTAATAATACAACAACAAATACTGCAACTTCCAGAATCACAAAAATCAAAAGATATAAACAAAAACTTCCCTATTAGTATCAACAGCTGTCACTTAATAGACAGAACTATGAAGATTTAGAATAGGATGTTAACAAATTAGGTATTCAAGTTAAAAAGAAAAAAATACCAAGTAAGCTTACTACCAAAAAATCAAACAATAACAGTGAATTTTAGTACATTCCCAGGAAACAGAATATATGATTTTTCTTAACTTGATCTGATACATCTTAAATCTTTAGAAAATGATTCATATTGTATGACTAAAATATTATGTAAACAAAAATTCCATCACTTTTTTCAGATGCAACATGCATACCCCAACCCATCCTTCTTGATCATAAAGTATACCAGCATTCCACTATAAGATGGGGAGCTGTAGTGGCTCAGTGGTTAGCTTTCTGGACCTGTGAAATAAGGTAGGTTCAAATTCTACCATCAGACCAGCCTGGGTTAGCTACCATGGTGTGTCCTTGGGCAAGGCACTATACTAAAAGTGCCTTGGCACTAAATAACTTACTTGTGTTGGTTTACCATAAAAGGCCAAACCAAACACAAAAAACAACTTTAAAATATGAGTTTTGTCAATACTAAGTAAATGAAAATCATACTGAAGAAATGTTTTTGTTAATACAGTTTAATGGATCTAAAAAATCTCTTTCTTCTGCAGGAGTTTAAAATGTTAAATTAAAAAGGTCATGGTACACATTGCTTTGTTCGTACACATCAGGCTCCGTAACCCATATCCAACTAAAAATTTTAGTAGAGTCTGAATAAAACATATTTTAATCTGGATGATAATATTCTTTCTCCATTCATATATTACACCACCAAGATTGATCCAAATAAGATTACATTTTACTATAACACTGAGGATGAGTATGCCTCTTAACAACTGACAAATGTGGAGAGAATGGAGTTAAACTGAACTTTGATTTCTTTTCAACCATAGCACAAGATGATCATTTATTATGAAAAAACCTGAATAAAGTTGGAGTTCATAACCATAACAGTCTTGATACAATATAAATTCAATATATTATTGTTGTCTTGAGGTATAGTTCTGTATATTACAATCTCACACAAGATCAGGGTATATTTTAGTACCATACAGTTAATTCGGGATTATATTAATACCTATTCTGGTGAATGAACATTAAATAAGATTTACTATTTTGGAACCACTTGCAATAAAGTTTACTAAACAAGAGAAAATATGACTTTACTATAATATCTAAAATGTAAAATCTGCAAACAGAATACTTGCTTGACTTTACACTTCAACTATATCATAATATTTATTTGAAATGAATTTATACAAATGGCATTAAATTGGGTTTCAGGCTGGTAATGACAATGGTAGTAGTGAATAGGGACGGTCTAGGGACTAGGGAACTTCCATGTTAAAAAGGGTATATCCACTCTGGGGACTATGTAATTTAACATGGGAGAAAAAAAATATCCATTCTAGGGACAAGGGGAATTTAACATGGGAGAAAGAAAAAAACTATTCACTCTAGGGACAAGGGAAATTGAACATGGGGAATAAATCGTGGGACTGTCTTGGGACTAGGGGAAATGGAACAGGGTCGGGACCCTATTTTAATAAGGTCCCGACCTGATGGGTCTATGAAAATGGAACAGGCGAAAATTGAAATAGGGAGGGGTCTCTATTTTTTTATTATTTTTTTAAACAAAAAAATAAAAAAAAGGGGTAGGCAATTGAAAGTCAAGATCTTTTCGAGAGATAGGAATGGCCCTGAAAAATGGCCTTTGGTTTTATGTTAATATACCCTTAACATAAAGGGCATCTGTGACATCTTCTTCTTGACCTTAGGCTGCGCCTGACTGCAGGACCATAGATTAAGACTCTTTTGAGGCATCCTTGATGCTCCACATAAGATTCTTCGCATCCACAGGCTGGTGTCTGTCCTGTGGATAACTGTCCAGTTGGATCGGACATACATTGATATGTCCGTCCAGAACATCATCGAAGCCACAAGCGTTGAAGATTGTACGTCGGTCCACATGTTGGGGTGCTGAGTAACAGGTGAAGGAATGCAGTGAACTGTACTTATTTATAGGGAGAGGAAGGATTGAAACGGATTGAGTTTGTTGACCAATCCAAACACGCGTTACAAAATTCAGTCAGCCAACGTCCAATCCGAAGAGAGCAGTCTGTGACGTCACATAGTCTATATAGATTCGCTAGCGCCTGTGCGCAGTCAATCTAAGCGACAGTTTTTCAACATGACGGAAACTCAGAAAACGATCAGTTGGGGTGCACTGATGGTGGAGACTACCCAAGGGAACCCAGACTTACTTTCAGAAGAGGTGAATTGGGATTTTGTGGATTTTTTTACCTTGCAAGAATTTGTTCCTGAACCTTCGTCACCTTCTCCTTCATTACCGCACATGGAAAATTTTAGACAGAGACAGAAAGAAGAATTGGAGAAATTTATACAACAGCAAAAGGAAGCGGAACAAGCTTTTCTCCTACAGCAACAGCAGCAAGAAGAAGAGGTAAGAAAAAAACAAGAAGAAGAAGAAGCAGCAGCAAAGAAACAAGGGTGTCAAAATCAAACGGTCACGGTACTGGTAGACATTTTAGCGGAGTTAAGAAGTCTGAAACAAATGTATCAGACTTCTTTATTACGGCCGAAGAGAATATGACCTTCCCAAGCTAAACACTCCAACCCTGTGACTACGCCTACTGCACCACCCTTAGTGATTTCAACGAAATCATCATCAACAGTACGCAGTCCAGAAGTAGGCCTTGGCCATGGCAAAGGCTTAAGACAGTTAAAGTTGATTGTTTAAACTCACCCCTTACACCAAAAAAGGCCATTTTCAGGGCCATCCACGTCTCTCGAAAAGAGATAGACTTTAAATTGCCAATAACTAAAGAAAAACATTTTACCCAATAGTACCTGTCTGTGTATGAGTGTGCGTGAGTGTAGGTTCTTATTTTAAAATCAAAACCCAAAGACACTTACCTTTTATAATTAATTTATTCTTTTATAAATATTTACAATTCACAATTCACAACAGAGCACTTTAAAAAGTTCATAGACTTATTCTGTCTCATTGTTCACTCTCTCTTTTCTTAAATTTCTTCACCGTCATAGTCTTTTCCTCCTCTTCCTCCTCACTTTCTTCCCTTCTTTTCTTCTCCTGTTTCTTTTTCTTCACCTGTCTGTTTTCTTCCTCTTCTTCTTCCTCTTCCTCTGAAGAATCCCTCTCTTCTTCTGACTCCTCTTGTTTCTTTTTTGGGCAGTCTGGTGACCAGTGTCCTTTTTCTTGACAACAATAACAGGTATCTTGTCTTTTGTCTCTTCTAACCCCTTTTTTTTCTTTTTTGACAGTCTGGACACTCTGAAGACCAATGCCCTTTCTTCTGACAGATATAGCAAGTATCTTGACTTTTATCTTGAAAGGAAGGAGAGTAGTCCCTCGGCTGGTCTGAAGAGAATTTTCTAATGACCCCTCGCAAAGCTCTGATGAAACGTTCGATCTTGGTAGTCTCTTCCATCGTTGTGCTCAGTTTGAGAGTGAAATGAATAGGGAAAGGACAAGACACATACCCTTTATATACGCTGGTCTGCTATGACTATAAATTAGTCCATGGTGTTTAAACTTTAGTCATTTGACTTTTTGCTATCGAGATGAAATGATCCAATTCATTTGAGAAGAAAGAAGAAGAAAGTAAGAGGCAGAAACGTGATCTATCGCCTCGTACCAGGGCTGAAGTCTTGGCACAAATTCATGCCAGTGATTTTGTAGAGGACATGAGTGAACCAGAATCCAAACCCTCTAAACAAAGTTTACCACCCTTAGTCAACCCTCAAAAGTACTATGACATTCGAGAGACGGAAAAACGTCCCTCTAGAAAATTTAGAACTACGGCTTACAAATACACAGTGAAGTTTAAAGATTTCAAGTCTGAAGTACTGTTAGAGAAAGCAGAAGGGTTCATCACCGACATGTGGGATTCTTTGCTTACCACACTCAAGCGACAATGTCAACCCAAAGAAGATGATCGCTTGAGACTTTCCATACAACATGACGGCTTGAAATCCCCTGTTTGGATCGAGTTTAAGCAGCCCTGCAGAATTGACCACTTCCAAAGTCATGGACAAGATTCAACACGTGCAACAATCTAATGACCAGTTTGACATCACCGATGGAAAAGCCACACTGGACATGACCCACGTCTCTCCTCCTCAAGGGACCGGACAATGCAGAAAGACCTTATTGGTCAACAACCTTCGCATTACCAAAACAAGTCTTGTCCAAATTAACAATTTTCAAGACCACATGTGTTTAGCCCGAGCCATCGTGGTGGGATGAACCTATGCCGACAAGAACGACACGGTAGAATGGAAAAGAGCCTGGGAGAACATTCGAAAATCGAACCGAGCCAAACAACGAAATGAAGCAGAACTTCTGTTACAACAAGCATGCCTGTCCAAAGACACATCCTGTGACATTCCTGAGATGCAAAAATTGCAAGATGCCCTAGCTCCACGATACACCTTGAAAGTGCACCCTCAAGAAGTGCGCGGGTCTCTGTTGTTTCGAGGGAAAGACTTTAAGGATGGAAAATACATTCACCTCTATCATCACGATGACCATTTCGATGCCATTACCACTATCACTGGATTCCTGGGATACAAATATTACTGTGAGAAATGTGACTTATGATGGTTATAATAATCGAGAGCAACACAAACATTGTGGATCGAAATGCTCAGGATGTTTGGCCTCTCAACCCTGTCTGAGCGAAGGGCAAGAACCAGTGCATTGTCCTGCTTGTCTGCGCACATTTGTCAGCCCTGCCTGTTACCAACAACATCTGAAGATGCAAGGTTCACAGAAGAAATGTGCTTGTCAACTCCTGAGATTGTGCCCAATGTGTGGACAAGGTCTATGTATCAACAGTACCAAGGCACACGTATGTTCAGGAAAGAAAAAATGTCACATTTGTCACTGCATCGTGGACTTGGAACACCAATGCTACATGCAAAAATACCAATCCCAACCAGAGAAAGAGGATGGTCACAAGAAGAAGAAAGGCAATTTCATCTTTTTCGATTTCGAATGCATGCAAGAGACCGGTATTCACATTCCTAATTTCTGCGTGGCTCATCGAGCGTGCGAGAAGTGATTCAAGAACCTATCTTGAGTTATTGCCCTCAATGCAGTAAGATTCCTGGAGGGCGTGAAAAAATCTTTCAAGGACCGAACACACTAGCCGATTTCACACAATGGGTCTTAGACCCCATCGACAAGACGTGGAGCCAAGAGGACATCGAACATTATTATGGAGAATGTCATCACCATGCCACGGTGATGGCTCACAATTTCTCCGGATACGATGGACAGTTTCTTTTGAGATGTTATACGGAACGTGGCATCGAGCGTCCTAAAATCACTTTGAACAGAGCCAAAATCATTTTCATGCAAGTGGGACAAGTGCAGTTTAAAGATTCGATGAGCTACTTAGCCATGCCTTTGAGTCGAATGCCTAAAATGTTTGGAATGACAGAAATGGCTAAAGGGTACTTTCCACACTTTTTCAATACAGAAGCCAATCAACACGCAGTTCTACCCCATTTGCCTCAGGCTCACTATTACGACCCTGACAACATGCGTACCGAACGAGAAACTTTCTACGCTTGGTACCAGGCTCACGCCTCCGACCCTTTCGACTTTCAGGAAGAAATGCTAAAGTATCGTTGTTCTGACGTGGACATTTTACGGCGATGCTGTGGAAAATTTCGAGAACTGTTCATGGAACACGGAGGGGTTGATCATTTAAAAGAGGCTTGCACCATTGCCAAAGCGTGTTCCTTAGTCTACCGACAACGATTCATGCTTGAAAACACTGTGGCTGTCATCAGTCCTCAAACGACCAACTATGTCAAACGTCAATACTCGGTCAAAGCCCCATGCTGGTTGCATTACTTGTGCGACAAAGAAGACAAATGGATTCAGTATGCCCGCAACGGACAGGGCGAAAAGATCATCGGAATGCATTCGGTCGATGGCTGGGACTTAGAAAACCCCAAGATCATGTACGAGTTTAACGGTTGCTTATTTCACGGATGTCCCGTCTGTTACCCTGACCGCGGCACTAAAAATCAGTTATTACAACAAACCATGGAAGACTTGTACCAGGCCATTTGTCAGCGACGCCTAAAGTTAGAACAGGAAGGATACCAAGTGGTGGAAATGTGGGAACACAAATACAATCACCGTTTGAACACCGATCCCGAGTTTAAACGCCTCATGGAAAGTTACCAGTTCATGGACCCCCTGAACCCAAGTGATAGTTTGTACGGAGGAAGGACCAATGCCACCTGTTTGCTGTACCAAGCTGACGAAGAGAAAGGGGAAGAAATCAAATACTTGGACGTGTGTTCACTGTATCCCTACGTGTGCAAATATTGTTGCTTTCTGCAGGGCACCCACAATTGTTCACCGAACACATCGACCTAAAATACATTTGACAATACGAAGGCTTGATCAAGTGCAAAGTTTTGCCTCCCACGAACCTATACCATCCCGTCTTACCTCGCCATTGCCAAGGCAAACTTATGTTTCCTTTGTGCCGTACTTGTGCTGAAACGTGCAACCAAGATCAACCTTGTCATCACACCCAGGAAGAACGGGCCTTGACGGGGACATGGGTCAGCGTAGAATTGTTCAAAGCTCTGAACATGGGATACCAACTGTTAGAAGTGTACGAAATTTGCCACTTTCCCAAGACACAATAATTCCACAAGGGTGACCCCACGCAGAAAGGCATTTTCGCAGACTACGTGGATGCCTTTTTGAAACTGAGCAAGAAGCCAGTGGCTATCTGTCCTGGTGTCACACTCCCGAAGACCAAAAGACATTCAGAGATAAATTCTGGGCACAAGAAGGCATTACTTAAGATCACATTGAGAAAAACGAAGGCAGGCGATCGTTTGCCAAAGTGATGTTAAATTGCTTGTGGGGTAAAATGGCACAATGACCGTGTTTACCCAAGATGGAGTATTTGACCGAACCTTCCCGCTACTTTCAGATGATTCACGACAAAGCCAAATTCATGAAACACGTGGATGTCGTTCGTGAGGATTTGATCTTGGTGAATTACGAAGAAGATCTGAACTTTGTAGAAGATGACCCCTTTGGAAATGTCATCATTGCAGCTTACATGACAGCTCATGCTCGCTTAAAATTGTACGAAGCTTTAGAACTGTTAGGGGAACGTGTCTTGTACTTTGACATGGACAGTTGCATTTATATCGATCACCCGAGTCAACAG
The DNA here is from genome assembly GCA_028554795.2 of Sinohyriopsis cumingii. Classification (NCBI taxonomy): domain Eukaryota; kingdom Metazoa; phylum Mollusca; class Bivalvia; order Unionida; family Unionidae; genus Sinohyriopsis; species Sinohyriopsis cumingii. Next base: position 230,386 of record JAPYKE020000205.1, read on the forward strand.
CACCCTGACATCGAAGGAGACCGTTTAGGAGCCTGGACAGACGAGCACCCCGATGACAAGATTCTAAGTTTCGTCAGTGGCGGTCCCAAAAATTACGGCTACGAATACTGGGACAAACAAGGAGAAGTGCACACGAAGTGTAAAGTGAAAGGACTTACTCTGAATTATCGTACCAGTCGAGTGGTCAACTTTGGCGTATTGAAAGAAGCCTTGCAGTCTAGAGAAAGTGACCACCTATCAACCCAACAAGATTGTACGTTTACCCACACACCACATCGTCAGTCGACCCTTGGAAAAAGTCTATCAAATCGTGTAGCAGAAGCGAGTGCGGCTTCCCACCCACTTTACTTTGCCGTATGGACATGTCGGTATAAAACATTGGTTGTAAGAGGATAGCCACCCACCAGAAGGATGACTTCGCCACAGCAAGAATCGAGTGAGAAATCCAGTGAGAACTCCAAGTTCAAACCCTACCATTTTCCAGTCTTCTTACCTGACTATTGTGATTGTGCCCGTCGATTGGACACGTTTCAAAAATGGCCTACGGATAGGGAAGGATTACCTTCTTCGTATGTTTTAGCTAGAACAGGATTTGTCTACTTCGGACCTGAGTCAGGATTGGGATACGAAGTACAGTGTTTCGCTTGCGGACTGAAGTTATGAATGGATCTATGTATCTACAAAGATTCAGCTCTTCTGGAACATACTCGATGGTCTCCGCACTGCCCTTACCTTTCAATGGCCTTTCCACCCATTAAACTACGGTACAATTATGACGGTACCTTAGAGACGGTACCTTCCAAAACTAGACGTAAACACATTGCATCCTATTTCATTGTTGTTTCTTTTCCACATAATAGCTTATTTTTTATAAAATGTTAAACTTTACTAATCTTTTTTCAAGATCACTTTAGTTTGCAAAAATATATCTTGTCATTTATTGGCATTCTACATTGAATTTTGTAAACTAGCTATAAACCTGACCTAATTACTCAACTTAACTGCTGACAGAAACAGTCTACAGTAAGTGTATTTCATTTCTATAGCTCGATGGATAAACATTACATCTTTTAAAGCTGTGCACAGAATAGGCCGACATATCACGAGTCAGGAAAACATGGGGGTGGTATCCCCTGTGTCCAAAATTAATATCATTTTGAATAGAATATTCTAGTGACAATTGCCTCTTTTCAAATGGTAAGCATTGCTTTTTTTTATTTTCGTCAATCTGTCAAATTCGGTATGCATTTTGCTTTAATATTTGAGATGGAAACCTTAGGTGCATAGAAATGTCAGACAGCATTGTACATCATGGATGGTGTCCAACATACTTTTATGATCATAAAACAAAATCCCATTTTTTAGTTATGGCCACTGATTTAAAAAATATTCATCCAAGCTAAATATAATAATAATAATACTGAGGACTTTGTATAGCGCCTAATCTTTAGAAGCTCTAAGTGCTTTGCAACATTAGACAACATAAAAACATACACAATGATATGATTACAAAAACAAACACCATGAAATTAGAAAACATAAAAAACATGCTGAGAATATTTAAGGTAGTTAACATTATTAAGTCATTAAGTTTGTTTTTGTAGTCAGAATAAGTAGTTTTGAGAGCACTCTTGAATGGGATCACTGCGTCTTTGTGTCTAAGTTCAGTGGGCAATTCATTCCATGTTGCTGGGCCCTGATATGCAAAAGAATGCTGTCCATGTGACTTTGTTTTCATAGTGAGAATAATGAGTATATGATTGTCGGAAGAGGAGTGTAAGTATCTTGCTTGTGTGTACACATAGGTGAGGTCGGATAGGTATGTTGGACTAGAGTCTGTCAGTGAAACGTAGCACAGAGAACTAATGTTGTGTTTGATTCTGGATCGAATGGATAGCCAGTGTTGGGTACAGAGCAGCGGGGAGGTGTGCTCTGATTGTGGTACTCTAAGTATGATCCAAGCAGCTATGTTTTGAACTTTTTGAAGTCTCTGCAGTAGATATTAAGATGAACCAGACAGAATTGAGTTACCATAGTCCAGTCTTGAAAGTAGTAATGAACACACAAACAAGTGTTTTAGTGGCATCAACTGAAAGATATCTGAGAATGGAGCTGATGCGTCTCAGCTCAAGATATGCAGCCTTGCATATGTTCATGATATGTTGGTGCAATGTGAGAGTACTGTCCAGAGTAACACCTAGGTTTTGTACTGATTGTGTGAATTTAATATGGATGTTGCTGATATTTATTGTGTGAGGTAAAGGATGTGAATGAGAAAGTCTTTGTGTTGTGATCAGAATGGCATCAGTTTTATCATCATTCATCTGCAGCTTTTTACAAGTCATCCATGATTTCACATCAGAAACGCACATCTCTACACCTTGGATGGTAGCATCAACTTCATTTGAGTGGCTAGATTTGTATATTTGGGTGTCATCAGTGTACAATTGGTGAGACACTGGATGATGATCTATGACACTTGAGAGCAGCTGAGTGTATAGAGTGTAGAGAACAGGTCCAAGGACAGACCCCTGTCCAACACCACAACATACATCAACTGGGCTGGAGTGTAATCTATTTGCAGACACAATTTGTGTCCTGTGGCAAGGGCGATATGCAGATTGTACATTGCTAAAAAGACTGTTTGAATTCAGACAAGATGCAAGCTGGGATTGAACAACCTTTTGTAAGATTTTTTATATGAATTGGAGATTAGAAACCGGGCAGTAGTTCTTTAAATCCTTATGGTGTAGTGTTAGTTTCTTCAGCAGAGGTTTTACAATGGGAGTTTTGAAAAATGATGGAAATTATGCTGATGAGAGAGAGGTATTAATAACATCAGTTAGTGAAGGCAATACTTGATCTAAGCACTCAAGCAGCAGTAATGTTGGAATTGGATCAAGTTCACATGACTTTGGTGCACTCTAGGATGATTATTTAAAGATGAAAATCTCAAGTGGAAACCTTTCTGGTCAGCCATCTCATCCAAAACCTCCTGAAATGGAGAGTATTTTGCAGACTCCAAGATTTCCTCTTATCCTGCTGGTATGTTCTATTTAGTTTATCTGGTCTCTTTTTATTTTTTATCAATTGCTTTTATACCATGCCACAATTGGAAATTCTTTATCAAAAGTATGTATAAATTTCATCATTTTTCTGTCTGTTTAATAAGATGTGTTTAAGAGTACTTACTTACTCATGATGCTGTATATATGAGATTAGATGTTTTGTTAAAAAAAGAATGCATTTTGTGATATATTGTATCACTGCTTTATATACAGTGGTCATTGCAACCAGTATGCATTTTGTTTATATGCCAAAAAATCCAGTCTGGTTTCTTTGTTTCTTTTTTACTGCAGTTAAGGAGTAGTGATAATCTTTATAATCTTAGCTGCATCCAGAAGGACAACACCATCACCATCCCCATCCACTCTGGAGTGGAGAATATAAAGATTTCTCTCTGCCAGTTCCTCTGCAAGTAGTAAGTATTGAGGATGGAAAAAAAATGTATATTATAGAATAATGAAACAAATACTACAGGTGTTGACTTTTATATAATCTCTTATTTCATTTACAGCTCTCTAAATACGAGTAGGTCAATTATACACTGTATTTATGAATTTAATTCTCACCTAATGTAGTAGAACTGTTTTATGTTTGACAAAATGTTGGGTAATTTGTGGCCATACACTAAAAACACGTTTTGTAGCATTTAAAAATGGTTATGTTCAGTGCACGTAAAACTCATTGGTTTGTTGTCACTTCAGTTGATAATAGTCTTGTCATCTTGTAGACATTTTGAATGTTAGTGTTCAATGCTAAGGTCATATACATTGATTCAACATCAAAATTTGTTTGCAAAATGGAAGATTATGACATGAAAGCACAAGCTCTTCTAGCTTAGATACTGTTATTTCAGAACATTGTGAGATGTTAATTAATTAAATTATAGGTCATAAAACATGCTGTTCAAGACTTATTTGTGCAAATAAACAATTAATTGTTTTTCATTGATGTGTCGACTGTTCATCATTCCATTGTCTTTTTTATTTTTCTTTCTGATGTATACCATTGTCTTGTGTAAGTCAGACGCCTAAACCATCTACATTGAATGCAGACTTTACAGACACCAGCAGTGAAACAACATATCCAGGGAATAAAAAAATAAAGGATTATAGGGAAAAGTTTTCATATAAACTGTACAAAAAACATATATTTCATTCCATAAATATATTTCATTGTTAAACCCATGTTCACTGTACAGATCTTTTTAAGGAGTTTATAATAATGATCTTGATCTTTCAAAACTAATTTCATCACAAATCTGTTACAGATTTCCAGTTCAATGTACTTATGAAACTGGACACAAATATTGAGAATTTGTTGGAGCAGCTGGCCCTCCAAGTTCATACACAAGGCCCAGACACAGAATATAGAGAAGAAATTCTTGCAATGCCATGTGATTCAGTGGAGGAACTAGAGGGCCTTTGCCAGAGGTTGGAGGAGAATCCCAAACTCTCCAAGAAGATGGTAAATTGGGGCTTTATTTTCTATTTAAAAAAACTGTTATAACCTTTATTTGCTGTTGTGAACCTCAATATGCATTATACAAGTTCTGCAGTGCCTGTATAATTATTTTTGGTGGTGGGGTGAACATGTAGTGGTCGGCTGTTTTGTCTTACGGATGTAGGCCAAAACATGTTTAGAGATGAACATGTAACATGTATTTTACTACATATACACTATTACATATTATGTGGCTACTTTAATTCAATCCTTGAGTGAATGTCATTTATGAAGTTAATAGATTCACGGTGGTTAATTTGGTTTATAATTGCTATTAGCACATTGTGTTGCATAGTTAATGTTATCAAATTTTTTTCAAGTTAGAGAAATTAAATTTGCTTGCAAAACCATGGCAAAAAATAACTATATACAAGCATATTTTGTCACATCGATCATGAAATACTACTACTAATAATAATATCAAAATCAGAAAATAGTAATATTATTATTATTATTATTTTCAGATATGCTACTTGAGCTCCCTTGGCAGGTTTGCAATTGGGGATAGTGTCTGCAGGATGATGAAAAAGCTTAAAACAAAAAGACTGGCCAGAGTATAGTCCAAAGGAACGTAAAGGTAAAACAGCATTTCAAGAGCTTGTGATATGTCAGGTTTTGATAAGTAAGTATGGCTTGATTTAAATTGTGTTTTTCATGTGACTTGCCAGAGATTTTTAAATGAATTGATAAAGTAACTTGAGACCACATTTCAAAGTACATGTTTTAAAAATATTCCATTGATTATTGCTGGCATTTAGAAAAATGCAATGCATCATTTGTTGTGAAACTTTTTTAAAACATTGTATTACTCTTGCAGAAGCCTGCTTGAAAACTAATGGCAAAGCAAAGGCAAATGGAATGGAAGAGACCATATCAGAGACCCTCAAATATGCACCCAACCAACTCAGAATGATAAAAAACAAGGTAATCCAAATGACTCTTATTTCATCAATATTGAATTCAGTTTCGTCTTTTAAAGCATAGTATTTGCAAAGCGGATGCATTTCTAAACTGATAACAAAATCAGCTTATCCTATTGCCCAGGACTATCAGAGCTAGAGTTCAGCTAACTACAATATGCATATATCTTGTCTGATCGGACAAGTGCCTCCATTTGGAATTTTTATTCACATGAAATATTTGGATGAAATAAATTCATCTTTGTGCAAATTGATTGCACCATCCACTTGCCAGAAATGACAAGTAAGTGCAAAGTTATCTTGTATCATGGCTTAACGATAGTAAGGGAAGCACAAGTGCAGTGAAGAAAATTTCATACATTTTTATAATGCTGATTAACATGACTTCTGCATATGTAACTAGTGCTGAGATGATATGACTTTATTTAAGCATTACAATTTTGTTTTAATTTGCAGGTGCCTGAGCAGAAGAAGTAATATATAAACTTTACAGTGGAGTTGGAGACTGATTCTGATTCATAATCTTAATTAAATCTAGAAAATAAACATTAAAGTCATATTAAAATATCTGTTGTATTGTTTCCTTCTTTCATTTTTCTCTTAAAAACAAATGTCTGAACCTTTAGTCTGTAAATTCAGTGGATTCCTTATCAGCCCATCTACTTTTACTTTACACCATGCTACTTTAAAAAAAAATGAATTATCCCCATTGGGGTAGGTCCCCCCAACCCCCCACCCTACTTTGTCAACTTACCTGCCACATTTAAATCTAATCGAAGGCCCTGCTGTAAAGCCTGTTAGTAAAACTACCCAACAAGAGGATTTCATACATTTGCAACTCCTAGATGGATGGTAATATTTTCATTTTTGTAATGTAGACTTGGACATTCTTGCCACCAGTATGGAATATGTGTTTCAGAAACACAAGCAGCTTTCATCAGATTTGCATATAGGTTTTATATGTTGTGAGTATGTTGTAGGAAGTTTTTTTAAATAACATCATATGAGATGATGCCAGTGGAAATGGCAGAAAAGTGTCTGTATTGTTCACCAACTACACCTTGTTCTTACAAAATGTGGCTGTTACACATTCCCATGATGATGTCACTGACAGCTATCAGTGAGGAATGCCCCAACAGGCATAATACAAATTGCTTCCACTGTAATTGTTACAATTCCATTCTGACCACTCCGGTGCCCTAGTGGTTAGAGCGTCCGCCTCAGAAGCGGGAGGTCATGGGTTCAAACCCCAGCCAAGTCATACCAAAGACTTACAAAAATGGTATTAACAGCTACCTCGCTAGACGCTCAGCATTAAGAGGTTAGTGTTAGGACTGATCGGCCTGGTGTCAGGATAATGTGACTGGGTGCAACATCATACTACATGTTTGCAGCATGATGCCCCAGTGCTATACATCACTATAAACTGCCACACTGCAGACATTGTAGCAATATGACTGAAAAATTATTCAAGCTACGTTAAAAATCCAATCACACACACACAATTCCATGCTACGATCCAGAACCAACACTAATTCCATACTACAGTTCTTGCATTTCAATCCAGTTTTGCTTTTGAAATGTAGTGCCACTCAATTCATAATGAACCCATTCATTTCAAACACTCGCAAATACATATTATTCCTGTCTACAACTGAAAAATATCTATATAAAAAACGTGTAACTGTGTTTTATGCAAGGGCATGGAGATGCACAAAAACTTGCACCTGAAGCTTGAATAAAACCCCGACTGTGAATAAGACTTTACTCATCGATTACCCCAGCTTGGGGATAAATTCCGACCGTGGCGATTTATTATATATCCTATGACTGCTCCAGCTTGAGGGCAAAATCCAAGCACATCCCTAAAAAGATAACAAGTATAGCTGCTCTTTACCTTCTGTAAATGCCACTTGAGCTTCCTGATGCTGTTGTATCTGCCATTTGACAGAATCACAAATGTGGATATATTTCTTAATTACCTCTAGTTGTTGAGCTAGTTTAGCTGTATGAAATTCCTTTGTGCAGACTCACTCATTATTAATATTACAACAGTGATTTAATTACACATCACCTGTCAGTACACCGATGATAAGTCAGTTATTTTATAACACACCAACAAGCTTGCCCCTTGCACCCCCCCCTTTTTTTATTTGGGCACCTGTGGACATGAATCTGCAAGGCTCAAATTGTCATTTTTAATATAAGATCTCAACATTTTTAAGGCCTTAATTTTAAAGACATCCTTAAAACCCCCAAAAGGTTATCAACTGGATCACCAGCCTTCGTTTAGAGTAACAGCAAGTATATATATATATTTAGGTCTAAGGAAACACAATAAAAATGTTTGATTTAACAATGACATATTTGCCTCAGGTCTGTGATCCTGAACTGAATATTAACTGTCCATTTATTTTCTTGGCTTCTCTTTACTAGGAAATTGATTATAGTGATTTCTGCAATGGTGAAGGCAATGTAAAAATTGGTTACTATAACATACTTTTTACGCCATGTTTGAAAGAATAAATCCAATGGAAAGGTTATAGTCTGAAAATCTTCATTAAATTAGGTTAATATAGGGGAAAAAACTTTAAGAGTTCATAAATATTTTTCAGTGCTGAATAAAGATATAACATGACACTTTCTGCTGTGATTTTAATAGTTTCTGAGAGCATGAAAAATTTCTAGAACTATAATGTATAAATGTTTTCAAAAGATTATATTAATATGAGGGAAAAATCTGTTATGAAATAAACCGACAAGATCTTGTATGAATTCATGTTATCTTTAAATATGATATTTGTGTGAAAATATCTGGAAGAAAAAACAAGATGGTGCCACTCACACATACAATGTGGTTGCCACAGTAGCCATATTAAGAAACTTTTTACCGCTACTTCTGAATGGATAATTGTGTCAGCGTGTCAACATGTGTACAAAATACTTATGTTGATGTCTAGCAGGTCCTGAATGAGAATTATGGTGCTGTACAGACATCCTATAAGGCCACCAATGTGGCCATCCTGAAAATCTTGGTATAACTACTACTCCTGAATGAATCGTCATATCAGTGAAAGACTTCTTATGTCTAGTTGGACGTAAATGAAAATAGTGCCAATCTAACCTCCAATATGGCTGTTTTAATGGGCATCTGGAAAACCCCTTCCTTGCTACTTCTCCTAGATGGCTGGTCATTTTGACATTGTGCTTTCACTAGATGACCTATTTGATGTCTGGTTGGCCGTAAACGGAACTATGCATATGGTTTTGATGTCTAGTTGGTCCTAAATGTGGTTTTTGCTGCTCATAAACTTATAATGGTATTATAGTTGGTTCCTTAATGAAACTGCTGTACAAAATTAAAAGGCCTTCTCACTTTCTATCAAGTTGGATACAATTATCTTTACCAGCTAGGATTTCTTGATCCTCTTTTTTATACATCAACCCTTCGCATATGTAGTTAGCTAAAACAGTATTTTGAACAATTAATTGCCCTCTTGCAAATACAATCCCAATTGCATGCTTTTACCAGTGTGAGAGCTCCTTATATAAGTAGCTAAGTATTCAGTAACTGAATTTCCACATCCACATGCATCAACTCAGAATTAAAAGTTGCAAAACATATACAAATTTGAAAATCTTGAGACATGTGTCACTTTGCATGGTGGGTGTTAAGATTTAAATGCAACAAGGAAATTGAGTTAGGGTTAATTTCTTTAAGCTGTATTCAATCATGGGGCCCTGTATTATAGAATGGTCTAGGCATACACATCACTCATCAACTCTCTCTAGTCCAACCAATGTGTGTATATGAGAAAGCTTGCCAGTAGCGTTATGTGTGTTGATTTCTTCCAATAAATATGTTGGCTGCCATGTAAAGTCTATGATGTCCTGAAAATGGTGTTAAGCTCCATACAAGCAAGCTAAACAATCAATGATATAATGGAACAGTAGACACCATTTTAGCTAAATATGCCAAGAATTGATTTAGAGACTTGGTTAGTGATGATGACTTAAAATTGGCAAGGGATTAAAAAGATAAAAGAAATGACCTTTCATGGCACTGTAATATAACAAATGAGGAAAAACAAAAGTTTATTGCATTTGAACCTTTTGTTTTTTCACAGTTTCAATTTAAGTCATAAGGCCCCTAATTTTGCCTTACCAAACATATAGCAAGTTATTACCTCAAACCCTAGCACTAATAATGCCTCACAAGTAAGCAGTCTTTTATGAAGTCTCAGGTCTGAGTATATGTCTAGCAATTCTTATGTCCAGTTTGTTTATAAAATTCTTTCTCACATGGTACAGTTTTCAGAGAGACACGATAAATTCAACAAGTGTGGTAATGAAGGGACAGGCATTCTTTATTTATGCACACATCCCAAAGGGACATTGCTATGTTTGAATCAACACTGAACTGAAGAATGGAGCATCAGCTGCATCAATTAAAATATTGTGGCCCACACAAAATACTGCAAGGACTATAATCAATTTATGAGTGCAATGGGCATGAATTACTGTAGCAGACTGGAGGAAGTAATCCGAATTTATTAATATCTTGAAGCTAAATATAGTAAAGTTTTCATCTATAATCTGTGGAATCGTTTTTGCACACATTTTGCAGGATTTGTCTTTGGGTCATCGTTTTTCTTTTTCTTCATTTTTCTAGCTTATGGTATCTTGATAAGTCTTATGGTGCCGTGCAACTGCACTTGATGATTACTACAGCCAGTGACATTGTATCAGATCTTCTGGGATCAGATGATTCAATGCAAATTCCACATAACCTATCACCATCCTCATGTTTGCCATCTGACTTACTAAGTTATTTTGCCTAAATAATAATAAAAACAATCTGGTCTGATGTATTGATAGCGTTCTGAATGACCATAATATATTCTCTGTATCTACCCTAGAAAATCCTGAGTGGATCTCTGTTTGGTTTTAATAAACAAACGTAATCCAATGAAAGGCATTTTACAGACACAAGTGTCTGTTTCCTGTATGCAGTGATTAAATGATAGTATTATGTCTTTATTTTTTTAAAACTGATGATACATATGATCACCTTCAATGTGCAATATTAGTTATGTTAATTAACGAGTGGGCAATATTTGAATTTCAAAGATAAAAGTGTATGCCATGATCACTTTAGTAGGATGATTTGTCAAGTGAGGTTATCTTTTATGTTAGAATAAATATTGTTAACTAAACTATTTTCGCAAGTTATGACATAAGAATGATTCAAAGAAAGAAAATTCATTAAATTGAACATATAAAATGTAATACTGCAACAGAGTCTAGATGAACTATTTCTTCAGAGACACAATCCAGACTCTGTGGCAGCAAAATTATCAAATAGGACACAACTAAGAGACAATCACATTTTCAGTCACAATGGTTTGACAATTATCAATGGCTTGAATTCATTGACTGTGAAGGCAAAGTGATTTGCAGTTACTGCAAAAAAAGTTCCCAAACTGTCACAGATTTTAAATTCTGCCAGTGGACTTGTAAGTGTAACTGACAAATTCAGGATTTAATCAAGCAAGTCTCATGATAGTATTATACCTAATAAAGCAAAATGTAGCACAGTATATTCATGACACTTAGGCCAGCATGTACAAAATATTCCTCAAGTTACAGTTGCTAGCACTCCACTAAGAAATGTCATTTTATAATAAATAAAAATGTAATGGAAAAAAAATCGATAAAGTGATTGCACTCTTTAACATAGCCTACTACCTAACTCAGTAATGAAAATGATTTGGTTCATTATATCTTTGTGTTTTATGGAATAAATGCATACATCTGATTGAATTTTAGGCAAGAGACTGAACTTTTGGGTTAAGTTAAAATGTATGTGGAACAAATGCATTTTCTAAAACTACTTGTATCAGTGTTCATTGTGACTTTTCTTTAAGATAACTCTAAATGGTACTGGGTATATATCATTTTCTTCAAATGTACACTGTTGTCTTCCATTTGATTTGATGACTTACAGCTATACTGTCTACACAGTAAGCCTCAACGTCAGGAAAAATTCTGTATACTTCAGTTACAGCTGAAATAAGTTTTGCATTAGTACCTGAATCAGACAAAAAAGGTTGTGTTCTGGTGTGTGAATAGAAATGGCTAAAAGTAATATAGACAAAAGCCATAAGAGTACACAAGTTACATATGAAAACCACCAATTCACTTGCATGTGTGGCATACAAGTTCAAAGATTTACTTCATGTTTATTTGTGTACACAAATTGTTCAACTCATAAGATATTTTAAGAGCTATTTCTCTATTGTATGCATAATTCATTTACAAATGTGATTAGTGGGCCACACCGAAGGCCATGCTATTAGTTCACTTGGCAATATGGTAACGTCAGCTGAAAAGCATAATCATCCATTAAAAGAGCATTATGATATGAACATTAGGTATTTAGGACATATAGATTTTTCTTTTCCAAATGGAGTCCAAGTAATTATTGCCCAATCCAGGTATAATTTTGTACACAAGTAAAGAACAAAATAAGATAAATCTTCATTTATTTGCAATTGACAATACACTTCTTAATGAATATACACTTTTGCATTTATTTTGTATCACTTGAATAAACAATATTTCTTTCAGTTCATTTTAAACTTTTATTTTATATCACTTGAGTAAACAATATCTCTTTCGTTTCATTTAACACTTAGAAACAGGTTCTTCCAGTTACAATAATCAACTCTGGAAACAATAAACAAACTGGAACTTTTGACCTAATTATATTACATTTACTAGGGTTAAAACAATAAATTCCTTAACATAATAAATTAACAGTTCCAGTTAATCAAACACAAAATCATCTTTTATACAGGGTGTGAACTGTTAATATTTACAGGATAAAGCTTATAGTTTCCAAATTGATTGAAGCTTACATGTTGCAGTTGTTGGCACATATCTATTTCCAGCATGGTTTGCATACATTCCACCTTTAATAATTTTGTTACTTCCCTACCCCACCCCATTCAGTAACAAGTATCAAAAATCAGGCTCATTCTAAGGCAAAGTCTGTAACTTGTGTACCACAGTCATCAGAGAGACAAAGATGCAAAACTTTATGATGCCTGTCAAAGGAAGAAAACAGTTTGTTGTTTACCCAAGTTTTGAACCAGTTAACTTGAATTCTCAGACCATCAATTGCTACAGCCCCACTAATTACAATTGTTAGGGAATAATGAGAACTCACCTTCAGTTATCTGTGTATGTATATAATTTATTTATGTATAAGAATACCGGATATCTGGGAACATTATAGCATTCAATGGTAACGTCTGAACTGAGATGAGAGAATTAAATAAGCATAGTACATGACATAATATATCCATAAACTATTGACTGGGAAAAATACTACAGAACACCATTTCTGCTGGCAGTAAAATGTTGAACCTATATGTCATAAATATCAGGTTGGACATCTAGGACCAGTAATATTCATAATGGGCAGTAACCACCCCCCACCCCCCCAAGTGAGAAGGGCCTGATTTGTAATCTAAGCCACCCAACCTATCACAGCCTTTATAGTACTTGAAACAAATATTGAGTAATAGTAAAACAAACTCTGAAAGTTATTAAAACCAATTTGTTATATTTCCATAACTCTGCATAGTTAACTGTGCAAGCAGACTTAAACATATCAGTGTATGACTTAAATTGAGCTATAGCATCGATTAACAGAAGCTACGAATTCAGCAACCAGCAGTGAACAATCATCTTCACAATAAATGTCAAACATTAGCATCCATAAGCTGTCAAGACAAGTTGTTACACTGGATATATAATCATCCATTTATTTCAAACAAACTGTGAAAAACGAACCTCACGTCCGCTATATGTACGCTGGCCATTGCAAAGGATGCTTTAATAGATTAATGTTTATCGTCGTGTCTTGACAACCATTTTGCGCGCGCACACCGGAAAGTCATGCTATATATTTGTTACTTGTGAACGTATTCGTGGTCAGTACGCTATATATTGTTCCCGTGGCCGTATTCACGGGCAGAATGCTATATGTTTGTTCTTCGTGAACGTATTTTTGGGCAGTTACTTTGTCATCTTCAACCTAAAGGTCAAAACTGCCCATGAAATGTATATATCTGCCCACGAACCGAAAACATGAATAGGACTATAACATAAGTGTATATACTTATTTTCAACATATACATAATTACTATGTAAGAAATACAACCTATGTATACGTATTTTGATTTGAAATGTAAACTATATCACGTCCTTCCCGTAAACCCACTTTCGGGATGACTGCCCACAACGCACCTAAAACGTGTATATATATATATATATATATATATATATATATATATATATATATATATATATATACATACATATTAAAAAATATAATATTTTGTATAAAGCATTAAATGATATACAATGGTGTGGTCGTATAATTAACGTGCGCTTAACAGCAGTGATATAAACGGCGATCTTGACACAAATTTTAATAGACTGTATTTTAAGGCATATATCAGCCAAATTTAATATAGGGAAAACGGTCGTATAACCGTCCTTACAAATTATCAGACCTTATCATGGACCGGATGAAGTCTCCAGGTAAATCCTATGGATTGTAAAAAGGGTTGGCATCAGAACATGCTAGGAGAACGCATTACTATTGGCCACATAAGCCTATGAATATGGTAATCGCTTGGCTCTATTATCGTTTAGTGTAATTTCAACGAACTTTCAAAATAATTTAATTTGGGGGTATATAAATAATCATACATTCTTGAACACGGACACACAACAGTGATATAGTTCCTTCTTAACCAAGTTTTGGAAATAGACAATTCGGTTAGATAAATAATGAGAATTTCCCAGCACACAGCTTGAATTTGTTTTCTTCAGCAAAGCATAGCAATAAAAAGTGACGGTATCCCTGCTCAAACTGCAATATTTGCATGCAACGATGGCTTCGTATTTTATGTACGGTAAAACTGAGTAGTAAACTTTATTTTAAAAGCAACTGAAATTAACATATTACAAAGTTATGTTTAATGGCCTACTTCATTTCAGTGGTTAAATTCTAACATCTACATTACTGATATTAGGGAAAATAAGAGTATAGTGCCAGATTTTAAGCGTATTGGTAATACCACATATGTGTCATTACTGGAAAACATGAATACTATTGGAGTTAACGTTCCAAGCTCGTATGATAATCGGCGAGTTGAGCAATGTGGATTGACGTAGTGTTACCTAAGAGAAAACGGTTTTGACTATAATTGATTCAGAAAGAATGACTATCAGACCAGAGTAGATAGATTTCTTCGGAAGTCTTGTTTATTGATGTATACAGTTTCGCTTTTTTATATAATCACTACGTTTTTCATTATTTTGCCTTATTATACGTTAACATAAATTGCGACGAAGAAATCAATGCGAAGCACCATAAGTCTGATATGATGGTTACCTTGTGGGTAGGTGTTTGAATGTTTCATGTGATTCTACCGATTAAAATCTCTTTTCCTGAAAACTGATCAAATCAAAGTTGCCTAGTGACAATTTCCCATCTTTCGTGTTTTATTTTTATAAATGCTCCGAAACATGATGTCACCCCAAGCACTCACACATACACAGTACACGAAACAAAAACAAAGAAACACCATTTATATGCCAATTTTGAATAATTCGAACATTCCCTATAATTATTCCAAATCAAATATTCGGATATTCATTCAGCACTAGCTCTAAGGCCGTACACATTAATCTAGCAATAACTATTGTTTACCCATTTATTGACTTTATGGTCTGTCATTACCACGATTACTAAGTTATTCGGGATTACATACAAGGACCACTCTGAACAATTCAGAGAAAGAGAGAGAGCGTTTAACAAGAATGGACTTTGCTCAGTGGTTATCATATCGAATTCACTACTGAAAGGACAGGGGATGGAATCATGCCATCATACCATCCTGTGTCAGCTACTTCGGTGTGGTTATCATACCGCGCCCAAAGGAAAAACGTGAGAAAAACACATACGAATTTGTTCGAAGTGCGGAGAAAGTAGGTGGCAATGAAAAACGGAATTCAACACTCAACAGTTGGAAGACAAAAATCCGCAAGACTTGCATTTAGGTCTACACTGTTCAATATAGAATCATACATGTAAATGTATAGCTTCATCGCAGAGAGGAAATTGTTTACAGAAGGATCCCATATTGTATTTATTTGTAATTATTCCATTCAAATGTATCTATATAATACCTTTAATAACGAGTGAAACCATTCAGCTAGTTGCCGAACTACCACTCAAAGCGCCCCAATATTATTGGTAATGACCTCATCGCAACCTACACCCCACCTCGTCCGGCCCCTTCGCATGACACAGTTTGATCTTATTGTATTTTCAATTTCATTTGCATCTCTTCTTTTTACTATTTGATCTGCAAATATATGTATTCTTTCTGAATATGTCTCTGTCTCTGTCTCTCTCCTGCATTAGCATATCTTTTTTGTTCTGCATTTTCACTTTCATTTCCATCGTTTTTCTTCTTTTTTAGTTCGTCTCTCCCTCTCTCTATCCTATTTTACACTCAACATCTTTTCCGTAACTTCTTTTCCATAGTTGTATTTTTATTTCAGTTCCATAACTTGCAAGTCAGAGTACTTACTAATCAAACTCAAAGCACTTTTGTATAACTTATACCTTACTATCAAATATTGAAACCATACATTTTTAGTTCTTGTTTTAATAAAGATGATTTTGGCTATAGAAGATCATACTGTCTGTGAAATTATAGCAATTCATCATTTTTCATGGACTCTAACCCTTCATGAATAGGATTGAAAATAACTTTCCCCACATTAGATGACGTTGTGAAATCCTTGTGTTTTTATTATGCAAAATCAAAAGAGCATGGATAGGAACGTGTCCAAAATAAAATAAATTTAAATTTCTAAACAATTTTAACTTCTCTGAAATAGTTATAACATTCGTATCAACAACTACTCACAATTGCTGTTACGTCAAAGAAGCAAACACAACAAGTTTTGTGCTCTTCCGCCACGAATCATGACTTTGTCAAGATGGCGTCCACTTAAACAAATTAACCACAGTTCCAAAATAATAGCATATACCAAATGATGAGTAATTTATAGTTCAACTGAGCAGTCCAAACAAATGTTGTTGCTTTCCTCTAGATAATATATATGTACAGCAATAAACACGTCTGTAAACTACAGAAGGAACACAATAAATGTCAATGACTCAAAATTTGGAATGATTCTGATTACTCAGTTCCTTTCTTATTTACTTCTAATAATGAGTATTGTTTCACAATATACCCCACGTGACAGCTCATGCTAAAGATTTTGTGTCAATCTTGCCTATTCATATTTCGTAGCCCAAAAATGACGAAGTTACTGAATTATCCTAGAGGCGTCCAAACATCATCTTCCAATGAGAAAATAATCCAAAGGCCCATTAATTCTTATTATTAAGAGTATTATTAATATATGTTAAAGCATTCTTAAGCATTTATTTATTGATCCTATATAATAGTGTGCAGTTAAAAAATATCATGTCGTCTAGAAATGAAATATTTGCACATCTCGTGGTATATCATTGATACAGCGTACAAACTATATTTGAGATCAGATTGGACGGCAAGGAGATATATACTTAACATAGAAGTTCAATAAACATACTTCGACACAAGGCATACGTTGAAGGCATTATATACTGTACGGATAAGCAATACAAGCATACTTACACAAATCTTTAAATGGACGGTAGAGAGAAGTAATCAAAACGTAAATTCACTTATAGGCACGATACACAGAAGTTGACAAAACAGACTTATTCATAAATACAATAGACAGTACATATAAGAAAACAAACCATACTTACACATAAGGTACAATAGACGGTACAGAAAAGCCAGCCAGATACACGTAACAATAAGGTAAAGTATGATGTACAGAGAAACAAATCATACATTCGTAAACATAATGTACAGTAGACCGTACAAATAAATAAACAAAACATGTTTATTCATAAGGTACCATAGACAATACAAATATGTAAACTAAACATACTTACACAGTAGGTACAAATTACAAATATAAATGTATCGATAGCTATGAATAAATTAGTCTTATATAAGGAGGTTCCTGGTTAAAACCCCTATTTTGAACTTGGACGACCTTATTATTTTACCCCCACCTCGGTCTTCCCAAATTATTCTAAACAAATACGAAATCAACCTTGTTGAGGCAACAGTGTTGATTTCATCATTCATTACTAACCTGGGACCACCATGGAAAACATAATCTGTAGCACAAAAAGGTGATTAATCCAGAAACACACCTTGTAGATGACTAATGCCAGTTTTACACATTTTTAATTTTAAACCCATTGTTCGAACTTGGGCGACATGATTAGTTTTACCCCTCCCCCGGTTTCTCTGGATTATTCTAAACAAATACGGAAACAACAGCGTCGATTTCATCATTGATTACTAACCTGGGACCACCATGGAAAACATAATCTGTCGTCGCACAAAATAGGGGTTACGTTTATTCCATTAACGTTATTACAAGCAATCCTCATTTTGAGTTCATACATGTTACATTTTGGGGCATATTCTACTTAGACATTTTGTAACGCATTTAACTTATGCTATATATTTATTTAAGGTTCACCACGTTTCTTTTCGGCCGTGACAATTTGCTCAACATTATCTTTTAACGTCACTTGTACATATTTATATATCTACATCTATACTTGATTTGGTTGGTTGGGTGATATCGGGGAGCTAATCCCTTGAAGGTTCTCCATTGCCAAGTCTTTTCTCGGTTCTCGTGTTACGTCCCCTTCTGCACAATCGTCCTCTCTTACATTTGTGATACCGTTTAATTGAATCTCATAACATTTTCTGTTTCTTTTTCTCGCGTGTGTGTGTGTTGGGGGGGGGGGGCGTATTTCATATATTCCGATCTCTAATAATAACGCTTATAGCGCTCTGATCAAGATGTAACTTTTTTCTTTTATGTTGTGTCTGTCTGGGGTGTTTCTTACTCTTCTTGTTGTATATCTACCGCTTCGGGGTCATCGTTCCCTCTCCGTTTTCGTTCAGAAAGTTATTTCCTAATTTCTTTGCATAAAAAGCCTAGGTTGGAGAGTTTTTTGCAGACCCCTGGGACATGGCCAAAGGCCTGACACATAGTGAATCTGTTATGTCTCTCGCACCGACGGGCCAAACCTTTAGTGAAAAACCCATACCATCGAAAAGAGAAGGAATTCTTGGCGCATCTTCTTTGTGCACCGTTGGCCTTATAATGCCCGAATTTTCATTCCCCGAATACCTATATGGTGGCAAGGCGTTGTTTCCTCATTTGTATTTTAAGCTTTTTGGTATATTTTACTTAATATTTATATTATTTCAACATGTATGAAAATCCCAAAATCAGCGTAAGTCAGTGCATTTGCAAATTGTTTTGACCCACTGAACTCAACTGTTGTAGTGCCTATATGTTGTTCCACGTAGCATCGCGAACCAATATAGCATTTGATGTGGCTTTTTATGTTTGTTATTTGCCTTTACTGTTTAATATTTGCGTTTACGAGATATTTTGCAGAGGCTATACAAGAATTCACCTGAAAAAATGAATAAACACTTAGGCAGAGACCTTGCGTATAAGTGATATAAACATTTAAGTTCAAAATTATGATCAACATAATTTCGACGAAAATATTTACACTGTTAGCAAACAACTTTAATACATGGTTTTAATATGAAGTTTACATTGACCCTATGATACTACAGTTTGAACAGACTGCTTACGTTTTGAGAAAAATTATTTTAAAAAAGTTGTCATTTAGGAGAGTCAACCTAATTCATGGCAGACTGGTCTTAAATTTACAATTTATATATATATATATATATATATATATATATATATATATATATATATATATATATATATGTGTGTGTGTGTGTGTGTGTGTGTGTGTGTGTGTGTGTGTGTTTGTAACTGCTGCCAAGTGAAGACCAGATGTTGAATACACACCAACAAATGGAGACTTAAAAATCAAGTGGGGACCCAATTCAAGTCGTCACTTGCCAAAATGTGCATTTATGCTAATTTCTTATGTTTCATGAAAAAAAAATTAAAATTTGGACTGTCTCAGTTGCCAGTACTTTTGAGACGTGTGTAAACCCGGGCTTACACATATTACTGGAACCGCTGTATTTTCATACACAATCTCTTTACACTTTGTCGTTCACGCATGTCCGGAAATGGCACGTTTCGACGCATGCGCTGTTGCACCAAGAGCAATGACTCATCGAAGAAGTTGAAGCAGCGGGAAAGGAATGAAATCGTTAGTAAAACAGAGACTTGTAAGTCCAGTTCAAAGTTTCTTTTTAAAAACAATGGGTTTTTTTTGGTGTGTAATTCTACTTTATTTCATTAGCAGACCATTTATTGACGTGGAATGCCGATGATATTTTCATTGATGTGTTGCCTCTCGCAAGAAATTCAAAATTGTGCATGCGGTTCGAACCTAAAAATATGCAACATAGCGATATATTTTGTACCCCATTACTTGTATCGATATTAAAAACAAAAGGCATCAGGGATATAACGAAATGCACACAACTTAGACATCAATTTTTAATTTCTACCCTGATTGTCGCCAGGGGCTCACAAACACTGACAACTATAAAATGATAAAACAAACCCGTTTGTTTGTACCCCTCTACCGATTTAAATAACGGAAACCTGTAATATGATAAAAAGTGCAAGGAACTTAGTCAATTCATTCACTGATTTATAGTTTCTAACCTGACTCTAGTTTCTAACCTGACTCTGAGTAGAGTGGCCATAACAACGGTCATCTTACGCACGTTTCATGCTTAACGGAAATTTTCAGTACTATACTGTAGGTGACACGGTCGCCGCATGTCATTAACTACTGTCTCCAGCTGTCATGAGAAGCAGGCTTTATTAAAGTTACCAGTGCCGGATTATCCTAGTAGCATATGCTACGGGCCCAGCACATTTATATGTTTTAAAATGCATGTTTTTAGATTTAGATTTAGGGCCCCTTTACAACATATGCTACTGCCAAGGGACCAGTTACCGCCACTTTATCCAAGTTTCTCAACGCGTTCTTAATAATTAGAAATATTTGAAAGTTATAATTCTATCCAATTAATCTCTACCTATTTTACGAATATTTCAAAAGAAAAATGTAATGAAAAACTTACAGTCATGCCTTACAGAATAACGTAAAGTTACCATAATAACGAGTCCCTTCTTTCGCATTGACAGTACCAGTTACCGCCAGTGCCGTTATTGACAATTAGAAATTGAGATATGATTTATTTCTGCATAATAACAACAAAACATTCATATTTCATGCCGCAGAATTCACTTTCTTCAAAAGAAAAATTCTACTTCACGTACAATTAGCAACCAACGCAACCGATAGTCATCATCTCAGTAGTTTTGACGGAAACCGACATTACGAATCGCGCATGCGTCACAATGACAACCAGCATCATAATAGGGTTTGTATCAAAACCTTATTTTATTTAAAACTTAAAGTCGATATCATATACACCACTTACACTTACAGTAATTATTTGCTTTGTATGTATAACTTCTTAAAAACTTAATCTTTTCTTCATCATTTAAGAATTACATCTTCATTATCAGTGATTGGAAAGCTTAAAACAGCTTTTTATATATATATATATATATATATAGAGAGAGAGAGAGAGAGGGTTGTATATATTTGTAGGTTGCACATACCGATAAATTCTATATTCCAAAGGCTCCCTCTCTTTCCTCCAGTAGTTCACAAACAAGTTAACAAAAAGTAACAAATGAACATTGAAATGAACATTTAAATTGTCAATTGAAACATGTATTAAATGTGCATTTCCTTCAATTTAATTTGATTTTGTAGAGCAATAGGTACAAATAAAGTAAGTTTCATCAACATTTTCCTCATCTGTTAAACCAACACAGGCCAGGTGGTACCATTTCTCACATAAGTCACAGCAAATCCAATTTACATTTGACTCATCATCAATAGTAGGTGGTTCGGCCTTGTTACATATCCCACATACATCGTTCTTTTTTTTCTTGCTTGATGATTTTCTCCCCTTTCCATAGTATTTTCCTTTATATTCTTTCTCTACTTCTCTCTGTTTCTTTCTTTCCTCTCTTTGTATTTTCCTGCATTCAATCTCTTTTCTTCTTCTTCAGTTTTGTTAAGAAGATGCTGATAAAATTTATCACTAGTTATCACTCTTGCCTCAGTGATGCATCTTCTTTTTGCTGTTTGGGGCTTTGCAGGTACTGGGGGAAAAGATCAGACAAAGCTTCGGGAATAATGCCTTCCTTCACTAATGGATTACCACCTAAGTAAGATCCACACTTGTCACAAGAATAATTGGATGCAGATGATGAAGTTGTAATCAAAGATGTTGAAGGTTTTGCTTCTATACATGTGGAAGTCAGATCTGGATATTTTAATGCGACAGTTTGGGATGATGTCAATGGGAACTGGCTAGAGTTGACTTTGAAGATGAACTGTGATGGCATAACTTGCGTTTTGTCAATTGCATCTGGATTCAGAGGATAAAGGCCAGACTTCATAAAACTATCCTTAATTTTGGCTGGAGAGCACACATTATCAATTGCATACGACAAAATTACTGGAAACTTTGCTTTGTTGATAGTTTGATGCTGATTGATGAATCCAAGATTCAGAGAAATGGAATTGAATTTCATCTTTAGAGGCCCCATGATTCCAACATCTAAAGGTTGCAAACTGTGTGTACTGTGTGGAGGAAGTCCAATCAGCTCAATATGGTTTTCTCTGGCCAGTTTAACTACATCCAGGTTGATATGGCTGTCATGGTTATCCATAACCAGCAACAATGGGCGATCTTTCCACAATTTGGAATGAACAGGTCTTTAAACCATGTCAGAAAAAGATAGCTGTCCATGTATCCAGACTCTGATGTTCCAAACAGCCAGTTACCTGGAACACCATCTTTATAGGCTGTATGGGGGAAAGATTTTTCAAAAATTAAAAACGTGGGAAGGACTCTACCATCTGCAGCAATACAGATGTGGGCAATGATATGTCCAGATGATAACAGAGCTTGCTGATATGTGTGATGGCCCTTCACGCCAATGACTTTTTGTCGTGGCTTCTCCCTTCCGCTCAAACCAGTCTCATCACAATTAAATATTCTGTCTGGCTCCTTTTCTAAGCCAAGTTTCTTTGTGGTGTCCATCAAAAAGGGCAAAATAACTGTTCATGACATTTTCATTGGACATGCGTGACCTCCCCCTATCAAGTCGTTCTGGTTCTCTCTCTCTGAGTTCTGGATGTCGGCTGAAAAACTTTCCAAACCATTTATTTGAGGGACCTTTCTCGCAGCTGAATAGAGATGTTCTTTCATTTTTCTTCATAATGGATATGATATACCCTCTAGCAATAGCCCATGTCATTGGGAAACCTTGCTGTAGCATATACTTCATGTATGATACTAACGCATCTTCTTCTGTTGCATCCAGCATTCTGTTTGGTCCAGGGACATGTTTCAAATATCGACCTTTCAGAGCATCTTCGATTGTCTTCCTTGGAATATTGTATTCCCTGGAGGCCTGACTACAGGTGAGCTGTAACTTCTTCACAGACGAGACGGCAGACAATAGATCTTCTTGGAGATACTTTAAACGCTTTGCCATTTTTCTACAATAAATTATTAATTAATTCAATGTAGTGTTTCATTTGTAAATCACATTATATATATATATATATATATATATATATATATATATATATATAGAGAGAGAGAGAGAGAGAGAGAGAGAGAGAGAGAGAGAGAGAGATAATAAATGGGAAGCAAAAATTAATAATAAGCTGATGTTTTGTTACAGTTACATCCCTTTTAAAATAGATGGTTTTGAGATGACCCCTGTACTAGGAATAACTCATGACAAGAGTTACATTC
Organism: Sinohyriopsis cumingii; assembly: GCA_028554795.2. Taxonomy (NCBI): domain Eukaryota; kingdom Metazoa; phylum Mollusca; class Bivalvia; order Unionida; family Unionidae; genus Sinohyriopsis; species Sinohyriopsis cumingii. Next base: position 253,919 of record JAPYKE020000205.1, read on the forward strand.
GTATAGGAATGCTGTGCTACATCATTTGTTGGTGCGGTCATAGTAGTGTAAGTTCGAGAGATCCTTTGGTGTGTATATTATAAACAATGACTTTCAAGTGGATATTTTATTCTTGGAGGATACATTTATGGATGAATAAAAGTTTTTAAAACGTTTCAATAGAAATGTCGTCTGCATGGATCTGAGGTCCCATATCCAATTGTTTTGTCATAGAGCTTACGTATGTACTAAAGTGACATTTATGGAAAAAAATTACCCCCCCCCATGATATTTACATAATCGAATTTAGGTCACTGGAGTTCACCAGTAATATTTTTCTTACCTTTATAGCTGGAAATTATTTTTCTTCACTGGAATGAAGGAAACTGGCCTTGCAAAACTATCTTTATGCAGGAATGTAAAAAAAGCGCACGTGAGCACGAGAAATATGACGTTGGCGGTAAGTGGTCGCTGGCGGTATCTGGTCCCCATGCAGTATAGGCCTTAATCGATCACTGAATGTTTAGTGGCTGAAAATGTTAGAGGAGGGGCCCTTTATGAATTTGAATACACGGAACAAAGAGTAAAAAAAATCACCACTAAAGTCAGAAAAACAAAGTGTAGAAATCTACTACATAAGTATAATTGTGTTGTGAAAGAAGTTTGGCTTATTTTGAATTTATTAAGCCTTTACACGATAAAATAAATTGGCATGGTTACACTAACCTGAATGTGTCCGCAGTGACAGATAACGCGAGACTCTTGCCGTGACCCCTTTTCTATGTAAGGCTTGCCAGACCATATTTGGATATTCTGCACTATGTTATTATCAATCAGTGGTGAATAATAACTTCTTGGTGGCATTTCAGAGTTGCTGATAAACCATGTTTGCTGTTAATGCACAGAATTTCTGACTCAGACCATGCCAGTATTTTACTACGATTTGTTTACTTTTCCAAATAAGGCCTCACTGTCCTTATATGGCACACAAACAAACGAGGCTGAGAACAGAAGTAATCATTATTTGAACTAATATGGCGGATGATTTATATGAAAATATAGAATGTAAAAGGTAAACGAGATTTTACAGCTATTTCTACAATGATTCGCAATACTTATGGTATTAAATAAGAGGACTACTTAATTTATTGCATTATATGCAAGGAATATGTTCAAATTGTTAATATTAGGCTAAAAGAGCACTGGGTGTGAGTTACACCTGGCTTGCTCCATTGACACCTATATGCTCATGTTAGTACCCTGTTCACAAGGTAGGAGTAGGGGTAATAATATTAGTACTAGTAGTTCCCTGGTTATTTTGTATTTTAATTCTTGTTACTATATCGTTCACGCATGTCTGAAGTGACAATTCTTTGACGCATGCACTATTAGATACTTGACAATGCATCATTACAACAAAAGTTTATGTGGCGGGATATGAAGTTGATTGTAAAGGAGACAATCGTAAGTCCAATTCAGAGTTTCAGTTCTGTAATAATTGGGTTGTTGTGGCTTGTAATTTTACTTTATTTTGTTTAGCAGTCCATTTATTGAGGTGGAATTATTTTGAAATTTTCATTGTTGCATTGACACTTACAAGAAATTAAAAATGGCACAAGTGATTCCAACTTAAAAGCATGCAACATGACAATTTGTTTGTACCCGACTACCGATTTTAAAAACAAAAAGGTGTCGAGGCTATTCCAAACTGCACAAAACTTAATCATTTCATTCATCAATTTATAAGTTTTTTACCTGATTTTTGCCAGGGGGTACCAAACAGTGTCCACCTGTGTGCATTTGAATCAAGTTTGAGTATCTTTAATACTGGCATACTGTATTCTCAGCAACTAAGCAAGAAACAAATTACAGATAAAAGACAGTACGTCTTAATCACCATATATATATCTCTGAAATAGAAAACAAATAAAATCAAACTCGGAATTACAGTGCAACCCTGCTATGAAACAAATTCGGATATAACGCGGTTGTGGTGTGGCTCCCGAAATTTTGTATATTCACTCGCACATGAAAATATATATTTTGTTCAATGGACATGAAATAGTATATAAGAATGTATTATCATTATGGGGAAGAGATCACGTATGAATTTGAATTTAATATGATTGTGGCATGGTTCCTGATATTTTAAATACATGTATGTGTATTTTTCTCGTACTGGGAAAATACATTTTTTTAAATATGAGGAATAGTGTGTAAAACGTTTATTATCATTTTGGGGAAGAGTTCACATATGAATTTTAATATAATAAGATCGTGGCGTAGCTTCTGAAATTTAACAATATCACCAGGTTCTTGAAGTGTTATGCCAAAATAAACATTATCGGAAATGTTACTTATTACTGGTCCATGAGTAAAGTCAGTAAGTCGTCTTTGTGATTGTCTACAATGAATTCTGTATACAGTCGTTGCTCACAATAGCGAACGTGTGTTTCTTCCTTAACTGCATATACAACCAAGCAGCAGGCAATGTGGTGGTTGATAAAAGATTCTCACAGTTTAATAAACATCAAAAAACAAAAGCCTCCATGATGTTTGCTGGACTTGGCGGTGTTATTAGATGCAATCAGTTGACCAGTAAATAATGTCCGCTTTATTAGCTGGAAGTTTAAAGGGTATGAAATTGTACATGTGTTCAAATGTAAATTTTTTTTATAAAAGTGTCTTGTGACCATTGCAGGCCTACTGCACTTATTTTTTGGGTTTTACCTGTGTATGGGGTTTTCTTATGAACTCATTATTAATTTCCTATTCTTTTATAAAAATATTTTACCGTTATAGAAAAGCAGGTTCACAAATGCAATTTATTCTCTGCACTTTGCACAAAAAAATTTATTATCATTTTAGGGAAGTGATCATGTATGAATTCAAATATAATGCAATCGTGCTGTTGTTCCTGAAATTTTAAATACATATGCATGTATTTTTCTCGTACCCAGAAAAATACTTTTTTTTTTTCAAAGTACGAGAAATAATGTGTAAAATGTTTATTGTCATTTTGAGGAAGATTTCGCGTACAAATTCAAATCTAATACGATTGTGGCTTGGCTTCTGAAATTTAACAATTTCACCAGGTTCTTGGAGTGTTATGCTAAAAATAAACATTATCGGAAATGTTGCTTATTACTGATCCATGAGTAAAGCCAGTAAGTCGTCTTTGTGTTTGTCTTCAATGAATTCTGTATACAGTCGTTGCTCACAATAGCGAACGTGTGTTTCTTCTTTAACTGCATATACAACCAAGCAGCAGACAATGCGGTGGTTGATAAAAGATTCTCACAATTTAATAAACATAAAAAAAGACGAAAGCCGCCAAGATATTTGCTAGGCTTGGCAGTGTTATTAAATGCAATGTATGAAATTATTCATGCATTCAGCTTAAAAAATTTATAAACGTGACTCGTGACCATCGCAAGCCTACTGCACTTAGTTCTCGGGTTTTACAATGGTATGGTGTTTATGAACTCGTTTTCATTTTCAATTTTTTTTAAAAAATATTTTACCATTACGGAAAAGCAAGTTCACAATTGCAAGTCATTCTTACACTTTGCATAGTGATTAGTATAGTAGTTTTTACACTTTTTATTTCGATATTCATAAAATCTGAAGTAAAAGTTATATGCACACTGAAAGTATGTGTTGATTGTTAATTATTCTTGCTGTGGTCGCTCAAACGAATAGGCGTACAAACATTAATTATTGGAAATTTGCAGTGGATAAATGTACACGGAAATGCATATGAGAGAATTTTTGAAGTATGAAATTTGTACAGACACTGTTCATAGACTCTGAATCGTAATGAACCATACACGTGCTTCGTCTTTCTTAACCTAATCTTGCTGTTAATTTTTCCCATTGAATTCAGACACATCATGATGTGTGATAAAATTATTTGAATAGTTTAAATATGTATGCAATTTTGGCAATGAAATTACATATATTATGGATTAATTGCAAGCCCCAACGGTACGATATCAGATGGCAAGTAAACGGTGTTGATACTCTGTTCATGCTGTATATTAAAAGTTAAATTCAGACACAATGATCTGGGAATTTTTTTAAAATTGAATATTGTAAATATGTGTGCAATTTTTCAATGGAATTGCATGCATTATAGATGAACTGCATGCCAGGACGGCACGATAGTAAACAGTGTTGATACCCTATTCATTGTACACATTAGACATGAATACATGCCAGTGAGTTGTTATCTGAAAAAAAGCAAAATACTGTAAAACTCTGCATTAACGCGACCCCAATATTAACGCGATCCAATTTTTTGGACCCCAATTATCGTGTTATAGCGGGTTTCCACTATATATCTTTATGCACAAGGATCTCAGAATCAGTTTAAAAACAATCATTAGTATGGTATTATTTTTGTCATATTTTCTATTTTTTCTTGATTACAATTATAATTTACTAATAATATCGAGCAAATTAACTTGCATTATTTTGCATTCTAAATCTCGTCTTGAAAAATGATTACTCATTTAACCATTTACCTCGTGCAAGCGTCTTTGGACACTCTACTCCATTCGCATGGAAGCGCCTTTTCATGTCTCTACGCCATTCTCATGGAAGCACCTTTTGACGTCTGCTGTAAACATAAGCCATTTGAAGCCGGTTCTCGTAGCACCACCTTCGGGGAATACCCCTTATTAAATACTACATTCATTTTTGCGAATGACAATTACGTCAGATCACTTGGTCACTTTATGCTCTGGTCGATATCTGCTATTTAAAGTAACTGGTTCATAATCTCCACTCTCCAAAATGGAGGTCGCGGATTTCATTCAATGCTTACTAAGTTTTCAAGATTAGAATCACTACTATGAAAGATTCAATAACTTAGGTAAATACTCTGACATTGATGTAGGCAGCAATTAATTTTTATAAATTATCCAGTTCAGATAACTTAGTGATGTAGACGCGGACAAAAAACATGTAAATTTCGAGTATGAGAAATGACAGCTACGGTTGGTCACATGGTCTCACTGACTTGACGGTGAATGAGTTTTCTCAAGATTTTAAAGCACATAAAAAATTCTTCTGTGAAAAATAATTACACAGCTATAACAATCGGACTTTACTCTTAAATTTTTCCACACATAATAGATGTGTACCCAAAATGTAAAATCTTTAAAATAGCTGTTAAACGTAACGTACACTACATTGCTTAACAGTTGACAGGCAGGCCTATGTGTATGGAGTTGATAAGGTAACAGGTGTTCTATTTATACCGCGCTGCACTTGGTAACTTTGCTCTATGAGGTAAAGGGTTAACTAATCATTATTCTGTTAGTATGGTGAAATGCTGTAATTTAACACTGGATGTATCCAAGAAGGGCCAGTACTAATGAAAGCTGGACTTGTTTATTTATCATTTATCTCCATTCCTGTATTCAGGAAATATTGCAAATGATGCCAGTTTTGCTAAAAATGTCGAATAGAGCATTCTATATGTACTGCAACATAAAATGAGACAATTACACTGTAATCTGGCTTTTCCGCATGTGTAAGGCTTGCATCACCAATATTGGCACAAAATGAACACCAAATTCGACCGATTGATAAAAAAATAAATACTACAGTGCTTACGGTTTGAAATGAAGCTATTGTCACCAGAACATTATGTTCAAAATAATACTAATTCTGAACACATGGAATACTACCCCTACATTACTTTGGACTCTTTTCGTCAGCATTTCAGCTGCGGACTTTGGTCAAGTTTATAGTTGATTTCAGAACATTAAGTGTAGCAATATCAATAAATGCCTAGAGATATTAAGCAAACTAAATTGATTTTTTTTTTTTTAAAATCAGTAAAAATGTTCAACATTTTATAAATTTAATAAGTTATTAAGTTGAAGAGAAACAACAACAAAATGGATGTCATGTGTTTACAAGGTCTCATTTATAGGGGGACAAATACTAAAGAATTATTAAACAGACAATATGCCCAAGAATTTCTTGACAATCTCACTTGTGCAGGGCAAGTCGGTTAGCAGATGATAAAGTAGATGTGGGACAATTTCTTCCAAAATTGTAAACTTGGATTAAGTTGCATTATTGTCCCAAGGTAAACATTTCTTTCTTTTAAATAATGTATTTATTTGTATTATTCTAAAAGATAAATATTTCATTTTGATGAATGGGAGAATATAGTATAAATTCTGGGTTACAAGTTCAGGAAGGTCATGGAGTGGGTCTTCATGTTGACATTTAGAAGGCACATTTTCATATCCATTTTTAGAATAGAAATGTTTTTTTTTTTTTGGTTTTTTTGTTCTTTTTTACACTTTATGAATATTACTTACCAATATTACAGGATGACCATTTTCCTTATACAAACAGTATTTCGACCGAAAACGACATGTGATCCAGGGTCTACAGAAATTATGTATCATTGCGCAGAACAGTATGATGCACAGAATAGGCTGACACTGGTATATAATCAGTTATTCTTGGAAGAGGCAGTGTGGACATCTGAAAACATGTTTTCTCCTCAATACTCTATTTTTATGCATAGTGAATATACCACATTAATAAATAATTGATATTCAACAGCTGTTTACAATTAGCTGCTTTGGATTGGCAACTTTTTACTCTTGTCTCCAATCGTATCCTAGCTGACGGTGATTTTTTATCATGTCAGGGTCAATGAAGATAACTGTTGATTTTTCTACTGGAGGATTTCTTGCTGCTTAGACCGTTTAATACTTAATTTGAAACCTAAAATAGACCTATTTAGTTTACTTAGAGAACATCATTAATATCCTTTATTCTTAAAAAAAATATTGCAAGCTGAATTTATCGTTATCATTTTTATTACCAATTCTCATTTTTCCAGATCACACTTTAGTCCATTGCTATTTACATTTTATCATGTGCTCAAAATGAACATTAAAAGCAAGTGTACAACACAATGTCATGCACATAAGAAATGTATGAATGAGTATATTTATATGTTTATATGTATATATATAAAGCACATCATCATCATACTGTATATTCACATAAATGCCATATATTTATTAACGAATTAAAATAATAGAAGATAATATGCTAAATAATGCCAGACAAGGTCATCATGGATTCATTTTAGTTTATATTTTGGCTTACCAAAAATCTACTCTTTCTGCAGCTTATTTTAGCTCTCTTTTTGCTTCTTTTTGGTTGTGGATGTCGGGCTGTAATATGTCATGTTTGCTGACAGCAACCTGAGCCTGTTAATTGTTTTAGTGGCTTGGGTAAAGAGGAAATTTGGTTAGGTGTTAAATGAACCCTTCCTTCAGCAACATTAGTCCAAACCAGTTGGCACATACCCCAGTCATTCCCCATATCTCTCTCTATCTCTCTCTCTCTCTCATGCACACACAATCATGTATATGCAGAAGCACTATACATGATAGTTATCAGCTTTAAAACTTTTGCATGAATTTAGTTATTCTGTATTTCTTCTACGCTATGCCATGAATTACTGGATTTTCTAAGTGAAATTATTAAGATATTGCACTGGAGTGAAATGTAAATATTTTCACTGCTGCATAGATAACAAAATAACAGTGAAATTTGAAGTTATTCTTAGATGTTTATGTGTTTCAGTGGTAAAGATGGCCGTTTTCCATTGCAGATGACTCCAGTAAAAATTCAACAAGGCACAAAGTTTATTTCTTAATGTGCTATTTTAATTTGAATTGGGAAGAAGAATGACATAACTATTTATATTTTTGGTGTAAATAATCTCAAATTACTGGATATATTTCATCTTGTGTTTGAAAAACCCACTTGAAATATATAAATATATATATATATATATATATATATATATATATATATATATATATATATATATATATATATATATATTTATTAGTAATTCATTTCAAGCAGTATCCTTTATATTTAGATTGTCATATGCTAAATTAGTAGCCAACACTGGTACAAACAAGGTCGCTCTGATTTGTGAGCAATGAATCATATCTGGATACTGTTTTCATTGTTGATTTTCTGGTATCATGTTAAGCAAGTATATTTTTAAATTTTCAAGGCAGAAAACATAATTTTTGGTAACTTTTGACAATTTTATGCGATAAAGCATGAGGTGTCAGTTTTGAAAGAAGTTATTGTTATTATGGGTACAACATTGTGATAATGTTAAATACTTGTAATGAACCAAGTAAATTGGACTGATTTCCAATAGAAAGTAGATTATTATTGAACATTTTGACTGTTTTTTCAAACAGTTTATATCAATCTAACTTGATTTCTTTAAAAACTACCATCAAATTGATGGAAGGCATTAATTGGCCAGTTGAAGAAATGGCTCTCAGGTGTTCCAAAACTTGTAGTTTACAAAACATTTACTATGATTTTGTGTCCCAACTTGTTAATGTCCCAAGCCTGACGTTCATTACTGTATAAATATTCTATGCTCAGATCATGCTTTTCGCCAACTTGTACCTCTCTAGAGATATTGGAAGGAACATGTTAGTTTACAGGCGATAATTGTCCACAACATATTGTTTTAAAACTGCAGCTGGCATTGGTATATATATTTTTAATTTTTGATAATGTTGCTTGTCAGATTCTTTAAATTTCTCCAACATATTTACAATGTACTTTTCTAGCAGAGGAGAATAAAGCAGTCAGAAGTTGCAAGACAATGGATAGCCTTAGGTAAAGACCAACCTGGATTCAGCATACAGTACTTTCAAGAGAAAGGTTTGTTATTTTCATTTTCCCCTTTAAAGCAAGAATTTTCAATACTTTTTAAAATACAATGAACAAAATTTAATTTAAAAATGCAAGTTTATCTTACACAGTGCCCTAAATTGTTTTTTTTTATAAAAAAAAAGAGAAATACCCTCTATTGGCCATTCAGAAAATCAGTATATGTCTTCTTATGTGTATTCTTCTCCTGAAGTGCTGTTTGTATTGGCATTGGATTTTCACTCAAACACTATATAGCAATTATGTAGCTGGTTCTAACGAAAATGGTGCCCAAAAGACTGGCACCATAACCATCTTAAAACTTTTGTTAGCACTTCTTTAGCTTGAATGATAACATAGACATGGAACTTCCATTGAAACACTATTTGCAACATTTATGGTCAAGATCAAAAGCATGATGAACTGTTTTGTAGTGCACTTAAAGGTATCTTGTAAACACATTAACTAGAGTAAGTGATATTAACACATTTTATATGTTGGATTTTCTCCATAATTTCCAAGATGGTTTTGTTACTCAGAAAGAAGAAATCGTTTAATTTTGGATTCCTGGATATTCCGTTCAGACATTAGAATCTTGGTCCCTTCAAGGGACTCATTTTTTTCTTTGTCGTCTAAAATCTGTCACCTGAAAAGCCTATGTCACACCATTAGAATGTGAAGTGAAGATCTTTAAAGAAAGCTTAAATGTAAAGTTAATTCCATTCCTATTGTGCATATTTGTTAGGTCGAGGAATAGTGTCTGACACGGAAAGACAAGCAGGAGATTTCATATTGGAATATTCAGGAGAAAAGGTCACTGCGGATGAGGGGGAAAGACGGGAAGAGTCTCTACCCTCAGTATTCAGATACTTTTACAAATATCATGGCCAGTCATGGTGGTAAGTTAATAATGTCTGTCATCTAGTACAATCAAACCTGTCACTAGTGGCGCCCATGTGTAAAGTCGCTACTGATCTTTGCACACAGGTTACCTTGGGTTTAGGACATACACACCGAATAACGTCATCATTATTATTGCTGTTATTATTATTACATTGTTTTATATTTACAGTGCAACAAAAATCATAAATTGTGCATATATTTTATCTCACAAATTTATGTTCCAAACAAAATAACTTTATCCGGCTCACTTTAACCCATCCTGTAAAATAGATCATCACTGACTTGAAATATATATCTCAGTTGACAATTTAAAAACAATATCTTAATTACTCAGTTGCTCAACTTGCCAAGATCAAAGATTAAAAAAACAGTCGCTTTACGTAAGAGGCCTGTTAGGAATAGGAAATCAAAAGAAAACATCTGTAGCTATTCTTTTTGAACTCAAACTTCACTTGCTTTTACAGACAGACTGTGAATATGGAAAAAAACCTAATAGTAATGAAAAGGGATGTAATTCATATCTCTTCTAAAAGTTGAACTCATATAACATAACTTTTATACAAAATGTTAGTGAAAATAGGTCTTGGAAATCAATGTTTGTGGTCTTTGAAAGTTTGGAAAAATTCTTTGAATTTATTATTCTGAATTCTGTATGAACCCTGTAGAGACAGATAGATAAAGGTATCAAATTATACCTGTCACACTAGCACAAACGGTGACTTATGTTTCTGGGGGCCCCAAGTGACCATGTGGTCTAAGGAACTTGCCTTTACAGATCACTGATATCTCACCTCTGTCTTTGGGGTTTTCGAGTCTAAGGCTCAGTCAGCACAAGCATGTGAGAAAACTTGCCAGTAGCTTCCTGGGGGTCGGTGGTTCTTCTGATTTGTCCAGTTTCTTCCTACACCAGATATTCTGGCTGCAATGAAACACCTGGCTGCTGACCATATAAATCAGGTGACCTTTACATACATGACATTTATTAAGGATATTGGGAGTATTGGGAATTAGACTGCCTGTTGTCAAGCATTCTATCCATTAAGACTAGTTTTCAAGCACAGTTGCAGATTGCATTTCCCAAACTTGAAGGCTGCTAACATCTTTGATCACATTTGTGTTTTTTTCCCCCTTTCTTTCAGATTGCTTCGTCTAATATCAAGGACAATTGACCTCTGCAGTACTCTAAAGTTCTCTATGGGTCAGACCCTCATATTAAGATTTGGACTGATCAGTTACTTTTAGCTTCAGAAAATGTCCATTACTCTTCGGTGCCATGATGGAATCTTTTGTGTCCTTCACTTGTTAACTAAATTACCTTATGAACACTTGAGTGAGGCTTCCTTCGAGAACCTTAGAGACTGACTTCTTTCTTGATCATCAGTGAGGAGTGAAACTAATGCCATTTAGTGGAAATGGGTTGCCTTCAGTTTATTCTTCTTTGCCTGTCCTGTTTTATAGCTAAGAATTGGCTATCTTCTAAAGCCCATGAACCATTTGAAATCTGTTGTCTCAGTCACATCTGCGATAAACCCTCTTGTCTAGTTAGAGCCTTGTGTTATTGGATAAAGGTCAAATAGAAAATAATTGGTCAAAAACATTCTTTCTCTTCCTGTAATAGATACCCCTGATATTTCAGCAGCCAACATCTTGAGGTGGGTTATCCTGTCAATGAGCTAAGCAATCTCTCACAGACATTGGGTTTAGGCTAGAGGGTTAAAATCAAAGCCCATTAGGTTCAGGCTATTTCTGTGTCTTTGGCCTTTCATAATCTTTTATCTCAGGATGATATTATAAAAGACGTGTTCTGGTGGTCTCGCTCAACATTTTTGTTCTGCCTTTGATGTTGCACCAGAATAAAGGCATCAGTGCATTAGGTAAGATAATGTCAGCCAAGCAAGTTGTTAAGAGCAATCTACTGCCAATGCGGTAATCAACTTCCCTCTGAGTTAGAAAAGTGTGCGATGGAATAATAACAGGTAATATGTTGCTGCTATGAAAATGTAATTTCGGGGGATTGAATTACATTTAATCATAAATGCTTATCTGTTGTTATTATCAAATTCCAACCTCACTCCTCACTCTGATGTTTCTCGAGGCCTCCAATTTCTGGTTGGAGGAAGGAAACATGCCTTGGACAACGAACTAGTACCAGGAAATGTGAAAGTAGTATAATAACAAGCATTACAGAATTAAAATTAGTTTACTCTTCCCAAGATAAACCATTTAATGTTTATATTACAATGTAGCATATGTTGCCACACTACTTAAGATTTCGAAGAGATTTCTGTCATTTTTCTTTGGGTCAATTTTCAGTGAAATGTTGGGTCAGAAATATGTTGCATTCTATATTTTGTCTTTCAGTGCTTTGTCATGGACCTAAAATTAAAAATAAAACAACATTTATTTCAGCATTGATGCAACAGAAGAAAATAACAGGTTAGGACGACTTGTCAACCATGGAGGAAAAAAAGAAAGGAATTGCACAATGAAAGTGGTCTCTAAAGGGTCAGACTCCTCATTAGCCCTTTTCAGCACCAGGTAGGCTTGCAAGCATACTTTGACGTATTGCTTCTGATTATTGTCAGAACATGTACTTTAACTAAATTTACACATCACAATCTTTGCATAAGCTGATATTTAACTCGTATTCTACAATTGGATAATCAAATTCTGATGTCCTAAAAACTTGAACTTGTTTGTTTTCCCATGTCATATTGCCACTGGTCAGTAACTAAGCTGAAATGTGATCCTGACAGTTTCAGCGTTGACATTGGATTTATGAACATACAGAGTATTATGTTCATGCTACAAAGCTAGATAATAATGACAATTCACATAAAACATTTTTAAAAATCAGACTAAGTATTCTGTTCTCTTTATCTTATTTTATGCACAAATGCATACTAGAGTACATTTCAGTCTCATTTTTGATGCAACGTGGGACCACAACTTTTGTCTAATCTTGCTATGTTGCCAGAAGTTATTTTGTCTTAGAGGAATCCAGCATTCTGCTTCCTGAATATTGTAAGATGTCCATAGTACCTTAGTATGTTATATTTGACATGCATCTTGATTTTTGTATAACAGTTGAACATGGGTTTCAAGTTCTTTAACTATGCTGTACTGACAAAAATGGTACTAACAACTGTCTCACTTTGTGCTCAGCATTAGGAGGTTAGTGTTAGGACTGGTCGGCTTGGTGTCAGGATAATGTGACTTGGTGGGACATCATGCTACATGTCTGCGGCATGATGCCCCAGTACTAGACATCACTATAAACTGCCACACTGCAGACATTATAGCAATATGACTGAAAAATTGTTAAAGCTATGTTAAAAATTCAAATCACAAACACACATTGTAGAAGCTTCATTCAACTAGACTCAATAATTCTGATGTAATGGCTGGGTTAATAAAAATGTGTTCATGCATATTGCATGACTGGTCATATACCAATAGGTTCATGTAGGCACTGGCTACAATACTAAAACATTAACCGACCTGCAACATGTGGTTCCGCTCCAATAAACATAACAGACTATGAGTCACAAGTTTGTTTACTTTAACGTTGGTTTCTCATTGATTGGCAAATCAGTAGAGGATGAGTCCCTTTGATGGATTCTTAGTTTTAAATGAGGGTGGGGGAATATCCCTCTACATTTGTTAAATCTAGAATAGACCCTTATTTTCCCTTTTTTTTCAGAGATATAAGTATGGGGGAAGAATTACTGTATGACTATGGGATTGATAAACTTCCTTGGAAAACAGAGGTAAGAACAGTTTTAGCATGATCTTGAAAGTGCTTGCTTTATGGTGGTTACCTCAAAAAGTTAATGAATTTGTGGTCAGCTCCAAAAAGTACTTGAAAAGTGCTTGAAAATACTAGTTCTTGAAAAGTGCTAAAATTGTTAGACAAACACATTTCATAGAAACATTTATTTACTAATATCAAGAAAAGAAAGGAAAGATTCATTAGAAAGGGAAAAACTCAATCTTCCTTGAATTTCAAAGATATATTGGTTACTTAATATATTTCATAAGACTTTTGGTTCAGTTGCCTATGAGCTCCTTAGTACATAGTCTCATTTGGGATTGTAATTGACCTGTGTTGTAAAAATAATTGATGCTGTGTACATTAGGCCATTGAGACTGATAAACAAAAGCATATTGTCAACAAGATTCCCATGGGCTCTATGCACTGTATATATGGTTAAGGCCAAGTGATGAATTAAATGTTGTGTCTCATGATTGTCTAAAGACTATGGTTCAGCAGTAGCTTTAGCTCTGCAAGTCCCCAGGATTTACCGATGGTGTTGACAATACACCTTACACATCGATCAAAAAGTCTCAGAATGGTATGTTTCTGGCCCTGTTGAACCTGAAATCACTGAAAAATGAGTAGAAAATTGAATACAGAATACAATACAGAATCAGTTAAAATCACTGAAGAAATACAATAGAACTAGCACAAAACATCGAATCAATGGAATCTGACAACTCTGTTGAAAATGTCCATGCATTTGATCTTAGCTCTAAAGTAACCTCAACAGTGGTATAACTAGGAACTTGCATAACTGTGGTAACCTCAGTGAGTGAAAGCGCTCTTATGTCCATTGGCAAGTATGAAAAGCATAAAATTAATTAAACCTTGCAAGCAGGAATGATTTGAGACAATTTCTTTTGGTTTGATCTTGAAAACCTCAAAATAAGTCTGAAACTCTAGCAAAGGAGACTGCTGCCTCTCAAAATGATGTAGATTAGATGACTGCACCTCTATCCCCCCCCCCAATGTCCTGAAGTCCATTATACATTGTTGTCTTCTCCTAAACCTAGTTTATTTTAAAAAAATATTGTAGTGTTTTTTTATGAATGAAATAATTAAGAAATTAAGTGGACTTTGCATAACGTTATCAACATTCATCCGAAGTTTATACACAGTAAGTTATAGTTCTTAAAAGCAAACATTTTGTCTTTGAAAGGCTTTGAAAAGTACTTAAATTTCCTAATGAAATATATGTGTGAACCATGTCAAAAATGTTTTGTAAGAGAGAAGGTGAGGTTATTTTCATTTTTTCTAGCGTAGGGTCAAATTTTGGCCATTCTAGAATTGAAATGCACATTTATGCTTATAAAATTTTGATTGCAGAACAGTATCGATTGCCTGCAATATTCATGATGATCAACACTATTGGACCGTTTAACCTAACATCCTTTAATTTTGTACTTCATTTGTGCTATATGCCCTTCAGACTTTGCCTTATTTTTATTACCAGGAAAGAAAGAGAAATTATAACCATACTTGATGTGGGATGTATGCATATCATTTTGCCAAAAATGCACATATTTTATGCAGATGACCCAATTTTTTTCTCCTTTTTCTTATTGAGAACTTTTACATTCTTTTATAAACGTTTTTGTTAAATAAAGAAGCCTTGAATAAAGATGCCTTTAAATTAATTATTCTACCTTTCAGTCACCCAAAACTGGTAAGTTAAGAGTTGTTGAGTTATTTGTTTTGAAAATGCTTTGTTAAATTGTGTTTACAAATAAAAGAACAGCAAGCAACTCTTTTGCAGATAGCAACACAGAAAAGTTGCACCAGGAGTGGTCATTATGACATGCGGTTTTCACAAGAACACTTAACTAGATGTTTGATTGTTTGGTGTTTTTAATGTAGCTTTAACAATTTTAGTCATATCGCTACAATGTCTGCAGTGTACCAGTTTAGAGTGATGTCTAGCACTGGGACATCATGATGCAGACATGTGGCATAATGTACCACCCAGTCACATTAGCCTGACACCAGGCTGATGGGTCCTTACACTAACTTCTTAATGCTGAGTGCCAAGTGAGGCAGCTGCCAGTACCATTTTATAAGTCTTTGGTGTGGCTCGGCCAGGGTTCAAATTCCACGAACTCCTGCATCCAAGGCAAATGCTCTAACCACTTAGTCTGCTTACCCTTTACAAGGTACTTTAATCTCAAGCAGATGTGAATAATTTATTAGTCATTTGCCTGTTCATTCTTTAAACTGAGAATTCATTTGAGACAACAGTAGCAGGAACATGCAGTAAAAAAGAAAAACTGCTGATAGCACCTATTTGTCTTTTAAAAGTGAACAAGCATCAGGTGGATAACTTTAGTGCTTTGACCCCATGTCCCAACCCCACCAGTTCCATGCTGATTCTTTTATCCCATAAGTCTGCTCAGCCACGGATCACATATCAGGGTAAAGATAACATTTCTGATTTTGTTCCCGATGTGTAATTTAAGTAGATTACTATTTGATTACCATATTACACAAGGTTTTTCTGTTGCCTCACATCTTCTCTGCTTGCATCAGATTTGAAGGTTACACTTTTGACGTGTCATGCAGAGAAATATGTTTCATTTAATTCTAATTTGTGATTATTGTTTTGCTCTAGATATACAACAACAGAGAAACTTGTGAAATCACGTGTAAAGTACTTAAATTACATGTTGATATATGCAATAAGTGACTGAATGTACCAACAGGTTTTTAAAAATATAACGAAATAAATAGCACAGAATCGGCCAGGGGCCATATTCCAAACTAGGTATAGTCACCTTGTTAATTTGTAGATGTGGAGTGGATGTTGTCAACAGTTTGGTTTTTCACTGGCAGAAATGAGTATCTTTGGCTGTGGCATTGGTTTTGCTCATGCAGTAAGTACAATGTGAAGGATTTGGTTGTTAGTCATATCCTCTCCCACACTTGGACATCTTTAGAAAAGATTTCCTTTGCATGATGTATTCTATTTTGAACATAGCACCATTTAACTTCAAAACTTCAGTCTAAAATGGCCTAAAAAGTTGGATAAGAATCACTAACACCCAGCAGGTAGTCTCTTTGAAAGTGCTTTTTGTACCTTGTCATAGATTGAGAATGGCATGTGAACAGATGATAAGCCTATGTCTGTCTGTAATCTGTTTACTAGAAATACAACCCATATGTCAACACAGATAAAATGGTACCACCCTACCACTTACATACACCTTTAGATGAAAAGACCATCACATTAGATGTGGATCGACATTGATAGCTTGTGTATCACAAAAAAATGATATCAGTATGCAGCAGAAGTTTTTTGTTTCACTCCTAGTGTTTTCATTATTGTAAATTGTCATTATGGTATAGCATACAATTATTTTATTTTGCAGAAAACAGGTTCAAAACATTTTCTCATTTAAATTCTAAATACAAGATGGTAATATGTAGATGATAAGAATCTAGAATCTGTGCATATAAGCTATAGGGTTAGGGTTAGGGTTAGGGTTTGGTAATTAAAGTACTGCAGTTGCAGTTCATACGCACAGTTAGTGTACTTCCACCTATATTGAGTTTTATACTTTTTCTTGCCATTTGCTCATTATACACACAATAATCATGTCTGGAAGAGCTGGTTTATAATTCAAAATGCTGAGCAAATTACTTGTGACACCCCAAAAGTGTTGGTATATGCATTTTTACAATCACAATTTCTTGTTAGAACAAACATGAAAAAAAATATTAAATACCTTAAAACTGTATATAGTGTATGATGCTGCATATCAATAAATGTTTCAGAGAAACAAAGGCCAAGTGGACCAATCATCCTGTTTTCAGGAGTGAATATGAAAAAGGTAAATGATACTTGTATGAAAACCTCTTTGACCTCCTTTTTAAGTACAAGTCATTCAGTTTATGTAGGAATGTGGTACAGACTGTTTAAACTACATGTGTTAGTGTCATTTTTGAGAATTTGATCACATACCTTAAAATGGCAGTTATTTAATTTATTTCACTGCTGATAAGTATCATTGCAAGATCATTACATAAGCTCTGCAGGAAATAAATCCAACAAAATAAGTGCTAAAAGTACAGTGGATAGGCAAATCAAGACATGATTCATTGTGTAGCAGGGTGAATGTTACAATGAAAGCACGGCATGTTCAGAGAAACTAACAAGGTGCAAATCAAGCAAAATTTGTATGAATTTGCACACTTGGATAGCATTGGTATGTGAGAACTCCTATAAATTAGTTAAACATTGGGTATATGAAAATGTACTCTGCATAATATACATTTTTTTTTTTATAACTGTTCACCCTTAAAATGCATGTCACAAAACAAGTCGAATTAGAGGTATTGTAGCACTTATTGCAATGTCATGCTTTTTTCAGGTGGTCATCTTTACACATCTTGGTTACTCAGCTTGACATGACTGGTTGTTAGACTAAATATGATAGGAACCTTGATCCCTGGAACAAGCATTCTGTCATAGTTTGAACCTGGTATCAAAGAAGTTTTACAAATGTATGTTTAAAATACAGGCTACCTATAAATCCCAAGACTGCTGATTTCTTTTTTCAGATGACGATTTCATATGGCAAAAAATGATAGCGATGATGATAAGGATTTTTTAAGTTTAAGCTGCAAAAGTGTTAATGGAGATACCACTGAGTGGTTCTGAGCCCAGAAATGCTGTTAAGTACAAATCCAATGTACATGCTGGATGGACAAAAACAAATGGCATGCAGTATTCCGAAATTAAATGTAGAAAAGGCCTAATTAAAATACAACAAATTTAAAAGTAGAGTGCAATTTTTATTTCTTTGCTCTAACAATTTTGCCCTTGGGGATCTTGTGCTACAAAACTAGATAGCCCTATAAGGTTTAATATAGAATAAATAAACAAGAAAAGAAAAATGAATCAAGAAGTAAAGATATTTATTTGATCAAAATACCTCTCTTTGAACAAGCAGATGATGGTAGTGATGAAAGTTAAAACCCCAATACAGCATGATAGAACAGATACAAGTGTTGCATATTAGTAAAACACTGATTCAAGAAAGTGAAACTTGGGCAGAGCTATTGTTAGTGAAAAAATTTATTTTGGAGCAGAAGTATCCAAAAGACTATACATGTGAGCTGTTGACAAATTGTTCTAACATCCATTTCCCAACTTGTTCAAGCTGGCCAACTTACTATGTATATGTGCTTTCAGACAGTAGATTGTAAAAGGTGTGTTCTCTTCACAAAGCAATATTCATAAAAAGATAAGGAACAGATTAAGCTCAGAAACAGGCCACAGATTAATCCTTATACAACTAGATGCAACATCTTTTAAAAATTTTGATTTCAGTAGAGCTCCAACAGCGTGGAGCAGGAAGAAAGAGAGGCGGATATTGAGTCATTAGATAAATATTGAACTGTAGCCATTTCCTCCTCCTCCTTCCCACCCACCCCTTTCTTTTCTCCCCTACTTTCCCCTTCTTTTGGTAATGAGAGGGAACTCCCACTTGCAGATCCTGGCAGCATCTCTGCATATTAGAACAGAATTTATACTACTCCCTGCAATGTTAATGATTAGACCCAAAGCCACTTTTATTCATCCCTTCGTTACGGATCACTGCCATCTCACCTCTGTCTGCGGCGGTTCGAGTCTAAGATTCAGCCAATGTGGGCATGTGAGAAAGCTTGCCCGTAGCTTCTCGTGGGTTGGTGGTTCTTTCCGGGGTTTTCCGGATTCTTCCTCCACCATTAATACTGGCTGCCATGTATAGCCTATCGTGCTGAAAAATGGCGTTAAACCCCACAACAACAACAACAACAACAACAACTTTTATTCATCCAGTTTAGTGCCTGGTTGCCATTGTAAACAGCCATTGTAATTGAAAATATTTGTCTGTTTTTTTTAATTATGATGGTTAAGGTGCATTTGTAAGTTGGGATTGGGCAGATTTTAATTAATGTCCATTGGTATTACGATCAAAATAGGCGCCTACATGACCTCCTTGAGGTGCACCTTAGTGAAAGAGAAAGAGCTAATCTAATTTCAGCTTTTCACACTCTTTTTAGCCCTATTGGTCATAGACCAGAAGAGCATATGGGATGGTATATTGTCCATGTGTCCATTAGTAAAAGTTTGTTATCACTACTCCTCCCAAACTACTTAGAGGATTGCCATTAAACTGTACATGTACAATCATCCCATGTTTTACTTTGTCCTACAAAAAAATGGTGCCACTCGTACATTCAGTATGACTGTCACAGTGGCCATCTTGAAAATCTTATTGCCACTCCTCCTGAATAGACTGTTATATCAACATTTCTGTTTTCACTTTTTAAAAAAACTTGTGATGTCTTGTTGTCTCATAGTGGAAACATTGCTGATCTGCTATCCATCTTCAAAATCTTGTTATCTCTACTCCTGAATGTCATATTGAGATAGGGTTTTGACCAGAAGATTTCTTATGATATATAGTTGGTCCTATATGAAAATGGAACTAATCTGTTGTCCAATATAGCCACAGCAGAGGCTATCCTAAAAATGTTGTTCTTGCTGCTCCCCCAGAGATTCATGTTCAAACTAAACAAAATGATGTTCAGTCACCACATATCTGTCATGAAAATCTTGTTATCACTACTCCTCCTGAACAAAAGAAGTGCCATGGAGTTGACATCAGAAGGTTTCTTTTGATGTCTACTTGGTCACAAATGATAATGGTGTCGATCTGATGTTTAATATAGCTACCACAGTGCTTATATTTCCTAAACTCCTTAATGGATTTTGTTCATACTCTGAATTAATATATCTTTCATCCAGTGTACCCTAGATGAATTCCTGAAGGTGTCAAATGGCCAACAGAGGACAGAATTTACCAGTGATGTTACACATTTAGTGTGTGCTGGAGGTAAATTTTATTCCATGCTATTGAAATTAACTGTGTGCTATATATAACACACTTGGGTGTAATTTTATAAGTATCTGTAACATAATGTTCTATGATTTCCATACAGTTTACAATAAGTTAACTGAAGCATGGCAAAGTTGGGGGAGATGATACTTTCTCCAGTGATTCCCTTATATGTACAGGCAACATAATTGTACCAATATTGTGTGTGTGTGTGTGTGTGTGTGATTTGGATTTTTAACGTAGCTTTAACAATTTTTCAGTCATATTGCTACGATGTCTGCAGTTTGACAGTTTATAGCAGGGGTGGGCAAACTCTGGCCCACAGGCCACATGCGGCCCGCCAAGGGTTTTCATGCGGCCTAGGAACAAGTCATCATTTGCACTTATTCTGTTTATGTTACTCTGTTTATCAAATAAATGTGCTTGTTTTGAAGTTTAAGTTTTCAAATATTAACAACATATTAACAACTGAAAATGAATTATGATGTTATTTAGAAAAACCTTTTGTTTTTGCTATTTCAAATATTAATTATTTTAATTAATGAACTATGCGGCCCGCAACAAGGTGTAAATTTGTGTATGCAGCACTTGCACTGGAAAGTTGGCCCACCTCTGGTGTACAGTGATGTCTAGCACTGGGGCATCATGCCGCAGACATGTAGCATGATGTCCCACCCAGTCACATTATCCTGACTCCAGGCCGACCAGTCCTAACACTAACCTCTTAATGCTGAGCACCAAGAGAAGCAGGTGTTAGTACCGTTTTTGTAAGTCTTTGGTATGACTCGGCCGGGGATCGAACCCACAACCTTTCGCATCCGAGGTGGATGCTCTAACCACTAGGCCACCTGTACCAATATTAACAATATTATATAATAAGCTATTCAATATTGGATATTATTAAGAATATTGATCAACAGCTATTGTTATATGAATTATGAAGAACGATGATGTAAATGAACCATACATGCCAACCATTATGCTTTTGTTATAATCATTATGTTTTGTTTTCACCGAATTAGTCGGATGCATGCTTGTATATAAATTGCTCACTGCTGCATAAGAATAGTGTAGGTGCTAATTTGCCCATCATAGATCTATATGTACTTTCCAAATGTTCTATTCACAGCTGCTGTATATGACCCATTTGCAAGAAAACCGTTGGGTTTCTTTAATTCTGAAATTTGAAACTTTACCTTTCAGATGTATTATATTCATTGTCGACTTAATTCACAGATCAGTCTCTGCTTTTAAAGAAAACGGCACCAGATATTAGGCCTAAGTGAAATGGGATTTTACGGTTTGACTTGTGGATGAAAATTTTTGAGCAGATGGGTCTTTTTAAACTTAAAAACATTTCCAATCAGAAATAGGACAAATCAACACTGCTTTACAAATTTGCTAAGAAGAATGTGATGAGTGAAATATTACTGTATTGCTGTATTATACAACACTCAAATTGAGCTCTTCTTCAATGCATAATTTGTAGACTTCACAATCCTTTGGCAAAAGGTAGACATGTAGACTAGTTAAAGTGAGTGTTGAAATATAAATAATTTTTTTACTATGTTTTGTGTTTGTATTCTGGTTCCATAATCCACATGGACTTTGCCCATTTTTGCCAAGTATTTAGACCTACAGATCCAGGTTAGTAGTAAAACTAAAGGAACATTTTTCATACAGTAAACTGTAATTATGGTATGAAATATATTAGCTATGATGTTGTAGCCTTGGCAAAGTAGGGGTACTAATATCAGTACTATTAATGCATAGATTACACTTTTTATACTCAGATTATGCCACTTATGCTAGCAAAAATTACACTTATACCTCTCGGGGTCTGCATGTAGGAAACAAAACTTCAAACAATACAAGCGCAGAAGCATTAGTTTACTTCTTGTATTAAGATTTTACATAGATTTTAAATGAGAAGATAAATCAGTGGGTGGATGAAAATGAATTACTTGGCAAATAACAAGCCAGTTTAGGAGTGGGTTATAAAGTTGATAATATAATTATATACATTCATCCTTATATTTCGTCTTCAAATATGTAAGAAAACACAGGTAGATTGTATACAGTGTTTTTAAAGACTATGAAAAACCATTTGATAGGGTGGAGAGGAATTTAATGCACCAAAATCTAGTTTGTCAAAAGTTTACTTGAAACATGTTAAGAATTATTAAAGAAATTTAAAATGATGTAAAAGCCCAACAGTTTTATTACCAATGTGTTTAATTGCACTGTGGTCATACAGCAAGATTGTGTATTATCACCTTTACTCTTTTCTTTATTTTACAGACCACAGACAGTTTATACAGGGTTTGACACTAAAGATGTCTTATGCCCTTTTGGATGGAATTTGTATTGTTGACATTGGTTGGATATATGACTCTGTCATCAAGGGGCATCTCTTAGATGAGGTAATAATCAATTTGAGGTAATAATCAATTTATATTTAAATATAAAAAATTTGTTTGGAAAAAAAAATAGAGGCTGAGTAATGTCCCGAGTCTTGGACTTATCTTTTTTTTTTTTACTTTTTGAATTTTTATTTTTTGATTGTACTTGATTAGAAGATGAACTTGATCTGTTCCAAATGTTTAATAATTGTACATCAAAGAATTTGTGGAAAAAACAAAAACCCATATTACACAAAATGAAATGGTCTGGTGCTTGGAATCAGATTAAATTTGGGGATTGATTAGTTCTGTTGAATTGGTTAGTCGTTGAATGTAATCGATTATTGGCACTTTTTTATATTTTGCCGGTGTTCTTTGTTACATAAATTTCTTTTAAACATTAGAGCATGGGATTCATCCCACAAAATTGTACAGTTATTTTTGCTCTTTTTTTTCTACCCCATTTTTGGTGTTTTGAAATTACCAAAAAATAAAGAAATTAGTATAACCAGTATGAATGTAACTTATTTGGTATTATTATGAAATAATTAATTAATGGCATCATTAATAATTAATGAATGTTTGTAGGAAAACCCTAATTTTGGTTGGCAGCATAAATCCACCTAAGATGTATGCTTTGGGAATTGTATTGCTCTCTTGAGTCAGGCATGGTTTTGTTCAAAACAAAGAAAAATTAAAACAAAAAACATTCAGTAAATTGTTGCTGTTGTTGTTGTAGGGTTTAACGCCATTTTTCAGCACATGATAGGCTATATATGGCAGCCAGTATTAATGATGGAGGAAGAACCCGGAAAGAACCACCGACCCTCGAGAAGCTACTGGCAAGCTTTCTCACATACCCACATTGGCTGAATCAGTAAATTGTATCTTCAGTATCATCATATCATCTGACAAAAGTGAACAGCTCGTATTTATTAAGGATGAGCATTAAGACTATGCAGCTTAAATGATCATTGTATAAACATCATTTTGCTCTTAGCAACAATAACAAAATATGAAGACTAATGACACCAATGGAAATTTCCCCAAAAGTAATGCTGTGATTATAATTAATTATCAAAAATTTTCATTTAATGCTTGGACATCTAGACATGCACACAGATGTCAGAGTGATCACTGTACCAAGGTTGGCTTGACAGTAGGTCAATGTAACCTACTGTTGGCAAAATGCTACTCAGCTCATGCAGATGCATGCTTGCACTTGGTTATGAAACAGTGTGACCAACATCAAATTGTATTTTTCTCTTTTAAGGATGATTATAAAATAATAGGAGAGCCCCGTTTTGGAAAGTGGCCAACAGGAATAGACAGAAGATTCCAATTCAGTTGTCAGATATTAGGGGACCTGGAAGAGATCACATACGGTAAATTGGTAGTATATAAATATTTTTACCATACCTTTTTCTCCTCTGCCCCTATCTGCAAAAAAGCAGGAGTCATAAAATTAGTTTCTGTCAATCTATAACTCTTTCTTTACACTGTTTAGCTTAAAATGCTGTATGATACTTAGTACACCCGTGTATTGCAATTTACTGGATCTGGGTCCTACCTTCAGGGTCATTATCACAACAATGTTTTTCTTTTCTGCTTTGGTACCCTGTGGCTATTTGAGATGGTAAAATGAAACTTTGTACACTTGTAAACACCTGTGAAAGAATGTGCAGCATGTCACAATCAGGGTTATATCCTAATGGCAATCTTGGTCAAGCTTTTCTTTTTTTACTCCTTTTCTGATTAAGAAATGTCCACTGAAAGTAGGCGATAATCGGTAGAAATAAATTATAATAAATGCAGAATCGATTCGTTTGCAGAGAAGTGTTGTATACAAGATTTAAGGTCATATTACTCAATAGTATAGCTCAATAACCTAAGTTCTATGGCAAAAATCTTAACCAGACATGATAAGTTGCTTGCACTTGTGACAAGACACCCATGGTGGGGTCAGGTCTAAGGTCATGGTCACATTGATTGATAAAAGTGAACTGGCTTTTGTTTGAAAATGTTCAGAGTTACTGTTAGATGCAGTTGTTTGCATAAGCTCTTGACCTAGTTGCTTAACTAAAAAAATTATCTGGGCCATACCTGAATTGCTGAT
The DNA here is from genome assembly GCA_028554795.2 of Sinohyriopsis cumingii. Taxonomy (NCBI): domain Eukaryota; kingdom Metazoa; phylum Mollusca; class Bivalvia; order Unionida; family Unionidae; genus Sinohyriopsis; species Sinohyriopsis cumingii. The sequence continues at coordinate 278,756 of JAPYKE020000205.1, forward strand.
GTGTAAGATGCCATGTTATGCATTGGGTCTTCACGTGTTTGTATAATTAAGAAATTACACTAGGCAGGTCTTGAGTTGCTGTTGTGTAAGATGCCATGTTATGCATGGGGTCTTCACTTGTTTACATAATAAGGAAATTACACCAGGCAGGTCCTGAGTTGCTGTTGTGTAATATGCCATGTTATGCATGGGGTCTTCACTTGTTTATATAATAAGGAAATTACACCAGGCAGGTTCTGAGTTGCTGTTGTGTAAGATGTCATGTTATGCATGGGGTCTTCACTTGTTTGCATAATTAAGAAATTACACCAGGCAGGTCCTGAGTTGCTGTTGTGTAATATGCCATGTTATGCATGGGGTCTTCACTTGTTTGCATAATTAAGAAATTACACAAGGCAGGTCCTGAATTGCTGTTGTGTAATATGCCATGTTATGCATGGGGTCTTCACTTGTTTGCATAATTAAGAAATTACACAAGGCAGGTCCTGAGTTGCTGTTGTGTAATATGCCATGTTATGCATGGGGTCTTCACTTGTTTGCATAATAAGGAAATTACACCAGGCAGGTCTTGAGTTGCTGTTGTGTAAGATGTCATGTTATGCATGGGGTCTTCACTTGTTTGCATAATTAAGAAATTACACCAGGCAGGTCCTGAGTTGCTGTTGTGTAATATGCCATGTTATGCATGGGGTCTTCACTTGTTTGCATAATTAAGAAATTACACAAGGCAGGTCCTGAATTGCTGTTGTGTAATATGCCATGTTATGCATGGGGTCTTCACTTGTTTGCATAATTAAGAAATTACACAGGGCAGGTCCTGAGTTGCTGTTGTGTAATATGCCATGTTATGCATGGGGTCTTCACTTGTTTGCATAATTAAGAAATTACACCAGGCAGGTCCTGAGTTGCTGTTGTGTAAGATGCCATGTTATGCATGGGGTCTTCACTTGTTTGCATAATTAAGAAATTACACCAGGCAGGTCCTGAGTTGCTGTTGTGTAAGATGCCATGTTATGCATGGGGTCTTCACTTGTTTGCATAATTAAGAAATTACACCAGGCAGGTCCTGAGTTGCTATTGTGTAATATGCCATGTTATGCATGGGGTCTTCACTTGTTTTGTATAATCAAGAAATTACATCAGGCAGGTCCAGAGTTGATGTTGTGTAAGATGTCATATTATGCATGGGGTCTTCACTTGTTTGCATAATGAAGAAATTACACCAGGCAGGTCCTGAGTTGCTATTGTGTAATATGCCATATTATGCATGGGGTCTTCACTTGTTTGCATAATTAAGAAATTACACAAGGCAGGTCCTGAGTTGCTGTTGTGTAATATGCCATGTTATGCATGGTGTCTTCACTTGTTCACATAATATGGAAATTACACCAGGCAGGTCCTGAATTGCTGTTGTGTAATATGCCATGTTATGCTTGGGGTCTTCACTTGTTTACATAATAAGGAAATTACACCAGGCAGGTTGTGAGTTGCTGTTGTGTAATATACCATGTTATGCATGGAGTCTTCGCTTGTTTGTATAATGAAGAAATTACACCAGGCAGATCTTGAGTTGCTGTTTTATAAGATGCCATGCTTTGACCTAAAAGTGACATTTCCCACTGTTGTCCAGGACCGGTAAGATTTTACACTGAATAAGCCAAGCACTAGTCCAGCAACTAAGTCTGACATACAGATATTTACTACAGTGCATAGAACATCAACAAGGCACAGGGAAATTTTGAAATGCACAAACTGCCCATTGTTACTTATGGTACTCTCCCATTATCCCAATTGGCAAGAGAGGCCATTTTCACCAAATATGACTGCATTTTTTTAAATTGCAAATATGTGTTGGCATTTTTGAATAATTTTGAATGCATAGAAATAAATCATCCTCGATATTTTATAAATGGACTGTTATTTAATATTTTAACTGGTAAAAGTAGTTCTAGGCTGGGTTTGCAATACAGAATTACAGATTGAACATCCATGTCAAATGCCAGATCATCCGTTTAAGATTAAATGGATATGTACTAAAATAAGTTATCAGTTATAATAACTGGCACACTATTATATCAATATAAGTTGTATGAATGCAGTTCTTTAGGGGAGAAGTCAGGTGTATGGACCACCATGTGTATATAGTGGTGAGTGCATTATTCTACTAAAAGTTGGTCACCATTACCCATATTACCTACATTTCATGCTGAAATGACTTTGGTAAAGTTTTGCAAACAGTTCAGTTTTGGAGCCATTTTTTTTACTGTAAAGGTAGTTCTGTACAATTTCATGTTAAATATGGGGTTAGATTTATATAAAAAAGAATTTCCTAGATTTTTGTCACTGCCCTGGCTATTTAAACAATACCTCATATATCTTAGGTACTGCTGAAATAACTTTTAATTCCCTTTATTTCGGTGTATGATTGATGGGTGTAATTTGGGTTATAAAGTATACAGCCTGGTCTTGCTTAAGTTGTTCACCTATCAAAAAACTGCTTGCTTCAATTGGCCATTTTCACTTAATGGACTTCAGGTAAATTGTATTTTTTTAAAAGCAAGCGATAACTTATGTTTACTTTTTATATATTTGGTAATTCATTCATTGAACAGTCAGAAGCTGGTATTGTCTAATCTGGCAAAATTGTTTTCCTATTTTAATAACTGCTAAAGATAGTGTACTTTAGACTAATTCAGGTTGATTTTTCAACCATTTTGGTTGGCTCTTTGCTTAGATCATTTTCAATTTCCACAAGCAACATAGAGGTGTGCCAACATTCTTTCCATTGTGCATGTTGCAAACGCAAACAACTTCACCTTCCATCTGGCACTCTCTCAGAAGTACAGAATATATGCAGAGCACTCCAAGGTCATGCATTTGTGTGGAGACATGTGTTCTATTAACACGTGTACAGTTAATGGCTCAGTTTGAAAGATCATGATTAAAACAAGCATGACTCCTGTCTTTCTAGGTCATATAATGAGTGGAGGTGAAGTTGATGAATATTTAAATGTTTGATTGTATGTTGTGTTTCTTCATTTATAAGAAAATGTTTAATGGAAGAAATTTACATGTATTCAATTTTTTTTTTCTCTTACAGATGAAATGAAATGTCTTGTCCAGAAGATGGGTGGGCATCTGGTCGAGGGAAAAGAAATGGAACCTGTCCATGTTGTCCTGGCTGAAGCTGGAAACATTGCATCTAGTAAGCTTTTGTTTTGCCTGCTTTAGCATTAAATTATAAAGTTTTTCTGTAATGTCACTAATCCTAAACCATAGTGAGAGATTGCCATCTATTGACTGTAGAACCTGCATCTATTGCCATGTTATATTTGCACACCTGCACTAAATCTTTAATCTTTAATCTTTTTTATTGGTTGATCAGCATCAGAGTCAGTTGGATATTTTTTACTGAGTTTTCTAGAGGCCAGACTGTCAGCTGTTTCCAAACGTGTTTTTATTTATATGAGTCCATGTTTCAGTCTTATTTTGATGTCTTTTTAAAGGTACAACTCTGTTCAAAAGGTTATTGTTTTTAAAAAAATACTGTACTTTAGACCCATATGGGTTTTTTAGTTTAGTTTTTTTGTAGTGCTTTTTTTAAAAAAACATTAAAATGCTGGGAATTCACACAAAGACTTGTTTATGCTTGATTGTGTGGAAAACAATTTCTTGTCACTAAAATTAGTTGTGTCTGGCAACTGGGAAAGAGTGAATGTTTGCCAGGTATATTTATTCAAGAAACCCCTGATACATACAGCAACTTTCTTTATCACCCCGGTATATAATAAAAGAGTGGATAATGCTTTGTCCTTCTGTCTAAATAGTTTTGTTTCCAGAGTATAACTCTCTCACTGTTAGTACTATTTCAACCAAACTTTGTACACCTTTTGCAAGTTGCTTATAGGTGCCTTTTGATACATAAAATTTTCTGCATTCTGCTATGTTACAATGGAAACAAAGTGTAGAACAAGTAGCATATAAATTGAGTGATGGTCTTAGCAGAGGACAAGATATGATATGTCATCTCAAAATGACTATTCTTTTTCTTTTTATATGTCTTGCATATCACTTGATTTTACATTAAAATGGTACACTTTCACCTTTTGCCATGTACATGTTATAGGACCCAATATTCTGATTCATTATTTGGCATTGTAATACTTTGTACCTTTAATAATTTTTTTAAGAATGTTATCTGAGTGCAAATACTTCCTGGGTGAGATTCATTTGTTTGCTACATATTTATTTTTTTTTGTTTTAATTTCAGGAAAATTTCCAGATGCAATAGATAAACAGTGGGTATTTGATTCTATAATCAGAGGAGCTTTGCAAGATAGAAAAGAATATATGATCAGCTCTAAAGAAGGTAACTCATGTGTTGCATTCTTTGCTCACCTGGTCATGAGGCCAAATGAGCTAATGATATGGCCCTTTATCCATTGTGCTGTCCAGTATCCCTAAAAATTTGCTAATTTCAGCATGTAATATATTAGCAATGATGTTGTAGACTCTACGAAGTAGGGGTACTGCTATTAGTGCTAGTTTTGTATAGATTTACACTTTTTAAGCTTAGATTACACTCTTTTGCCACTTAGCAAAAATTACGCTTATACCTCCCTTGGGGCTGGCATGTATTGTTTTTGAATCATTCCATTGGATCAGCTTAAGTTGTCTATCACAGTATGTTCATGAACAAGGCACTATACCCTAGTTTTCAGAGATAAAGTGAACTAGATATAAAAGTTTAATTTACTTGATTTGATCATGGTTTTTGTTCATGTTCAACAAATAGGGGGGCCCTGAGTGGCTGAGTGGTCTAAAGCGCTGTCCATTACGGATCACTTCCATCTCACCTCTGTCTGCGTTGGTTCGAGTCTCGGATTTGGCTAATATGGGTATGTGAGAAAGCTTGCCAGTAGCTTCTCGCGGGTTGGTGGTTTTCCAAGGTTCTTTTAACACCATTAATACTGGCCGCCATTTATAGCCTATCATGTGCTGGAAACTGGCGTCAAAACCCTACAGCAACAAAAAAATCAACAGATAAGGGCCAATTCTTTGGGTATTTTCTGGAAGAAGAAATAAATGTGATCCATGCCCATGTTCATGTTATATATCCTGGGTGCAAGTTATCAAGGGAGAAGTGTAATTCTATGTATGACCACAAAATAGAGTATATATGTTGATCTAGGGTCCAATCTTCAAGGTCAAATCGCTTCTGTCCCCAACCCAATATTAAAATCGCATCTACTGCCCACTAACCCAGTCAGAAATTATGTTTAAAAAATATGCTTCTATAGGGGGCAGTGTTTTTTCAATTAAAACACATCTGATGGTGGATCATAATTTTTTTTTATTACTTCTGTTGTGGGTTGGTTGAATTTAAAAGTGCCTTCCCCCTGTAGGGTATATGTTTTACTGGAACAGCCCTCAGTATAACTTTATCTTTGATTTCTGTTTATTTACATGTGCAGCCAAATGATCAAGATTTGAAAACAAAATTAAATGCTGTTGACATGTGTATCATGATTGTTGAATTGTTGCATTTAGATAATATCTGCAGTCACATTTCATCATATTTACTTTGCGCAACTATTATATATGCCATCACAACAAAGTATGTAATACATCACCATCAAGAACCTACTTCGGTTGTGCCTTTCATAAATCTTGTGCTTTTAGACTGCTATGTTCATGTACATCTTACCTCTGTAGGATGTTACATGAATATTTATCTAATCTAGACTTTTATTTGTTTTGTTTTTGTTTATATGCTTTGTTTGAGCAAGATCAAAACTGTATGTAACACCAAGAAACTTGGTGTATTCATCTTGGAGGCTACTACTTGAAATGGGCAAAAGTCACAAGTTCCAGCTTTTCACACTCCAGCATTTAGGTTAAGCTTGTGCATTTAGTTTTCTAGGACACCACTATATGTATGATCATGAAACTTGATTGGCTTATTCATCTTAGAGTGTACTACTCACCACAGATAAAGGTATATCCCGGTGATTTCTTTTTTACGTTACAGCAATCAAGTCTTGTATTTAACTCAGTTTCTCAGGTACCATTATATGCAGTCGTGAAACTGGATGGTATATTTATATTAGGAATATTAATCACCTTTATGACCTACCAGTAAGGACAGTGAAGTGTTTGGTTTATGTGATGACAGATCATATGAGACTTTGCTTTTTGAAGAATTTGTGTTACTCTAGTGACATCTTAGGTTAGTTTTATGATGCATTTTACATACTGTCATAATAGCACATGCAGAAGGACGTTTAACAGATCTGAAGATTGACGATGTGAGATACAAAGATGATCATGAAGAAAGCAAGTTGGAGAATTGTTGTCCAGAAAGTTCAGCAGGTTTGTAGTACAACAGATGTGTAAATCATTTCCTTGCTGTGGAATAATGTGAACTATTTAATTATTGTTTTGGATTTAACACAATTTCTCAGTGCGAGATAGGCTATCCAAGGCATCAAGTATAACTGGTGGAAGAAAAACTTGTGAAAACCCCATGTGCACAGAAGATTTAGTGGGAAAAACCTGTGGGCTTTTACCTTTGTGATAAACAGTGATAAACAAGGCAACATGGAAAGACATGTCAATTTTGATGAGAAAATACTGTTACAAAAACCAAAAAGACTCAGGGGCTCAAGTCGCTCTTGAAATCTTAGCTTAAAAATACATACTTGAAAGGGAGGAGGGGGAATACTGTATATTATTTTGCTTTCAGAGGTATCATTCTGGTTTAGGGAGAGGAAAAGGTTAGTGGGTAGCTACATTGGTAAATTTTATTTCTGTAACATCAAATGACATAACTCTGGATGTTAGAAGCAACCAATAAATCTTGGAAAATTGGTACACTATGAATAAACTTGATTTCTCAGTATTTAATTTTGTTTTTTTATATTCAAGTCCATTCCTGACCACAAAAAAGGCATTCCAGCTCTGTAAAAGAAATTTATAGTTCCTTGCTGCTTTGTTCTCTTGGAATCCATTTATGTTCTGAAAAAATCTTGCCTCATACTTCTAAGTAACACAAGTAAACTGTATTCTCTGTTCAATAACAATGAAACAGAATGTCTTATAAAATACATGATTTGATTCAAAGTCATCCAAAAATGTCCTGTAGGATTTTATGCTAGACCACCCAACTCCAAGCACATAAGGGGATTCTCATTCCCTCTGTTAAATTTAAGCAACTGAAAGCTCAAAATATGTTTATCACTTCTTACAAATACATGCCAACCATTATGCTTTTGGCGTAATCATTACGTTTTTGGCCACAAAATTACGCATTACACGTAAACATATTCGGACTATGTATTTTCGGCATATCCCCCTGCCAAAAGAATTAATAATTTGTTTTCTCAATTTTTATTAACATCCCATTAATCCCACAGACTGTATTCTAGAAAAGATGGTTTCAACGTAACTATGACATAAGAGTACGCTTGTCCATAGACTTTTGCATGTACTTTCCTAACAGTATTATGTTCTATTTATAGCAGCTTCCCTATTTCCAAGAAACATGCTGGTTTCTACTTTCACACTTTCGACCTCAGTTTCTATTTATAGCAGCTGTATGGCTTAGTTAGGAGAGGACATACTGGTTTTCTAATTTTTAATCTTTGTTCGCAGATTCTTTGTTCTAATTCATATCTGGTACAGAACCAGTCTGGAGGTTTTTGGTGCTAAAAGTCGTCAGATTTATTATAGTTAATGCGTGTTAGAGCAAAGAGCAAAAATGTTTGTCAGATAATTTTACAGATGGATTAGAAAAAGATGAAAAACCAACTCAAAGATGATTACATAATACAGCGTTACATTCTAGGACAGCTTCATACCCATTGCAGGCTTTGTGGAAAGGATTTTAATATCGATCATGGTGGTAAAACAAAGAAACCTTGAATTAGCTCTTTTTACTAAGTCCAGTACTAAGGTAACTTCTTTCTTACAGCAGAACTCAATTGTGGATACAAAGTTTATAAATGCAGAGGCATTATTTACCAAGTTCTTAATAGAACACAGACTACCCCTAGGGCCGTAGCTGTAGAAAACTATGTTGGACCATTGTTCAGCAAATGTTTCTTGATTCCAGAATTTGTTTGTATCGGATACAAATGGAAGAAAGAAAAAGTTCTATCAAGCATGATTTACAGACTTAAATTGGGATATTTCAAAATAAAAGTGTTGGATTCTCCAATGGAAATTGGGGTCACTAAGTGGCCCTAAGTAATATAGCAGAATTACTCAGCTCCTGCTAGCAAAAAATACAAGGGGTAGTAGACATTTCCACCATAAGTAAGTCATTGATTTACATTTTACACTGGTGTTTGGCTCAGATCTCATGCATTTCTTTATTGCAGTCTTAAAAATACATGTATACATGGTATTACAACACCGTCTCACAAAATGTAGATAAGTTTGAACTGCATTTCTCATGCTGCATGGACTAAGTCAGCTTTTTATAGAACTTCTACCATATAGCCACTATTATAGTACTGAAATGATGTTAGACCTTGTACGTATGTACATACCCTTCCTTGTTCTTTTAACTAAAATGTGCAACCAAAATATCACTTTCATCAAAATTATTTTGATCAAAGAGCTATGAGCATTGTGCAGTCACACATTGATCGTAAAAGTATTGTTTTTCTTGCAGCCAGAGAACATAAAGTATTTTAAGAATTTTTTTGATTCATTTATTTTTAATGATACTGATTTATTTATTATTGAAGATTTTATTGGAAAGCAACTCCAGTCTATGGATTGAAGATGCATGTATGTCAATCAGTTAGTCCCATCTGTTCAGCATCAACACTGTTGTTAGTGTTTGTGTTTAGCTAAGTTCCTCTGATTATTTTGCCTGCAGAGTCATGTGCCTTGACATTTACATTTGTCATGGGGAGTAATTAATTTGCTCCAACAAAATTAGGTCACTCATGAGTAATTTGCATAAATTTTACATACAGGTAGTTTCTCTGTTGGCTGCATTTAGGAAACTTGGTTACAGGGGCATCATGAGGAGTACTTTACCCTTTATTAACAAGGTCAGTGACCTAGGGTTTTCGCCTCGTGATTTATATTAACTTTTGCATTTAGGTAAATTTCCAGTGTGCATAGAATTGTCATCTTGTTTTCTTAAAATGCAGACCGTAGCTTCGATTGCTTATATATTTTTACGTTGTACTGCAAAGGTTAAGCTACACCACAATGTGTAGTTATAACTAGTCACTAACTTTGGAAGCTAACCAATTATATTGTAGAGGTGGAAAGTTCGCATTGGCAAACATACTTTATGCTCTGTTGTTTTTGTACATAAAGCACAAAGCCATAGTTACCATCAAAGATTATAATTTAAGATGTGATTATTTCACCTTTTCCTTCCAACCTCTATGAAAATAACAACTCTTTATTGGGGATCTGTCTTTATGCTGAAACATGAATGGTCTACTCAAAAACTTGGGGCATTAAACTGTAAAATCCCCAATTGGAAACTATGTTGCACCCTTAACAAAATCTCTAAGGCAATTTCATACCTATTGCAATGGTATTTATTATTACAGCAATCCTGACAGGGTAAAATGCAGATTTTGTTTGATGCCTGATGGTATTTTGCTGTTGAATTAAACAAGATCACAAAACTATAGCTTGGTATCACATCCTATAATCTTTTTTTGTTGATGGAAGTGCAAAGCTTTGATTATGACTGATGCTCAAGGCAGTTTGACACCCGTCATACAATGATTTAACAATCTAGCTGTTATGTCAAATAAGAAATTTTATATTATTATATTTTATAAATGTGCAATTCAATATAAGAAAAAGAACAGAATTTATGTTTACAACTACAGATATCTGATAGGAGTATTTTTCATTTGGTCAAAATATCATTATCATCAGAAATCCAACAGGGATGTGTTAGGTTTCTGTTTACTTTCTCAGATTCTTTATGCCTGCAGAGTCATGTACCTTCAGATATATATGCATCTTGAAATATATTGGATTGTTCAAAATAAGATCACTGTCAACAGAATAATGGATGAAGCATTATATCGGGAAATGCGATCACTTAACTGTAAGTTGTGCTGTTCAATGAAATATGCAAGTGAATCAATACCATGGCTTGGTATCTTGTGATACCTCCCTCAAAAGGCTTTAGCCCAGAAATGTCTTGATCATACCATAGTTCCAAAATGCTGACCTTATTGAAAAGACAAATTGGTACAAATATGCTATTTTGGTGTCTGGCATGATGGCCTGTAATCAAGAGTGACCACTCAAAAGAGGGATACTTTTGTACTGGCAAAATACCCATCTTTTTAAAATTCAATGTGGCATTTTTTGCTAATGTAGAAGAAATACTAAATGCTACCTTTGCCCATCTACCACTGATTGCACAAGGCATCCAATTTTGGGCATATTCACCAGAAAATGCATTTAAATAAAGATGTATTGTTGATAATGACATTATTTGTGAAAGCTGGTGATGATGTGGACTGCACCAGAGACCTGAATTTTAAATATTTCCATCCATCCTTATTTTCATTATTCTTTGACAATGAAGGAATATTAGATAGAAGTTGGTGTCTTCTAGCATTTTAACTATACTTTCAACCAACTTTGGTAAAGTGTTCATCTTTATTAGTTCATAGTTCACCCAACCAAAGGATGGCACTTTGAGGACATCCATCTTGTTTGGTTTATGATTTCATCAGAATGTTTTTTAAATTTCCTTGAAGAATGGAGTGAAGAAGACTACAGCATCAGTGGTTCTGAGGAGGAAGATAGCGACTATGTACCAAACAGCTGTTCAGAGCAAGAAGAAACAGACGATTATGACACACATGATAAAAAACAGAAGAAAGGGGAGGATGAAAGTGAATCAGAGGAGTCGACAATAATTCCAAAAAAAGAACACAGTTTTAATAAGATAGTAATACAGAAATCTGTAAAAGTGAATGAGAAAAGAACACAGAAAGTTCACAGTTGTTTGTTTTGTGAAAAGTGTTATCAGAAGATCCCAAGGCATTTGGAACAAATCCATGCAAATGAACCAGAAGTGGCAAAAGTACTGACATTAATAAAAGGTTCAAGAGAACGAAAGGATGCCTGGGAGTTGCTCCTGCGAAAGGGTGATTATATTCACAACTACAACACAACATTGAAAGAAGATGGAGTTCTTTTATTAAAATACCGATCAAGGGAGGGAGAAGAAAGAGACCCTTCACAGTATATTCCTTGTGAATTTTGCCTTGCATTTGTGGTGAAGAATGACCTCTGGAAACACCAAAAACACTGTAGACACAAGCCCGATAAATTAAGTGATGGCTACAGGAGTGCAGTCACCAACTCCCGTTTGCTGTTACCTGTGCCTGATCCCAAGCCGTTTTACATGAACATTTTGTACAGGATGAGAGATGATTCTCAGGGAGTAACAGCTGCACTAAAAAGTGATTCTTTAACAAAGGAATTTGGACTGAGACAATATGAGAAACTGGGGCACCATCAACAAAATCACCAATATATATCGCAGAAGATGAAGGAGTTAGGAAGACTTCTTGTTAAAATAAAAGAAATCAATCCAGCTATCAACTCTTTAGAAAAATGCTTGTATCCAGCAAATTGGGAAGATCTAATCAAAGCAGTTAAGAAGGTTGCAGGGTTTGATGATGAATCACACAAGTATTCTATACCATCGCTGCCTTTAAAACTAGGTTATAGTCTAAAGAAGTGTGCAGCAATCTTGAAAAACAAAGCAATTAAAGAAGGAGATGAGGAAAAAAAAGTTAATGCCCAGTCATTCTTGGATCTATACAATGATGAATGGAGTTATAGGATTGCGGCCCACGCTTTGGATACATTACATGAGGCTCATTATAATAAGCCATGTCTTTTGCCCTTGGTAGATGATGTTTTGCAACTTCACCAGTATTTAGAGAAGAGAGCAAAAGAACTAATTTTGCAGGTCACAACTAAAACAGATTTGCAGAACACCTATTTTGAATTGGCAAAGATTTGTCTGTGTTAAATTATCCTCTTCAACAGAAAGAGAAGTGGTGAGGCACAAAGACTCAAAATAGCTGACTTGAAGAAGGGTCTTATTTTGGAAAATAGCGGGATTGACAAGGAGGTCAAAGAAAGTCTTTCAAAATTTGAGGTACTTCTTTGTGAGACACACAGAAGGATAGAAACCAGAGGCAAGAGGGGAAGAAAAGTGTCGATAATCCTGACAAAGAAAATGGAGCAGAACATACAGGTACATATTATACTTGAAATGTTGCACATTCATTATTTCCATGACATACACATAGACCAGAGCCAAAAGTTTGATCATCCAGTGTCTTGTTCCAAGATGAAAATGAGTAGTTAGAACTGCTTTTCATCCTACATGGGGGATTTCCATGAAACGTTGCACACACATTCATCCCATTGTCTAGTTGGTCATAAATGAAAATGGTGCTTCTCTTGAAAATCTTATTATTGTTACTCCTCCTGAATGGACGGTCATATCAACATGGGGTCTTCACTGAAAGACTTCTGTAGTGTCAATCTACTATCCAATATGGGAAAAATTGTTAATGTCATGGGTTTTTTTACCAGAAAACTTCTTATCATGTCAAATTGCTCCTAAATGAAAATGTTTCCAATCTTGATGTCCAATATGACCAGCAAAGTCAACGTCTTGGAAATCTTGTTAATCACTACTCTTCAGTAAACGATCATATTGAAATGAGGTTTTCACTTAAAGACTTCTGATGATGTCTTTTGGTCCTAAATGAAAATGGTGTTAATATGACACCCATTATGGCCACAGCAACAAGTAATTGAACATATTTTTATCACTGAAGAATATCAAAGATACTTTCAGTATGCCGGAGTTTTAGGGAAGAAATGGTCATGGAAATCCTTTTTGGCTAGTTTTCAGTCCTGTCAGGCCACTCTTGTTCCTTTGTTCTTTTTAACCATGTACATTAAAAATTAGTGAGAAAATGTTGAAAGATTGAAAAAAAGGTATTTTAAAGTGGCAGTTGCTAAAATCAGACAATAGAATGTATCTTAATAATAAACTAAAAATAACTACTGTGAGACTTTATTAATCATATCTTTAAAAATCTTAAATATCTTGATATTGCAATATGAGTTTTGGGAAGAGCTCCATTCAGTTTTTTCTTCCATAGTGATTTCATATCAGTTTCCATATTCATAATTAACCTGTAGAGGGTAACGTATCACAATATTGAATGTATATTGAGTATTTATGTTACCCTCAACAGGCTAATTGTGTATTGTACATGAAAATAAGTATAGGAATTGTGCAGTCAACTGCATGATTTTCATATAAGGCATCGTCTTTAATGGTTAATAAACTCATTTATGAACTATGCTTGTACTGCTGGCCCTCACTCTAGAGTTACTCAGAGTCTGTGACTTTAACCCATCTGAATTTGTCTGCTGCAGATAGATAAAAGCTTCTAAACAAGATTTTGAGAATAATGATTTCTTTTAAAAAAACAACTATAATGTCTGGTTTTTATCATCTCAGTATAACGAATCTACTTTGACATTGCAAGGAATGTTCTTTTTTATTGTTTTATGTCTTTCTTGACTTGTTCCAGTAAGTGGGTTTTATTGGTATGTCAGCACAATACTGGCAGCTAAAAATACAAAATTTAAATTTTTAAAGATTAAAAGATAGAATGTAAGGGGGAAAATGCAGAAAAAAAAGTTCACTTGCAAGGGGTGAACAGTTCTCTGTCAGAATCATGATAGTGTGAATTTGTTTGCTCTGTGGCAATTTACAGTGATGTCTAGCACTTGGGCATCATGCTACAGATATGTGGCCTCTTGTCTCACCTAGTCAGATTATCCTGACACCAGGCTGACCAGTCCTAGCATTAACCTCTGAATGCTGAGCGCCAAGTGAGGCAGCTGCTAGTATCATTTTTACTAGTCTTTGGTATAACTTGGCTGGGGTTTGAAACCTGCGACCTCCTGCATCAGAGGTGGAAGATTTACCACTTAGGCCACTGGAATGGTCACTTAGTGTAGATAATTTCTGCATGATAATTCATGTTTACAGTGCCTACTAGAGATATCTTGAAACTTTGTAGAGGTGGGATAACTAATCATTGATTACACTGCTTATAATTATGCATGGTTCTTTATCATTATGATTAAAGTTTTACATTATGAAAATGGTAAATTGTATACTTGTGGATGTTTCAGGTTCTGATTGACAACAGATATCAAGTTGGAGTGACCTCAGAATTTTTGTTTGGAAAGGCCGATTCAGCCTTTACCCACAGAGGAAGTGATGCATTGCGTGAAATGGCACACAAATCAGGAGCAAAACATCCATCACGCATAACTTCAACTAATCTGAGAATGCAGCTGGCAACACTTTGTCAAGTCTTAGGCTTAAGCTCAAATAGCCAGGACATCTTAGCAAAATTTCTTGGCCATGATATAAGAATTCACAGAGAATTCTACAGATTGCCTGACAACACTCTAGAACTTGCAAAGGTCACAAAAGTACTTCATGCCTTCAACACAGGAAATATTGGCAAATACAAAGGAATGGATTTTGATGAGATTGAATTTGATGCATCAGGTGAGTACTTTAGTCCCTTTCTGTTTTTGGTTTTGACACCATTTCTCAGTGCAGTATAACTGTTGGAGCAAAACTCTGGTAAGAACCACCGACCAACGGGAAGCTACTGGCTGCTTTCTCACATACCCACATTGGCCTAGCCGAAGGCTTGAACCCACATGGACAGAGGTGAGATGGCAGTGATTGGTGAAGATCAGCACTTTAGACCACTTTGTCACCTGGGGTCCACTCTTTAGTCTTAAATGATAAAGCTAAAATTTGAATTTTGTTTCATTGTTAGCTCACCTGATCATAAGTCAAGTGAGCTTATGTTATGTCCCAGCATGCATTGACCATTACATATCCATCAGCAAATGCTGTCATTTGAGTGTGTGTGTGTGTGTGTGTGTATGTGATTTGGATTTTTAACGTAGCTTTAACAATTTTTCAGTCATATTGCTACGATGTCAGCAGTGTGGTAGTTTATAGTGATGTAGCATGATGTCCCACCCAGTCACATTATCCTGACACCAGGCTGACCAGTCCTAACACTAACCTCTTAATGCTGAGGGCCAAGTGAGGCAGCTGTAAGTACCATTTTTGTAAGCCTTTGGTATGACTCTGCCGGGGATCAAACCCATGACCTCCAGCATCCAAGGCGGACGCTCTAACAACTAGGCCATCGGAGCAGTCCACTATCATTTGAAAAGCCTGGGTACTAATTTAAGCCAAGCTTGACATAGAGCATCATGGCAGAAGGCCTTGCAAGTTAACAAATGATAAAAGAATATTTACTTGGTGCATGGCAGAACACATAGCCATTTACATGTACAATGTTGCTATACCTTATCAAGCACAGGGACATGACAGGTACTCAGCACAATAAACAGATCACTTAACCATGAAAGGGATTGCCATCTCATGTTTTATCACACAAGTCCACTTCATAACTCATAATAACGAATAGTGGCAATTTTTACTTTTCTGTCAGATATTTGAGGTCTGGAGTCTTAGAGATCATTGGCAGATTGACTGATAAAGTCACATATAAGCAGACTAATGTAAGTTTTTTGTAGCCCTGTGAGTATATATATATATATATATATATATATATATATATATATATATATATATATATATATATATATATATATATATATATCTCTTCAGCCTTTGCTTACAAGAACGGAGCACAGGCTATTGTAATGAAAATAGACATAATGATAATCCCAAACCAAAATTGCAAGCTTGTTTTAAAGCTTGCGGCAAGCTTGTATTTGGAACATTGCAGCAAGCTTGCGCAAGCTTATTTATAAAGCTTGCGGCAAGCTTGTGTTTGGAACATTGCAGCAAGCTTGCGGCAAGCTTGTATTTGGAACATTGCAGCAAGCTTGCGCAAGCTTATTTATAAAGCTTGCGGCAAGCTTGTATTTGGAACATTGCAGCAAGCTTGCGCAAGCTTATTTAACAAAAGTGTCATAAGCATGCACAAGCTTGCGAAAGCTTAAGCTTGCACAAGCTTGCGCAAGCTTAAGCTTGCACAAGCTTGCGCAAGCTTAAGCTTGCACAAGCATGCGCAAGCTTGTTATTTATTTACCTAGTACAATAAGTATACACAAGCTTGTGCAAGCTTGTTACTAGCTTGTTGCAAGCTTGCAGAGATTTCTTGCTACAAGCATCTGGGCTTTCAAAAATCAGACATGATTGTGTTTTCCCCCCTTCCAAAAAACCCCCTGAAAATGTGAAGTGGGGGGGTCGGGGAGTCCGAAGGCCCCTGTCCAAAAATGCATTTTAGACTCAACTGCTCCTGGTGGACCAAATTATCATAATATATTGCAAAGTTTTACTTCATTCCAATGAAGTAATCTGCATATTTAATGATTAAATAATGCAATCTTATAGTTGCAATACAGTGGAAAACAAATCTGTTCTGCCAAAACATTAAGTTTAATTCCATTGTTCAAGTTTATTCATTCACTGCAAGCTTACCCAAGGCTGCAGAAGCTTTATGTGTTCCCCTAGCTGCAAGTGTCACGCCCCTATGAAATGATCATGAATAATGAATGAACTGTTCATGAACTTGGTTCAAGAACTGTTCATGAAAGTTCATCAAAAGGTTCATGAATTATTCTAGAATGTGCATGAATTGAAAACATTCCACAAATTGGATCATCATCATTCATGATCAAGTGCATGAACATATTCATGAACTATGATGAACAAAGTTTCTCAATGATTCATGACTTCACGAACAGTGCCTATAAAACAAAATATGATAACCTGACAAGTCACAAATACCTATTCATCCTGAATCATACAATAACCTTAGATGGGGGATGGGGTTAATACAGTATAAAATGCAACATATTATCTTAAAAACTGTATTTGATTTCAGATAAATTTAAACTGACAAGTGATATTCTTTTTTTTTACCCTTAGCAACACTTTTTGTATGTTCTGTAATTTTTCTTTGAAAAATGTTCAAGAGATATTGGGGCAGTTGCCTGCAATCAACTGTTGAAGCATATTTCATTGTCATGGGGCTGTCTTTCAGCTGGGGTTTCTCCTGACCAATCTTCTTCCAGAGACTGGCCTGTCTGATAACTCTTTTGTGAAGATGTTCAGGGTCTATAATTTAATCAAATCCTGTCCAATGTCACTACTGAATGTCTCCTTCTGCAACTTAAGCTGTTCCATCTGATTACTGTTTGGATCTTTAACATTGTTGCAGCAGTCACAATTTAATGTCTCTTCCATCTTGAATCCTCCAGTTTTCAAATTTTCATCCTTAACCTACAAACTTCATCCTCTGCCAATTTTACTTTTCTGCTGTCTGGTCTGAAAAAAAGGTAAAGTTAGTTAATTACAGATAATCTCTGATCAACATTGTTTTTAGCTTTTAGCACATTATCATTGTACCCCACTTTACTTACTGGAATAATATGATCCAACTCAAAAATGATTTAATCCCTTACACATAATACTGAGCATTTATATTATTGCAGAATTTTGTCACTGTTTTATATTAACTGAATCTGTCTAGCCATAGGTATAGTCACAGGAGACGGATGTTTTATTCAGTAAAATATGACATTTTTTTTTGACAACACCGTTACACTAAATAACCGTATATATTACAGATAACGGTTATTTCATGCTTTCAAATATTTTCGCCATTTTTTATTGATAAAACGCCAGACTTGTGTGGTATAGGCCCTTAGTATGTCACTAATGCATCCACTCCGACTCCGCATGTTGCGTATAGCTGCTTCCGGTTTCATCACGTTGTTATTTGCACTTTTATTGTGAACAGTTTCACGCATTAACTATTTTCTTAAGGTTTTTTTTTTTTAAATTACGAAATTACATCAGATTATAGAAATAGTGATGTCATGTAAAAGAAAACGATCTCGAACATCTCAACTCCTATCGATATCGAACCACGTCTGGTATCGAGAACTGGGGTGGGTGGGGGTGATAATGTTTAGTGATTTTCAAAACTTCGATGAGCAAGTTTAAATTAGGTCTGAACAAAATCGTGTCATTAGCTTGGTTATAAATAATATGATGACATATATAAACCAATAAAATATCCATATAACTTCTACTGAAATAATCACGAATGACCAAGAAAAAGATACTCACCGTAATTCTGGTCATCCGGGCTTGGTACGCTTTTCCGCCTAATTTTGCTCTCACCAAATCATTTCCTTCACATTCTTCAAAGTCGCTTCTCTGCACTTCTACTTACTTTAAAAAAATGATATTGAAAATATTCTCATCTGTCCATTCCATGGAGTCCACGGTTTTTGTTCGAGGTTTTTGCCTAACCATCTGCATGATCTTTGGTTTCTGAGCAAGCTTAACTGTAGAAATCGCGCGCGTATATTAACCAATCATATCACGTCTTTTTTCAAAGTCATTCAATCAGAATAATCGTTGTTAATATATTTCGGTTTTTACTGCAAATTGGCAACCAGTGACTAAGTCAATAGAATAAGCAGTTTATAACAGTAATGGAGAGAAGAAAAAAAACGTTAGGACAAAGTCATTGAAAGCTTTTTAAAGCAAATACATTTTGTTGATGCTGGCCAGAAAATATTTTCCCATATTAATCCAGAAATACTCAGGTTAAGTAAACAAGTATTGAATTAAAGATCTGTATGAACATTTATACAGTATATCATTTTAAAAAAAGAAGAAAAAATTCACCTTTATTTAAATTTCACTAATATTGTGAGAAGTTTGTATGATAAATTTTCATGAACATTTTATGAATATAATGATATAGATATTTAATATACATTTTTTTAAGAAATACCATGGTATTGCATCAAAGTACTTGAATTGTTCATGAACCATTAGTTCATGATATTTCAGGAACTTCAAAGATATTATAATAGTTCATAAAAATTCATCAGTGTGTTCATGAACTTCAAGTACATGATTCATCAAAATTCTTGAAGCTCATGAACTTACTTGAGGAACTTTCATGAACACTTCATGATTGTTCATCAAGTCATGACTTTGTTTTCGTAGGGGCGTGACAGTGATGGTGCCTGCTACTTGGATACATGGTCTCAAACTTTCACAAGTAATGGATATATATATATATATATATATATATATATATATATATATATATATATATATATATATATATATATATATATATGAAGAAACTTGTTGCAAGCTAGTTTAAATTTACTTTCTGAAACATACAAGAAAGCTTGCGCAAGCTAGTTTTACTTTCTGAAGAAAACAAGCTTGCGCAAGCTAATTTTACTTTCTGAAGAAAACAAGTAAGCTTGCGCAAGCTAGTTTTACTTTATGAAACAAACAAGAAAGCTTGTGCAAGCTAGTTTTAATTTCTGAAGCAAACAAGAAAGCTTGCGCAAGCTTGTGCAAGCTTGCGGTTATATCCAGCTATCTTGCCTAAGCCTGCACTTGCTTGTACAAGCTTGCGCAAGCATCCATGTTAGCTTATAAACATCAAACTAGCTTATCGCAAGCTTGCCACAAGCTTTCAGCAAGGATGCATTTTGGTTTGGGATACTAGCAGTTTCTCAGAAAATCATTTTCTACTAACTTCATGCAGGTGTGACTCATAATGTAACATCATTTAAGTTTACTAATCCCACTGGTCAGCAGCTACCCTATGTTGAGAATGCATGGTGGTGGTGAATTCCAACTTTTTGATGGACGGTAGACTCTGACCCCAACGTAAGGGTCCAGTTATAATATATGGGTGGCAAGGGTCAGAGGGAACTCGGATTAGACGATGGGCTCTCATTCCATATAGATAGAGTAGTAAGTAAATTTTTATGTATTCAAAAATGTCGAATCTTGGAGTTGAACATTGGTGAAAAATAATTACACAATGTAATGTAATTTGAAATATAGGTTTCTCTTTAATAGTTTGCATGAGAATGGGAGAAGCTTGATCCTGTGTATTATATTATTCTTAGGTAAATTTTAAGAAATTATACCAGCCCCTGTGAGTATCAATACAGGTTTGGATATTGGTTTATTGGATTACAAGCAGACATAACTGGAGTTAGCAAAAATTCAATCTTTTCTAATACAGTAATATATTTATATATCATTTTGAAGGTCTTTTTGTCAAAATTTAATTCAGGTTATTTGAAAAATGTTCGTTTTTGGTTTATTAGCACAGATTAATTCAAGGTTGAAACTTTTTTCATTATGAGATAAGATTCTCTTACTTTGCATTATTTCTTCAGTTGTTTTGTTTTTTAAACTGATTGGAAATGTTTACTTTGTATAAGTAAATTTCAGTGATACATGTACCAAATCCTTGTATAAGGTTTTGAATTTGCTGGCACTAATGACATTTGTTTTCTTTAATTAAATGCTATGTCAATTAACAGATATTCTACTTGAGACATTGCTATCTTGATTTAAAACTGATCATTCCTATTCCTTTAGAATTAAAAGTTTGGAAGGAAAACGAAACTATTTTCAGTTAATCGTTCTATTATTGTTTCATCATACCACCATAACGAAGTTCAGCAAAGTAAATTTAACATTTTTATTCTTTAAATTGAAATGACTTAGTATGCCAATTTTATAGGAATTTTCACTTGTCAAGCTTGCTGCTTGCAATACATTTTTTGGTTTAGTACATGGTCACATGTCTGCTTCAGATGTTACGAGAGAGTCTTGAGATAGAAGCAGCTTTTAATTTGAAACATTCATGTTTGCGAAGATAAAATGTTCTTAAATTTCATAGATTAATGGTCATATGTGAACCTCGAAAAAATGAATTTCGTCATGGAAAAGACCTGTAAATTTTTCTTTTAAAAAGTGGTGGAACCATGTATTTGGCTCTGTTTGAGTGAGTGTTCACAATTTTAGGTCAATGTGTGCTACTGTTTAAAACATGAACAAACAGCTAGAATATGTACAGTAGCATGGTATATATTTATCAAAACACCATTATGCATATGGAAATATATGCTGAATACTTTGGAGTACAGGCTTAAAATTCATTTGTTTTGCATAATTTGAGTACATTGAAAAATGCCTTAATCCATTTTCAGTAAATTTGGGTAAAATATACTAATAAACAGCTTATCACCACATTGGAGATATCATGAAAACAAGCTTACATGTCCTTCACTAAACACAAAGTATCACCTGTGGCCTTGTAAAATAGGTTACAAGGTACTAATAAATACTTGGGTATTGGGATCCCCAGATCAAATTATCTAATTTTGCTTAGTTCTATTGAAACCCCCACATTCATCCCTAAGTCTTGTTGGTCCTGAATGAAAATGGTGCCTCTGATATCGGCCACGATTGTCATCTTGAAAATCTTGTTATTGCTACTCCTGATGAATGGATGGTCATTTTAGCCTTGGGTTCTTATAAAATTTAGCTGGTCCTAATTAAAAATGTTGCCCATTTGGCATCCAGTACTGCCACCAGTGTTGAAAATCTTGATACTGCTACTCCTGAATGGATGGTTATATTGATACTGCATTTTCACTAAAAGACATATTTGGAGAATAAAAGACAGGTTGTTTTTTTAAATAAATTTTGTATACAATCTGCAACAAGTTATGATTTATTTTCAGAGACATTTGAACCGGAGGATGACATTGATGCTGATGCATCAGATGATTCGATGGATGATTTTCAAGACGACCAGGATAGTAGTCCTCAATTACCATCAAAGAAACGCAGAATAGGTGAGAGATTTATCCAGATACCGGAAACTGTAGAGGGTTTAGTATAAACTTTAATATATTAAAATAGTTATACTTGAGGTAAAATAAATTGGGAATTGGAATGATCATCAGTATTAAGTAGTCACGCCTGTCTGAATGGTCACCTTTATTTAGTGATTGTCTCAACATCCTTTCTGATTTCCCCCAGGTAAATTTCTTATTTGAATATCATGTATATAACAGTCATCTGCTTACTGCTTACAAAGGTCATTAGCCAGATCTTTCCTAATTAGATTTAAGTGGTCACTGGAGTGTATTAACTCGTTAACCCCTTGAGGTTTTTGTCATTTTCAGCTCAAATGTGAATAGGAAACACATTTTGGGGGCTACTTCTGAATACATCCTAACACATCAACTTCCAAGAGATTTACCGTTAACGTAATGCTAATTGTGTTAGATACATCGTTTATCATGGTCTATTTGACTTGCACAGGAGCAGAAAGGTATAAGTTGGATTTTTTTTTTTTTTTTTTTTTTTGGCTTATTCCAAATGCCTATCTTATCCTACTTTTTGCAAAGGTTCGCCTGTCTTTGTGCAGTTCAGACCGGTCTTTCTGAGATCTAAGCCCAGAAAGTCTAAAATCCTGACACAAAATCGGATTCCAACCACGGGCGAATTTTGGGTGGAAAAAAATTGGGTCCAAAAAATTAGGTTTGTCCCTCTGTATTTTGTAGTGAAACTAGTTGTTGTTGTGGGGTTTAACGCCATTTTTTTAGCACACGATAAGCTATACATGGCGACCAGTATTAATGGTGGAGGAAGAACCTGGAAAGAACCACCGACCCACGAGAAGCTACTGGCAAGCTTTCTCACATACCCACATTGGCTGAATCCGAGACTCGAACTGGCACAGACAGAGGTGAGATGGCAGTGATCCGTAACGGAGAGCGCTTTAGACCACTCGGCCACTTGGGGCCCCTTTTAGTGAAACTAGAACGGCCATATTATTTGGTATCATTGTAGAGCTAGATCTGTCTACCTTTCTATAATACCACCC
This sequence comes from Sinohyriopsis cumingii, assembly GCA_028554795.2. Lineage (NCBI taxonomy): Eukaryota > Metazoa > Mollusca > Bivalvia > Unionida > Unionidae > Sinohyriopsis > Sinohyriopsis cumingii. The sequence continues at coordinate 301,615 of JAPYKE020000205.1, forward strand.
ATTTTAGTGTATCATGCGTGACCTTGACGCTACAGAGCTTGTCATTAGGCTACTACCTCCTGATGCGTAAACATGGTGCCAGGGGTTAATGAGTTAACCCTTTACCTCATAGAGCATAGTGACAAAGTGCAGTGCGCTATAAATAGAACACCTGTTACCTAGCCGACCACATACGTATAGGCCTGCCTGTGAACTGTTAAGCAATGTAGTGCATGTTACGTTTAACAGCAATTTTAACCATTTTACATTTTTGGTACACATCTATTATATGTGGAAAAATTTAAGAGTAAAGTCCAATTGTTATAACTGTGTAATTATTTTTCACAGAAGAATTTTTTATGTGCTTTAAAATCTTGAGAGAACTCGTTCACCTTTATGTCAGTGAGGCCACTTGACCAACCGTAGCTGCCATTTCCCACACTCGAAATTTACATGTTTTTCGTCTGCATCTACATCACTAAGTCATCTGAATTTGATAATTTATAAAAACTAATTGCTGCCTACATCAATATCAGAGCCTTTACTTAAGTTATTTAATCTTTCATTGTTGTGATTCTAATCATGAAAATTTTGTAAGTACTGAATGAAATCCTGCCTGTGAACTGTTAAGCAATGTAGTGTATGTTATGTTTAACTGCAATTTTAACCATTTTACATTTTTGGTACACATTTATTATATGTGAAAAAATTTAAGAGTAAAGTCCAATTGTTATAAGCTGTGTAATTATCTTCAAAGAAGAATTTTTTATGTGCTTTAAAATCTTGAGAGAAATCATTCACCGTCATGTCAGTAAGGACGCATGATCAACCATAGCTGCCATTTCCCATACTCGAAATTTACATGTTTTTCATCTGCGTCTACTTCACTAAGTCATCTGAATTTGATAATTTAAAAAAACTAATTGCTGCCTCCATCAATATCAGAGCCTTTACCTAAGTTATTGAATCTTTCATAGTTGTGATTCTAATTGTGAAAACTTCATTAAGTACTGAATGAAATCCGTGACCGCCATTTTGGAGAGTGGAGATTACGACCCAGTTACTTTAAATAGCAGATATTGACCAGTGCATAAACAGTGACCACGTGATTTGACGGAATTGTCATTCACAAAAATGAATGTAGCATCTAATAAGGAGGGTTTCTCCAAAGGTGGCGCTTCGAAAACCAGCTCAAAATGGCTGATGTTTACAGCAAGTGTCAAAAGGCGATTCCATGCGAATGGAGTAGAGATGTCCAAAGATGCTTGCATGAGGTAAAGGGTTAATAGTGAATGATCAGTGTATGTGGTCTAAACATTTGCATCGTGAGGAAGTTCTATATAAACTGTCAGTAGTGAACCCAAAGTGTCCTCTATTTCACAGTCTTATGTAACCTGTCAGTTAGTGGAGTTTTGTCATGATGCACAAAAGAAAACGTATAATCAGTGATTTTTTTTAAAGAGTTAGTGATGGTTTAATTTATGGAATGGATTAGGATAAGCAGGATACAATAATTTTGTGTGTTACCAAAAGTTTGGGAAAGAGAAACCTATCTGTGTATATTATGATATTCAATAAATGTTGTTGATGTAGTAATAATAATGATAGATAGATATTCTATGCATAGTATTTGTTCTCCAAAACTTTTTTAAAGGTGAACCTGCACACAGAGGTTACCTGTGTACAAAGGCTGGTTTGGCCTGTTCTCATAGGTGGTTAGTATTGACAGGTTCGACTGTATTATACAACTCAGACCTGCCAACCCTTACGATTTGACTCTTACAAAATTACCTTTAATATACTTATGGATTAATTACAAAGATATGATCATTGCAGTCAAATCTTGAGACTGTCTTATCCATATTTACTCCAGATCTGGATTTCATATTATATTCAGTGGAATTGATCAGGAAACCAGACTAGCATTACAGTAGCACCTTGGATGCTTTAAACTGCCCATATTTTTCGTCCAAAACATTTGCATGATACGTCATTGTTTATAGAATTTTTCTACAAAAATGGCATCCAGCAAACACAATCATGTTCAGTAAAGAAGACACAAATAAGCCTTTTCCAAAATTTAAAGTCTGTTCAGATGTATATGAAGGAATATTCATATTCTTGGGGGAAAAGCAGGAAGGGCAGCAATAATGTTATTAAACATTAATGTGTTGATATCAGTATATCATGTTGGAAAAGATGATTACTGTCACCAAGTAAAATTGAAGAAGAAAATAATACCAAAGGACTAGGTGAAGTTGATAGCTGTTTCAGTTTTAAAACCCCATATTCTTGATGTGCATCAACCACCATTTTTTGAGCAAGCATTTTATGTTTTTGAGTAAACAATTTCTGATTTATTAATTATGCTTTATTTCACATCTTGTCAAAGCAATTTCAGTCAAGATTGCCTATTACTAGAAGAGAAGGTAGTATCAAATCCCCTAGCAGCAAACTTGCATGTGAAACAAGGTTCCCACGCTACCTGGAAATCAGGAAAAAGTCGGATAAATTATAATTTTTTCCCAACCATGAAAAGTCCTTGAATTTTGCAAATATTGATGAAAGTCGGGAAAAACTCTGTAATTTTCCGCCTAAAACAATCATGTAATTCATCTTGAGTTAAATTTATCGAGTTCTAACCAGAATATTCGGAGGGTGCAGTATGGATTGTTTGGTTGCTTGCAATAAACATATTTGCAGAGTCAATCCAAATGCCCAGTGGATTAGATTCGTCAATTAGACTTTTATTTTCAATGTCAGCTCAATATCCGTATCATTCCTTACATGGAAGGCATGAAAACCAGTCTAGCATCACAAGAGGCCAGTGTGGTGGGAAAGTGTAGCCGCCTACTACATGGCCTAGCAAACTTTAAACATTGTTAGATCGAGTAATACATGCATGAAATCGATATGAAATTTACTTATTTTCTCAGAAATTGTGAGTATGAAAATCGTTATGTCTTTAATCTGCTGAAAGGCAAGATAAAACTACATTGTTGATGAAATGTGACCTGGTACTCACGATTTGCATTGCTTGTCACATGAGTACACAAATCTAACAACCTACATTTTCAAATGTTAAAATGGAAGTCGTATACTGGTTGTAATTAAAAAAAAAAAACGAAAGAACACAAAATTCTCCATCTTTATTTATTCCGAGAATAACTTCTGGAGTTTTGTTGTATCATGTGACTACCATGTTGATATGTGCTCTCCGCTATATAAATCAGACTGGCCAGACTGCTGGTTTTTACAGAATTAATTAATTATTAATGATTTTTACAAAAAGTGTCTTACTTTCATTTAATATAATTGAATTTCTGTGCAACAACATTAAAAAGTAGTTTGTTGTTGATATCACGTGACTATTGAACTTCCAGTGTCGTCATTTGAGTTTTGTGAAGTCATGTGACTAGCAATGCAAATGGTGAGTACTGCGTTGGGTTTCATCTGTGCTGTAGTTTCGTCTTTTCTGTCAGTGGATTAACGACATAACGATTATAATACTTGCCATTTCTGAGAAATAAATCCTTTTCCTGACGATTTCATGCAGGTAAGAGTCAATATAACATAAGGTTAAATTTTCTAGGCCTGCTGGTAAGCGAGTACCATATATCGCTACCACCAGGTTGCGGCAAATTCCAAATCTTCGATATGCAGTTGCAATGACCCCCCACACCCCAACCTAAATGTCCAAATATGAAAAATGGGGTGGGAATATTCGGAGGAAACTCGTATTAGAAAACGGACTGCTATTCATTTTAAGCCAGATTTGTAGTCCAAATTGTTAAATCTCAGAATTGAAATGAGAAATTGTTGTCCCTTGTATTATATGTTAAAAACGATATGAGTCCCTGTATCAATACAGGTTGGGGGACTGGATTAACGAGTTACAAGAAGACAAGTTGATTTTACAGAAAATTCAGTCCTTGTTTATACAAAAGTAAACAATTGTGAAGGTCTTTTGTCAAAATTTAAATCATCCCTTTTGAAAATGTTTTTTAAATGATGAATTTTTAACCAGATCATCTTGAGGAGATTAGGTTGTTTGAAAAATCTTGTTTGGGATTTTATTGGCACAGATAAATTCAGGGTTAAACTCTTTTCATTACAAGACAAGATTCTAATTATTTGTGTCTATTGGGTTTTTTTTATACTGTAAAAGGAAATTTTACTTTCAATTTTATATATATATATATATATATATATATATATATATATATATATATATATATATATATATATATATATATATATATATCAGGGCTTGAAATTAGCGGTAGTCCGCTAGCCCGAGGCTAGCAGATTTCCCGTTGGACTAGTAACTTTCACAATGTTAATAGTCCGATGGGCTAGTAAGTTTCAGTTATCAATAGTCAGCATTTGTTTACTCCATTCCCTAATAAAGACTTGACTTATCAAATTGTTCTGTAAACTCAAAGCAGTGGCCATTGTAAACACGGTCCTAAAATAATAGCATGAAAAGATGAAGTCAATTTCTGTCTCGGAAAGGTACGTTTCTATAACAACAATCCATCCGATTTTGTGCATTTCACTTAACAGCGCAAATTATGGTCCTGTCATTAACAACGGATGTTTGGTAATTGATCCTAATTAATCTGATAACGAATCAAATGAAAAAATGACATGGTATCACACTTCATTCACTCGACCACAGTAACAAACTACAAAGTGGTATACCACACAAAAGAACATGGCAAAAACTATTCAAAGAAATTAGTTTGCACATTTTTTTATTTAAGGTTCTTTTTTTTTTTCTCGCTACCCAAACACTCCAACAGTCACAAACAGGAAACTACATATTTTACATTTCCATCGAAATAATTATTAGAATTAGATCATTTATTACGATTACATTATTGACACATCCTTTCTATGCAACAACTTTTTCTATGATGATAAGAAGAGTTTTTATATTTTTCCCTTACAAGAATAAACAAATAATTGAATACACATGGAGATATCCAAGCAGAACGCTGTACATTTGTTGGGAATTAAAATCTCGGAGCATAGGCATCTAAGATTTGAAAATTTTCCGCCTTATTATTAATTTCAACAGTACATTGAAGTTCGATTAATTAGGAACAATTACCAAACTTACGACTTATGATACCGTAATTGGAGCTATTAAATACAACCCGCCGAGTGTCACATGGCTTCGTTTGATGGGAACACACCTTTTCCAAGCTGAAACTAACACTATCTTCTGATGCTAATATTTTATAACAGTGTTTACAAAAGCCACTGCTTTGATCATGAAGAACATCTGCTGAAGTTAAGTCTTTGTTAGGGAGAGGCGATTTAATTGTGGGAGGGGGCAAAGACACGTGTTTTGAAATGTGTTTCTTACTCTGACTTTATTATATAAAGGACACTGTGCCATTCCTTTTCTTGCTTTAAATAATTCGTGTCTACTATAACATATCGTATTTCAAAACAAGGCACAATTTCCTCCTTATAAGACAGGCAAAATGTGGCATTTGATAGAATGTGTTCAGCCACCAGAAAAAAAAGCAGAAGTTGAAACAGAATGATGAGGAATAGTTCTTATGATAGGGAAAAGCGTAATGGAAAATTTCAGAAGAAATGGACAAAAAACTGGGAATGTCTGAATTATGATGAGGAAAGGAACGTTATGTGGTGTAACTGGTGTACGCAATTCGCAAAAACAAACGCACAGACATGTACATGAAAGCCGTGTGACATTGTTTTGTGAACAGGACTAGTAAAGATTTGGCAGGACTAGTAAATTTCTCAATATCATAGTCCTTCTGGCTACAATTAAATTTGTATTAAATTTGAGCCCTGTGTGTGTATATATATATATATATATATTGCTACAGAATTCTTAAGAGTTAAAGGTTTGAAAGGAAACAAACCATAATTTATGTTCATTATGTTGTTCCCACTTAGCAACATAATGCAGCAAAATAAAGTTAGAATTTTTATTCTGTACACTGAAATGACTTTACATGCCAATTTATAGGGATATAATCTTGTGTCATGTGATACATTTTGTGGCTTTGTGCTTGATCATCTTTTCTGACTTAAGTGTTTTTGGAGAGTCTTGAAAGAGATTAATATCTTTCTGTTTAGAAAATGTATGTTTTATGATCTAAAAAATGTTCTTTATTTCCATTCAGTAATGGTCATATGTTAACCTTGAAAAAAGTAATTTCATCCTGGAAAAGCGTGGGAACCATGGTGAAAATAACTACATATGACATCCACCATTTGCATGAATGCTGTTATCACTTTGAAATAGATCTAATTGTCAATTATTATATTTTGAAAATCCAAAATTTTTCATTAGTTAAAAAGTCCTGAGACTTGGGGGAAAAAGAAACATGATAGTATCAATAAATTGAGAAATATTTCACACACAATCCAGTTGATAATTCACATTAAATATATTAATACCAGCAAAGTTACATAAGGGAAGTAAACAAAGTGTTCCAAATACACATAATTGCACAGTGAACGATGTGAAGGAATAAAAGATCACTATGAACAAGCATTTTCAATCTTACTGTACTTTATTCAGAATCAGTTTCAAATTATATTCTTGATATTTCAGTAGTTCCATTTTTTGACAATGACATAACACATTTTTATGTATCAAGCTGTGTGAGTAACTGTTTTTACATATACACATAGCTCATGATTGCAGTAAGGAAATAGGTTTAGAAATAAATTCACAATTGTGTAATTTATAACAAAAGCACAGAGAAATAGGGGATATAGCAATAATATAAACAACAGCGTAATCAAAATGTGTTTTTATTTGGCTAATATAAGAAGCTCCATTAAGTGTTGGGATGCATATTAAATGTACAGTTGAAAGATTTAAATGGACTTAAGAAGACATACATTTGCTAAATTGTTTTTCCCTGAATTTAACATCTGATATCTTCACATAACCATAGATGAGATTTCTGTTTTAATCTAACAAACAATGAAAGGTGACAGGAACTTGTTTAATTTCACTTGCACACATTACAGCCTAAAGATACTCTTTCTGTGGCTACAATAATGACATCATAAATAGATGATGATGCAGCTTAATTTAATTCTTGAAGTCAGAAATTTTGTAAAATATAATTTTCTTTTATATGTATAGAAAATTTTATTTGAATTATTTATTGATTTTAGTTTTGAGGAATATTTTAGCACAAAATTTTGAATCAGACAAACATGATAATTGCAGGCATCAACCAAAATGACTTCAAAAATTTCTGGGATAACTCTGTCATATATATGATTGTTAGGATTAATTGTTAGATGATAATGAGAATTATTATATCCATTGCAGAAAAAACACTTAGAGAAAGAACATTGTGGACTAGAGAGGAGCAGGAGGCTGCAAAACGGCAGCTTAATCGTTACATTGAAGTCAGAAAATTACCAGGAAAGCTACAATGCCAGAATGCTAAGATCAAAGAAGCTGCTCTTGCCAATAGAAGTTGGCAGCAAATTAAACATTTCATTCGGAATAGAATTGTAAAAGTTTCTAAAAATCTGAATCAGGGTATATGTACCAACAGGCAAATCAGTAAAAAATGTATTCGTAAAACCCTGTCTCAAGATCATTGAGCACTTTTGTGGTTGGTGTATGCTATATCAAACCTGGCTGTAGCCAATTTTGTCATCAGTGTTCAAGTTGTGTTAATAGTACATAAACTGATCAGTTGTAGACTGATAACATTTTAATTGGACCTGGCTTGAGTGTTCTTTAATATGACAAATCAGTCATTAAAAGCGCTTTTACATTGGGAACAGCTGTTTAGATATCTCATACTGCTATAATGTCAAAATTCCAAGTTGTCAACCTGATTTGATGACTTGTTGGACAAAGTGGTGGCTGTTCCTATGTTTCATTAAACACCCTTTGGTATGCAGATTATTGTTATTTCCTTTAAAATGTTGGTTGCTATATCCTTCACCAGGGGTCAGTTATAATAGTAACTATGCTCAGGGAATGGTTTTCTTCTTGATTTTGGTGTATCATTCTGACAGGTCCCATACAACATCATTCAGCACCTCACAGACATTTGTTGGGATTCTTGACAAACTGTCCTTGTCACAATTGATCTTTTTGCACTTAATTATAACATTATAGGGAAATAGAGCAGTCAACAAGCAGTTTCTGGTTGCATCTAGTTTTTGCAGCATGCTAGTCAGGATTATTGTCCATCCTAACTTAAAATTATTTTCCATCTAGATAGTGATGATTGCCCAGCCCTCTTTATGCAGATATCATTTCAACCCAAAGAGGCTGAATACTGAGGACAGTAACACAGGATATAAGGGATGGGGGTATTTGGGGAGCAGAATATTATTTAGAAGCCAGAAACATTGGCAGGGCATATGGATTTTGAGGTCAGGTTGCCATGCCCCAGCTGGAATACTGATCATGGTACTTGAGGATTATTTTATCCAAAAGATATTAAGGGAATTTTCCATTTTTTAAAACTTTGATCATGCATTATATAACTTAAAGTTTGTAATAAAGAAAATAATATATTTAAAAACTAGTTACATATTTTATGTTGAGACCAGTTTAGTTATGCTGCTCTTAAAATAATGTTAGCTTACAGTCTAGCCGAGTAACTGGGCTATGCATAGCTTTTACAGCAAGGGTCAGACATAGGCCTTTTTAATATAAATAAAATTCAGATGGCTAAAGATTTCTGTATTCACATGAGTATGTTTGATCTTTACTTTTGAGAGAAGATGTGGGGATTGATGGATTCGATTCATGCATATTTATAAGAATGTGGCAAATGTTTTCATTAGTGGGTATGATATTACTTTAAATGGATGATTTGTCACAATATTCTGAAATCAGTATTTCTTACAATCTAGATCACAGTGTTTTTTCAACTATTCAGTGAAACCTTCATTAAAAGTAAGACCAGAAATGTTGAAAGATTTAAATCTGTAAATGTTTTGTACAGAGTAAACAATAGAAGAACCCTCATGCACTGGTGTAAAATAGGAATATTTTATTGGAGGGTCAGAATTCTGTGTAAGACATGAAGCTTTGCTGAGTAGTGTCTGATGCAAAATGTTTAACCTTAAGTGGAATTTTCCAATGATACAGTCAGAAGCATAATGAAGGATTCTTCTCACATTTTTTAATGAAAAGTGAGGGTTGAATTTAAAATAGTTTATTGTGAATACTGATTGAACTTAAACAATTTTTACATTGTGTTGGAGCATAAAATGTTTGGTTGACACATTTAGGTGTTTGATATTTGGCAAACAGCTGATGATAAAACATGAGTAATTGCTATTATTAGTGTAATGAAAGGTTGTTTTTTTTTTATTGTGTAGTAATGTGTGCTGATTCTTAGACATTCCAGTTTAACTATAAGGGCACTTAATGGAAATAAATTTAAGTACCATTCATATAGTTATAAGGCTATTATAAGTAAACAATGTACAAAAAATGTGTTAGCGAATGTGGAGCTGAGACAACATGTATGTTTCTTTAATGTATTAAGTAAGAAAAATGATGAGCAAATACCCCAATTTTTTAATGCATCATTATCACATCAAATTTGTTATGAATCAGTGGTTTAGTATCCCATCTTCTATAAAATAATAGTTGGAAGATAACAGTCAGTTTTCATTTCAAAATATTGTCAAATCGTTGCCATCCTACACTTGGAACTCACATAACAGGACAAACAAATTAGATATTCAGTTCATGATTTCTTTTGCTATCTGGATAATAATCAACATAACTATTACAACTGCATAATGAATACAAACAACATGGTTTAGATGTATATAAAATGGGTACACACGTATTCATAATCCATCAATTAACAATTTCAAATATTACATTATGATTTTACAAATATTTTTGTGAAACATTTTCTTAATATTTCTTTTTAAAATTTAGTGTTCTATTGCAGTTGGCAAAAACTAGAAAAGACACACCATTGTTTCAAAATGTAACTCGTGTAACAAGGACAAACTAATTTATTTTAATTTTTTTGTAAAAATTTAATGAATTGTCGAGATCCGTTAATGGACAGGTTTGGTTCAGGGAGTATCTACATCACATCAGGTTAGAATGTTGCATATTTGGTGTTTCCTATGTCCCATAATTAGCTTGTTTTGTTGATTTTCTTGAAAAAGAGTGCCCCCCAATGGAAATTCTGATGTAATCTGAAAACAGAAATATATATTTATAATGTAGTAATTATTTAATATGTTGGGTCAGTAATTTATTATGTTAGTCATTGCTTCAGTTTATGTTGTATGAAGCTATGTTGATAGATACTGATAATAATTTGTACTTTTAAGTGTTTCTGTTGACTTATCATTTCACAAAATATTACATGCACAGAAACTTGAAAATACTTGATAAAATAAAAGAATGAAATGAGTTATAATGAATATTTAATTCTTTATGGGGTTGATTAAACTTCATATTTTAAGCAAAAATCACAGCACTTTAACATTTTATTCACATGACATCCCCATCCATACTCTCTCTCTCTCTCTCTCTCTCTCTCTCTCTCTCTCTATATATATATATATATATATATATATATATATATATATATATATGCATGCATGCAGTGCAGGTTTATTTCACATGAGTTTATTAAGGTTTGGTACATAACAAATTATGTGGGTGTTTTCCTCTTAAAATAACAGTGCATGAGAATCACATAACTGTGTCATTTCTGTTACATAAATGTTACACGAGATCACCTTAGGTCGTTAAAAAAAAAGATTTTAATGTACTGCATAACAACTGCAAATGCTAGTATTAAGGCTAATTACAGGGTTGTAATTTTTTTAAATTAAAAAACATACAACTGAACATGGACCAGCACCTGGGAAAAGTTACACGAGGCCGATTTTGATGTCAGTTGGAAATCATATCAAGTGTACTGATGGATGTTCCTTACCGATTTCTTTCATGCTAATGGTCATCATATTTTTGTAATTAAAGATAAACAATTTATCAAGTCTTTTTGCCACCCATTTATTTTGTTGATCATTATATAACTTACCTTTTCATATAACATTCTCTGGACATAATCAGTTCTTGAATGCCAGTATAGCAAGTGTGCCATGTACAAACAATGTTGTATGCAATGTAAGGGCTTTTGGTGGTTAAGAGAACCAAAACTGAACTTGAAGAATGGTGAGATCAGACAGATGCTGAAATTTTCTGTAAATTATTAAATTTGTCAAATGATGAATGAATTAAAGTATTTCAGATTTCTTGGTTCAAATGCTACATGAAATGATTACACAATGCGTGTGTTACTACACAATTTATTGAATACATTAATGAAATAAATTAAATTGCTGTAAAAATGTTGATTTGCTTTGAGTTCAATATGAAGTTTTCTTAAAAATAAGTTTTGGTGAAGTATAAAAATGTCAAGATGAAATCATGGTTGAAAAATGTGTCTTCATGCAGGTTGCTATTTTAGATTTATCTGCTGAGTTTCTTTTATCAATATTCATATTGAAATGACATGTAAAATAAAATGAAGGTAATGTAGAAACAGTATGGAAAATGAATTCTAAATCATTATTACATTAGAAAAATGCATCCTGATTTCTATTTTTGATTGTCTGCTGTTTTGAAAATGTCTAGTCAAATGACAAATAAAGCAACATTCTTTTAAAAAATGTGTTTTTGTAATATGTCTTATCAAAAACATGCCACTGTTTACACTTGTGACACTGACATTTCTTTGACATCTGAAGTAAATTGAAATAATAGGGAACAAGTGTCTCAAGATCTAGAATTGGGATTTTAAAATTATTCATAAGGGGCCATCCATTTCGTACATAATTGTAAGATGCACCCACTCTCTGTAAAGGGTGAGGGTTGATTGGCAGATTGTACCTTCTTTCAAGTTGTCCACTTTATTCGGTTCTCATTATCTAGTAGATGATCGCCCTCAGTTTTATTCCCCGGATCGAGTAAACTTATAGGTAGAACAAATAGAGATCTGAGCAGATATTTAGAACAGAACAACTCAAACTCCCGTACATGGAAAATCAAAATTTAATCAATTACATAAACAACGGTGATAATACAATACATTGGGAAAATACACTTCTTTTTGGAATCTTTCACTGATTTTCAAAACACAAATATATTAAAATAGCTGATCTGTTTTACTGATAGATGTAGTTCATCATGCGATCGAGTGAACAATCGAAGTCGTTGCCTTGTACAATTGCATAACCTGCTTATCTCTGGTTCACTCCCATTTCACTGTAGCTGTTCTCTGTCCTTTTGCCTTTTTCCTTTCTTTTTCTTTTTCTCTCCAACCTTCCTACTGTTTTGCCTCCCTTTCGCCCTCAAACTTTGTTTGGGTAGGTGGATATGTAAGCGTGTAGATATACATATGATTGGATACGTCATTGCTTAGGTACATCTGAGGATACTTTTGGGAATACATATGAAGAGCTATTTTCCCCTTTGAAAACAAACAGGACAACCTAAATTTTCTGTCAGTTATTCGACTGAGAATAGAACATTACTCACCTCTCGTTATCAGATCTTACTATCGGTATTGAAACATACCAAAGCTATTAGTCGGCCCAAGCATGGCAGACCAAAACAAATCTAGTTTCATAAGATTAATGTACATCCTAATGGCTAATTCATCACTTCACATTAACATACAAGACTTAGAAGCTCCGCTCTCGTGTCAATTACACAAATGAATGAATGCAATTCACTACCTGGCTTTATGTTACGTTCAGCGAATACACACATTCAAGTCTTTAGCATACAAGAAATTACACTGCATGGCTTAACAACATTTAATTTCAGTCAATATGTACTCGAGTCTTTATCATACGTGAAATTACCCAAGATCGGTGAACTCACACGGATTCTCGTAATTCATATTAACGAAAGTAATACATGAAATTCTTAGAACCTAATTCCTATAAAACAAGACCACAAATTCAAACAATTCGACAACCTTATATAAAGAAGATTATTGTGCGAATTCATATATGTATAAACTCGACACAGTTATACTTATATCAAGAGAATTGATCTACGAATTTAAACAAATAAATGCATGCACATATCAAATATTTCAAGCAAATCATTATATTGGTATCAACAAATTTCATGAAATTGACGCAAATACCCTTTTTTTTGCTGAGCGTTCTCGCTTCTACCGCCAAAATTGTGTCCGTCGACCTTCCAGAAATCCGGTCCCTTGGACAAATGTTTTACGAGAGAATTTCTTCCAAATTGACTCTCGGAGTCCCCTGTACCTTTACTCTTGCAGCAAAGCTTAGACTAATTAGATTTTTCGATGGGGGGGGGGATATTTACAGTTAGGAAATTCGTGTGAGAAACACGCCCCTTGTTTAGAGTAACCAATCAGGATGAAATATATTTACCGCCTTTTATCTAGGCGCCAAAATTGGGGTTAACTTGACCTTCCAGGATTTCGACTAACGGTTTCTGGAAAATTTTCAATTTCGATAGATCCATTATGAAATAGAAGTTAGCCATGTCCCTAATAGTCCGTCTCGCGGTTAAGTAAACGACTGCTTAATTTAAAAATCTCTACCGCTACCGACCCGACATTAAAAATCACTGAAGTATAACGATTTAACAAGCGCCTGTCCCCATAAATCTAATTAATTGTTCTCTGGTCCAAACTAATGTGCTTTCCGTAGATCAACATACATTTTCCCCATCACATAGGCCCCTCCTTGAAGAGTAAAATCGGGGATTTTACTCTCCAAATTTTTGGAGATCTAATCTGATTCATTTACACGTCCTCAGATGAACCCTTCACCTCAGATGTCCCTAGTCTACTTAAACAGTGAGACCCTACATTCTTGTAGCCCATACCTAGACTTGGTACTGTTGCAGAAATAATGACCATCTCATTAATCGTCCATTAGTTAGCTTAGCTTGAGCTAAATAGGCAAGTGCTTGATGGTTAGTTTCTAAAATAAATTTTCGTCCATACAGATAAGGTTGGAATTTAGATATCCCAAAGATAATTGCCAAGCATTCATTCTCAGAAACTGAATAATTGCGTTCTGCAGTTGACAATTTCCTGCTACTGTATGCAACTGCGAATACGCTTACGTCATGCTCTTGTAATAACATTGCCCCTAAACCTCTATCACAAGCGTCAGTACGTAGGACAAAATCTCGTGTCACATCAGGCAATTTCACTACTGCGTCTAACATCAGTCTGTCCTTCAACGTTTGAAATGCTCGTTCTCATGCGTCTGCCCATATAACTTCCGTCGGAGCCTTTTCCCGAGTCAAGTCAGTCAATGGGCTCGCAATAGCGCTGAAATTAGCAACATATCGTCGATAATACCCTGCCAGTCCCAAGAAAGATCGAACTTCCGTTTTAGTTGTCGGTCGTACTGCGTTCCTAAGTTGATCGACCTTTGGACTATCTGGCGTTAACGTGTCTTCGCTGAGGCTATGACCTAGGTGAGTTAGTTTCCTAAACCCCATATGGCACTTAGATGGTCGTGCGGTCAGTCCCGTTTGTCGAAGTCGCTTCAAAATTTTTGTCAGCAAAATGATATGATCGTCCCATGTAGCTGTCGCTAAGAGCACATCGTCCATGAAGTTTGAAACTCCAGTCCCCCTTAACGGTTCAGGTAATTTTCTCATCCTACGCGTGAAGACACTCGGTGCATTCTGGACCCCGAATGGCATGACTACCCACTGGTAGGTCCTATCTGGAGTTGCGAAAGCAAGTTTTGCTCTATCTTCACTTCGAACTGGAATTTGCCAGTATTCAATGGACAGATCGATTTTCGAAAAATACTTCGCATTGGTCACCCCAGCAAATATGGACTCAAGGTCAGGTAAAAGTTCTACTTGGAATTCCGTGATCCTGTTCAGCTTCCTGTAATCGACGCAAAATATGTGTGTACCGTCTTTCTTCTGCACCAGTACAACAGGAGAGCTATACGCCGACTCAGTTGGGTCTATAACTCTCAAGTCTATCATAGCTCAAATTTCATTTCGGACAGTTTCTAATTTCGCATAGAGTAGTGTATATGGTTTCAACTTCACTGGCCTCATCCAGTAACTTTAGGGTGAACTCCTCCAACTCCATCTTGCCAGGTCGTTCTGTCAAGACGCTCGAGTAATTTTGGAGTAACGACTCCACCTCCTTACGTTGCTCTGACGTTAACGTCCCGTCAAGGACAACGTCGAAGTAGGTTTCTTCCCTCGTCAAAGGATAACTAGGGAGTACTTCCGTCTCTCCTCCTTTGTCGTCGAATTCTTCAGTGACAACCGTAGCAACCACGAACTCTGTGGGTGTCTCTCTTTCACGGTAACGTTTTAGGAGAATTACGTGGTACAGCTCCTCCTTGTCTCCTACCCGGATACGGTAGTTCTGCCCACCCTTTTTTCTCCGTTACCACGAATGGTCCCCTCCATGAGACTTGAAGTTTGTTGTGCTCTAACTGCAGCAACAACAACACCTTGTCAGCCACCTCAAAGTAACGTTCCTTCGTCTTTTTATGGTAGTATTTGGCATGACGCCCCTTTACGTCGCAGAGATTCTCCTGAGCCAATTTAGAAACCTCTCCTAGCTTGTTGCAGAGATCAGCACCATATTGGTATGGTGTCCGCTCTTCCTCGGATGCTTGTTCATCCGTCCATAATTGCTTTAATACAGCCATGGGCCCCTGACTATCCTCCCATAGACTAATTCAAAAGAAACAAAAAAAACAAACTAGCCTGTGGTACCTCTAGATACGCAAAAAGTTTCGCGGGAAGGTATCGATCCCAATCCCTGGGTCGACCTTCACAGAGCTTCTTCAGAGCCTGTTTCAGTGTTCCGTTGAAACGTTCCACCAAACCGTTGAACTGCGGGTGATACGGAGTAGTCGTCAGGTCTCTAATGGACAGTAATCTATTTACCTCTCCCATCACCTGGCTCATGAACTGCGTCCCCTGGTCAGTTAGTATCTCCTCAGGGACACCAACTCTCGACCAAACTCCTAATAGGGCCTCAGCCACCGTTACTGAGTTAACGCTCTTCAAGGCCACGGCCTCCGGGTACCGGGTGGCGTGATAAACTATCGTTAATATATAACGATTACCGCTTTCTGCCGCCGGCTTTATCTGACCTACTAGGTCCATCTCCACCCTCGAGAAAGGTTGGTCAATCAGTGGGGTAGTTCCTAGTGGCACCGGGCGATGGGAGGTCTTAGGTGCCACCCGCTGACACTTGACGCACGACAAACAAAACTTCTGAACATCCCCATACACACCTGGCCAGTAGAACTTCCTCACCAACCTATCTCTGGTCTTCGCCACACCCATGTGGCTTCCAAGTAGACCCTCATGTGCCAGCCTAAGTACTTCGGCTCGCTTCACTCTGGGCACAATAACTTGTTTAAACGTATCGGTCCCTTTCTTGGCGTACCGATACAAAATACCCCATTTCGTCGTGAACTTCACCTCTCCGTCTGACAATTTCCGTATGGACCCACATTTTGCGTATCTGCGTACCTTGTTGAGAGATAAGTCTCCCTCTTGAAGTTTCCTTAACTCGCCAGATAGCAAATTGTTTATGAGCGAAGTCGTGGGTCGTAGCAGCTTTGACCCTGAACTTCGCTTCATAGCCCACGTCTCAACGGACCCGACATTACAGGGGTACACGTCATATGGTTAGGTTGTGGCAATACATTTCTTACCCATGCGACAGAGAAATCTAGCTGTTTTGCTAACCTTACTTTTCTTATCTTAGTCTAGTCCTCTCAGACCAGTCGTCTCAGTCAAGGTGTTCACGGACTCAGAACTACTTTTAAATAAAGAAACCTTTGTTGTCTTCTGCTGTGCCTGACGTAGTTGTACTAAAATCAAACAACAACAACAGCAACAAATATATAACAAAAATATAGTAACTTAAGGTAAATCAATCTTTGAGATCACACCATGCAAAAACATTTCGCGAGAGACAAAAACACAAACGCATACGATGTCGAGCCTTTTGGCATTATGCTAGTTCTTTCCACACAGCATGGTCAATTTTATCCTATATGCAGGCCTAGCTCAGTACATTTTCAGGTCAGCGTCATTAATGCAGCTAAAGCTACCTAACTAGTTTTAAATATTTCGTGTGAAACAAATTATATACTATTAGCTACATTTAACGACGCTGACCTAAAAAATGACTGCTACAGATAGGATAAAATTCTCAATGCTGTGTGAAATGAACTATGACAGAAAACACTGATCCATGTACATAGACTATAGACCTATACACTTCATAGCCTCCCAACTCTCTTAACAACTACTTAAAACTTAGTAACAGCCAGAAAAGTGTTACATAAAACATGCTTTATTCTAATTTTGTTAAGCATATCCATTGTGCGGGGCTGAATCAAAATATAGCTACGATATTTAATGACAAAAATGCACTTACCAGCCAGAAGGAATCATTTATCCGTCAGCACATTAATCCAAAAGCAGATTTCACTGTAGAACTTGCCATATTTCCAGGACAGAATAAATGTTCAAAGAATCTGTGAACTTGAAAGTTTAGGACATGGTTATCCGCTAGAGTCCGTTTTTGGAGGGTCTATTATACACGGGGGTAATTTTACAATCAATATTAAGGACAACACAAGTATGTCACAAACAGTTTCACCCCCTCCAAAGAAAAGAATAGTTATATACGATAGTGACACAGATCTCTAATTACCAATGAATTATAAAGCAAGATGTTACTCTTGGTTACAGCTTGTACTAAGTATAACTACAGCACAGCTGAGTAGCCAATATCGTTTTATTATTTACAATATAACCTGTCAAAATTGGAACTAATGAAAATAAAACAGTTTCTTGTAATAAATATTAATTATTTATTGTCAATTTCATGTAACATCCATATATTAAATGTGATAATACCTCATTACTATGCGACGTTTTATGTTGTTAGTTTTCTTTGCTCACGCGTATAAACTGTACTTCGGACGTAACGGTCACACATATTTATATTCATGCGGTCCATGTAAACATTCGACGAGAACACTAGTAAAGAATTCTCTTTACTTTAAAGAATAATATCGGGTGAGAAAAATAATCTACGTTGGGGTTTGGGCCGAGAAAAGGAAATCCCAGTCACGGGGTTACATTATATGTTTTCCCACTCTGGCAAGCCTCGTGGGGAGACAAATAATATAACCCCTTCACTGAGATTTCCTTGTCTCGGTCCAAACGCCAACGCAGATTATATATACCTACACCCTAATAGTACGTCATGAGACAGTCCCGACAAACACGCCGCTTGAATTCGTCCCTTTACTAATAGCGAATCAAGATCAATGTTAACGACCGGGAGGAAATCTTTCGTCCGGTTAGCAAACTGGACTTCAAGCGTCTCGCCTGTGTAATATGCACTATCTGCCAAGGCCGGATAACTACAGCCGATATCATATAACACGTTTTCCATCTCACCATTAACCGTAGCTACCGCTGTGTTGGTCAACTCCACTGTTTTCCGTTTCTTAACAGTATTCGGAGTTACAGAATTAATCGTTGTCGGTACGATACTTCCTACAATCCATAACGACATGGCCTGGTCTATTGCAGCCGTAATGCACCGGCTCACCTTTCCTCCCCGTGGTATCATTATGTGCCCCCTGAGTCTTCTCAGACCAAAGAGAAATGTTCTCGGCTGGGATTTCCGACCCCTGGCATCCCACCATTCGGACCATTCCGTCTGCGGGGTGCCACCTCAGTGGCCTTTCTATGTTCGCCGATACCAGGTCGGTCCCTGCCATCCCAGGTGGTTGAACGCGAGTGCGCGCTCTCATAGCGCTCGGCCACCACGCTTATATCATCCAAGGTTAGAATTCACGCTCCGCTAAGAACACTATTAAGTCTTTTCTGTATGTACTTAAAACATGCTCTTTCAAAATTTCTTCGCGTATGCCTTCATACGTTAGCGCGGCACCATACATTTGATCCATTTATCAAAAATCACACGTACGCGGCAATGGAATTGCGCGTGCGTTTCGGTAGCTCTCTTCGACGATTCTCTGAAGAGTTTCCGAAACGTTTCATAGTGCCGTAGTAGCACTTTCTTCAGAGTGTCGTAGTCGTCTACCTCGTTTGGGGTCATATTATGGTAGACGTCTTTCGCGACTCCCTGTAAGAATGCCGAAACATTGATAGCCCACTGGTCTTTGGGTAGCTGGTGAACCAGAGTCAACCTTTCGAACTCTGTCAAAAAGTTGTCAGTGATCTCGTCCTTGTCGTTGAACATGGACATGGTGATCTGTATTGGTTGTCTGTCTTCAGATCGCCTACTTGTGGGTCCTGAACGTTCATTCAGGTCTTCACCCCTTCTGGACTCTGCTTCGATCCTCCGTCTCTCCATGGCTAGCATATGTTCGCGTTCACTAGATTTTTCTTCCGCCTGCAATCTGGCTAGTTCGAGCTCTCGTTCGCGCTCAGCTGCTTGTCTGTCTTTCTCTCGTTTGCGACTAGTTGCTCCTTGTGTTATCTAACACTTCGCTCAACAAATTCAGCTAACTGGGCCCCTTCGTAGTTTAACTCGTCTCTACCTATTGATTTAAATTCTCTAACTAATTGTCTGTATGTCACCATATTGGTCTACTTGTAATGGTGACACAAGAATTAAGTCCTTTACCTATATGTAAGTTTTACTGCCCTAGTCGAAAATAGCCCCACCGTATTTATTCTCCTCTAGTATGGCCTACTCAATTAAACCAAACTATTCCTGCATCAACAGTAAATAAACGGGCAGCGCACAGCTGGAATGTCTTCCCCAAAATTAAGCGTAACGTTTACACACTAACAAGACGTAATTACTACTGCGGGGTTGGCGTAAATATCTCTTCTCCCAAGAGAATACAAAGGTAATTCTTCATTTTACTTCACAACTTTAGAATACGACCCGCCAACAATTTCTCACAATATTTTCATCACAATATGAAAAGAAATGGCAAGACAAATTACATGCACAAAATATATTTAAAAAATAAACAGACAATGATTCGATTAACTCTGATCGCTATTTCTTGACAAGTACAATGAAAATTATCAGTGTTTAGATACTTATTATATTCTATATTTGCTCAGACTCTTTACTCAAACAAAAACGTCCTGATCCCCGGACGAGAGCGCCCACGTTGTAGGACGCTCCCACTTTTTGTAAAAGGCGAGGGTTGATAGGCGGATTGTACCTTCTTTCAAGGTGTCTGCTTTATTCGGATCTCGTTATCTAGGAGTTGATCGCTCTTGGTGTTATTGCCCGGATCGAGTAATCTTATAGGTAGAACAAATAGAGATCTGAGCAGATATAAAGAACAGAACAACTAGAACTCCCGTAGACAGAAAATCAAAATTTAATCAATTACATAAACAATGGTGATAAAAGAATACATTAGGAAGATACAATTCATTTTGGAATAAATCTTTCACTGAATTTCAAAACACAAATATATTTATTAAAATAGATGATCTGTTTTACTGATATAATTAGTTCATCATACGATCGAGTGAACAATTGAATGTGTTGCCTTATACAATTACATAACCTGCTTATCTCTGGTTCACTCCCATTTCACTGTAGCTGTTCTCTGTTCTTCTGCCTTTTTCCTTTCTTTTTCTTTTTCTCTCCAACCTTCCTACTGTTTAGCCTCCCGTTGGCCCTCAGACTTTGTGTGGTTAGGTGGATATGTAAGCGTGTAGATACACATATGATTGGATACGTCATTGCGTAGGTACATCTGAGGATACTTCTGGGAATACATCTGAAGAGCTGTATTCCCTTTGAAAACGAACAGAGAGCAACCTAAATATTCTGTCGGTTATTCTACTGGGAACAGAACATTACTCCCTCTCGTTATCAGATCCTACTATCGGTACTGGAACAGATACTAAAGCTATTAATCGGCCCAAGCATGGCACACCAAAACAAATCTAGTTTCATAAGATTAATTTACACCCTAATGGCTAATTCATCACTTCGCATTAATACACGAGACTTAGAAGCTCCGCTCTCGTCTCAATTACACAAATGATTGAATGAAATTCACTACCTGGCTTTACGTTATGTTCAGCGAATACACACATTCAAGTCTTTAGCATACATGAAATTACACTGCATGACTTAACAACTTTTTATTTCAGTCAATATGTACTCAAGTCTTTGTCATACGTGAAATTACCCGAGATTGGTGAATTCACACGGATTCTCGTAATTCATATTAACTAAATTAATACATGAAATTCTTAGAACCTAATTCATATAAAACAAGACGACAAATTTCGACTGCCTTATATTAAGAAGATTATTGTATATATCAGTTATACTTATATCAAGAGAATTGATCTACAAATTTAAACAAATAAATTCATGCACATATTATCAAATATTTCAAGCAAATCATTATATTGGTATCGACGAATTTCATGATATTGAAGGCAAATACCTCTTTTTTTTTTTTTTTTGCTAAGCGTTTCTCGCTTCTACCGCCAAAATTGTATCCGTCAACCTTCCAGACATCCGGTCTCTTGGACAAATGTTTTACGAGAGAATTTCTTCCAAACTGACTCTCGGAGTCCCCTGTACCTTTACTCTTGCAGCAAAGCTTAGACTAACTAGATTTTTCGATGGGGGTAATATTTACAGCTAGGAAATTCGTGTGAGAAACACGTCCCTTATATAGCGTAACCAATCAGGATGAAATATATTTACCGCTTCTTTTTATCTAGGGGACAAAATTGGGGTCAATCTTGACCTTGCAGGTTTTCAACTAACGGTTTCTGGAGTATTTTCAATTTCGACAGATCCACTATGAAATCGAAGTTAGCCGTGTCCCTAATTGTCCGTCTCGCGGTTAAGTAAACGACTGCTTAATTAAAAAAAAATTCTACCGCTACCGACCCGACATTAAAAATCACTGAAGTATAGCGACGTAACAAGAGCATGTCCCCATAAATCTAATCAATTGTTCTCTGGCCCAAACTATTGTGCTTTCCTGTTGAGCAACATAAATTTGCCCCATCACAGTACTCATGGGGAGGGGGGTTAACCCAAATGCATACGCTTGCTTACGGGAGGGGGGTCTACTGATAATGTACGTACGCATAAGAAACGGGGAGAGGGTGTGGAACCTCGATAATTCATATAATATGTAACCTGTTTGACTGGGTTTAGTCGGCGTTTGCATTTTAGCAGACACTAGACAAACTTTTTAAAGTTAAAACTTATTTATTTGATGCAGCCAGATATTCAGCTTAGTTGGACATTGTTTTATTAGGCATATTAATATTATTAATCCTTGATCGTTTCTGCGTGGATTAAATATAGGCCGTTCTAATGAAATTTGGGGCATGGGGTGCGTCAAGTGTACATACGCAGGTGGGGAGGTGTGTACAAAGAATGTATGTGTACGGGGGGAGGGGATTCAAGCTTTGCCAGATTTTTGTGTACATATTATATGGATGGTTTCTGATAATCGCAGTGTGAATTTCAGTTTTAAGCTGCTTCATTGAGACATGGACGTCACTTTATTATGAAGTGTCAATATCCCAGTAACACTCGGATTTTTATCAGATCATGATTTATTAGAGAGAATAACTTTTTAAAACCTTTGTAATTATACCTGTAAAAATGCCCCTGATTTTGTTAAGGTTACTTGGTAATAGTTTTAGTCCAGATAAGTATTTTTTCCTGGGCAAGTTATGTGTTACTGTATTATGTAACCTAATACTCAAGTTTGTAAGTCTGTATTCATTGTCTACATTCAAAAGGTGAATTAGAATCAATTCAGAGTTTCAGGACTATTTTAGGTATCAGTATTTTAATTAATGCCACTTTTTCTTTCATTCAATGTAATTGTACAGAATTTCGACAAAAATCCTTCTAAAATTGGATTGAAACGTTTTACAGAAAACTAAAGATCAAATTGACTTTTTTAAATGAAGTGAATGAAAACAGCTTTATCAGCACAACAACCTGGGGTATATCTTATTTTATATGAACACATTTATTATGCGATCCATTTGTCAATTTTTTTTATGTCGTGTTGTATGTGAAGTCTTCACTTGTTTAATTAAAAAATTACACACGGCAGGTCCCAAGCTGCTGTTGTGTGAGGTCTTCACTTTTATACATAATTAAGAAATTACAACAGGTAGGTCTTGAGTTGTTGTGTGTAAGATGGCATGCTATGCATGGGGTCTTCACTTGCTTGCTTAATTTAAACGTACACCAGGCAGGTCCTGCGTGGGTTCGAGTCTCGGGCTCAGACAATGTGGGTATATGAGAAAGGATGTCGGTGGATTCTCGTGGGTCAGTGGTTCTTTCCGGGGTTTTGCTTGGTTCTAAATTCTCCACCATTTATTCTGACCACCACGTATAACCTTTCTCATTCTGAAAAATGGCGTTAGACCCTATAAAAACAATAGGATAGAACAAGGCAGTAGGCAGAGGACATGCCTAGTCGCGAGAGAGAGAGAGAGAGAGAGAGAGAGAGAGAGAGAGTAGGAGGAGGAGGAGGATAAAGGAGACAAGAAGGAGTAGAGTATAGGAAGAATCGTAGTACGGAGAACGCCGGAAGGAGGAAAGGAATTGGCAGAGTAGAGCACAGATGAGTAGAAACCAAGTACCGGGGAAAGCCATCTCACACTATAATCACGTGATGAAATAGGTTGTTACATGATCGAGAGGAAGAAGATTGGTTGAGAAATTTAAATCGTTTAAATTGTATTAAATTGTTATTCTTTTGAATTTCACCTTTGTGTTCTCAGTAATTTAATTGTCGGCATTGCTGACTGGGGGTTCGGAGCTTTACCTCTCTCTATCACTAATTTCACTTCCTAAAAACGAGCCAGGGTGGGAATTCCATAGTAATTCAAATAAATATTGGGAGCACCCCACCCCAACTCATAGCTGACGTTGCAGAACGCCATATATATATATATATATATATATATATATATATATATATATATATATATATATATATATATATATATATATATATATATATATATATATAAACTCAACACAGTTATACTTATATCATGAGAATTGATCTACAAATTTAAATTCATGCATATATTATCAAATAATTCAAACAAATCATTATATTAGTATGAACGAATTTTATGACATTGACGCAGATACCTTTTTTTGCTTAGCGTTTATCGCTTCTACCAACAAAATTGTGTCCGTCGACCTTCCAGACATCCGGTCCCTTGGACAAATGTTTTACGAGAAAATTTGTTCCAAAATTGACTCTCGGAGTCCCCTGTACCTTTACTATAGCATCAAAGCTTAGACTAAACAAATTCTTCAATGGGGGAAATATTTACAGCTAGGAAATTCGTGTG
This sequence comes from Sinohyriopsis cumingii, assembly GCA_028554795.2. Taxonomy (NCBI): domain Eukaryota; kingdom Metazoa; phylum Mollusca; class Bivalvia; order Unionida; family Unionidae; genus Sinohyriopsis; species Sinohyriopsis cumingii. The sequence goes on from JAPYKE020000205.1 coordinate 326,003, forward strand.
GCAAACACGCCCCTTATATAGCGTAACCAATCAGAATGAAATATTTTTACCGCCTTTTATCTAGGCGAAATATTGGGGTCAACTTGACCTTCCAGGTTTTCGAATTACGGTTTCTGGAAAGTTTTCAGTTTCGACATATCCACTATGACATCAAACTTAGCCATGTCGCAAATAGTCCGTCTCGCCGTTAAGTAAACGACTGCTTCATTTAAAAATCTCAACATTAAAAATCGCTGCACTATAGCGATTTAACAAGCGCCTGTCCCCATAAATCTAATTAATTGTTCTCTGGCCCAAAGTAATGTGCTTTCCATAGATCGACAGAAATTTGCTCCATCTAAGTGCTCATGGATGGGGGGTTTTAACCCAAATGCATACGCGGGGGGGGGGGGGGATAAACACAAATGCATACGGGGAAGGGTGTGGAACCTCGATAAATTGTCTAATATGTAACCTGTTCGACTGGGTTCAGTCGGCGTTAGAATTTTAGCAGACACTAGACAAACTTTTTAAGTTACGCAGTTTATTTTTGCTAGGCAGCCAGATATTCAAGGTCGGTGGTCTATCTGTTTTATTAAATACTTTAATATTATTAATCCTTGATCGTTTCTGCGTGGATTAAATATAGGCCATTCCATAGAATTTGGGGGTGGAGTGCGTCAATCGTACATACGCAGGTGGGGTGTGTGTAAAACGTACGCATGTGTACAAGGGGAGGTGAAGGGTCAAGCTTTGCCAGATTTTTGTACACGTACTATATGGATAGCCCCTAATGGAAATTGTCTATAATTTGACACAGAGGACCCTGAGAATCCCAGTGTGAATTTCAGTTTTAAGCTGCTTTATTGAGACATGGACATTACTTTATTATGAAGTGTTAATATCCCAGTAACACTTGGATTTTGATCAGATCATGATTTATTAGAGAGCATCACTTTTTAAAACCTTTGTAATTATACCTGTAAAAATGCCCCTGATTTTGTTAAGGTTACTTGGTAATAGTTTTAGACCAGATAATTATTTGTTTTTTCTGGGCAAGTTATGTGTTAGTGCATCATGTAACCTAATACTCAAGTTTATAAGTCTGTATTCATTGTATACAAGTAAAAGATGAATCAGAATCAATTCAGAGTTTCAGGACTATTTTAGGTACCAGTATTTTAATTAATGCCTTTTTTTCTTTCATTCAATGTAATTGTAAAGAATTTTGACAAAAATCTTTCTGAAATTGGATTGAAACGTTTCACAGGAAACTAAAGATCAAATTGACTTTTTTAAATGAAGTGAATGAAAACATCTTTATCAGCACAACAACCTGGGGTATATCTTATTTTCTATGAACACATTTATTATTCGGTCCATTTGTCAAGTTTTTTATGTCGTGTTGTGTGTGACGTCATCACTTGCTTAAATAAAAAATTACAACTGGCAGGTCCCGAGTTGCTATCGTGTGGGGTCTTCACCTGTATACATAATTAAGAAATTACACCAGGCATGTCCTGAGTTGCTGTTGTGTAAGATGCCATGTTATGCATGGGGTCTTCACTTATTTGAATAATTAAGAAATTACACCAGCCAGGTCCTTAGTTGCTGTTGTTTAAGATGCCATACTATGCATTGGGTCTTCACTTGTTTGCATAATGAAGAAAGTACACCAGGCAGGTCCTGAGTTGCTGTTGTGTAAGATGCCATGTTATGCATGGGGTCTTCACTTGTTTACATAATGAAGAAATTACACCAGGCAGGTCCTGAGTTGCTGTTGTGTAAGATGTCATGTTATGCATTAGTTCTTCACTTGCTTGCATAATTAAGAAAGTACACCAGGCAGGTCCTGAGTTGTTCTTGTGTACGATGCCATATTATGCATTGGGTCTTCACTTGTTTGCATAATGAAGAAATTACACCAGGCAGGTCCTGAGTTGCTGTTGTGTAAGATATCATGTTATGCATTAGTTCTTCACTTGCTTGCATAAGTAAGAAAGTACACCAGGCAGGTCCTGAGTTGTTCTTGTGTACGATGCCATATTATGCATTGGGTCTTCACTTGTTTGCATAATGAAGAAATTACACCAGGCAGGTCCTGAGTTGCTGTTGTGTAAGGTGCCATGCTATTCATGGGGTCTTCACTTGCTTGCTTAATTTAAAAGTAAACCAGGCAGGTCCTGAATTGTTTGAGTGTATGATGCGGTATTGTAAACGAGTTCTTCACACGCTTGCTGAATTAAGAAATGGCACCAGGCTAGTCTTGAATAGCTGTAATACACAACAAATTCTAATTGTTTGCCTTATGAAGAAATTTGACATGAAAGGTCCAGAACGGTTATTGTGTAAGCCATCTCCACCGTACTTGTAAGAGATCCTTATTCATTTCTAGAGTATTATATGTCTTAGGTTCAAGATGCATTGGGGACCTGGGTGGCCAAGTGGCCAAGTGGTCTAAAGCGCTCTCGGGCTCGGACGATGTGGCTATGTAAGAAAGCTTGCCGGTAGATTCTCGTGTGTCAGTGGTTCCGGGGTTTTCCTTGGTTCTAAAGTATGCACCATTTATTCACCCCCACCCCCACCCATGTAAAACCTTTCTCTTGGTGAAAAATGGCGTTAAACCCTATAAAAACAACAACAACCAAGATGTACTAGTGATGGACATCTTCATTTTTTTGTTTGGACATGTGTCAATAAGAAAGTCCTAGGTTGTATTGTGTAAGAAATGTCCACAGTTGTCATGGTGTATACGAGGTCTTGCATTGATAGTCTGAGTAAGAAGTCCTCATTTGCTTATGACAATAACACAATGTGAAGAAAGGAAATGTCATGGTGTTGAACCTATATCAATGATATTTTTTCTTCTAGTAATGTTCCCTTTAAGAGAATTTGGCAATATGAATAGTATTTAATAAGGTCCCCATTTGACTGGTATTTTTCATTGGTCCCCACTTGACACCTTTTACAAGTATGTGTGTGTGTGTGTGTGTGTTCTCAAATGGATAATGATTTAATATTTAATTTAAGAATCGATTTGAAAAATATCCATCTTTTGCAAACATTTACGGTACAAAGGCGTAAAACAAATTTCTGTTTGAGTCCGATTTGCATCGCGTATCTACATTATTAGGCTGTGGTTGGATAAAGTTATATCAGCTGGTACAGCAGTTTATGTTACCATTCTTCTGTGAACAGAGGTGAGTTTATTTACTTGAACAGGTTAACATTTAAATCTCGGATTAAAGTTCTTTTCTACAAATATATCGAGATTACCTCACGTCGCCACTGCTAACAAATGAGCAATGCCCTTAATTTTACTTATTGTTGTTGTCTTGTATTGGCTTTCTATGCCATTTTTCTGATGACGATAATGTTATACATGACATAACAAACCACTGTAAGAGTAAAATGTCCATATTGACACAGCCAAGATGATTTTTCCTAAATTTCCTTTCGCGAGTCGAGTTGAAAAATGACAGAGAAATGTTTATTAAAAACGCAACTTTACAGAAGGAGGGGTTAAAGATGTGTCCCCATGGCCTATGCCAATTAGTAAATAATGCACAATAGTGGCTTGGACTTATGTTGACCAATCAGAATCATATAAAGTGATATATTCACATGTTATACTGTCACACATATTAAAATGCACACACTATAGGGTATTATGCACCGTACAATAATAATAATGACAATAATAATAATAATAATAATATATATATATATATATATATATATATATATATATATATATATATATATATATGTGTGTGTGTGTGCATGCATGTATATATATATGACTTTGTGTATTCAACGCGACTGAAAAAACCAAACCAATAGAGGAGATAGAGAGAGAGAGAGGAGACATTACATGGTGTGCACGTGATGAAGATGGAATGAGCGCATTGAGGAAGCCTTTCGATATAATTTAAAGAAAAGAATACTAAAGAAAACACAACAATGAAAACAGGCACATAAGTGAAAAGGTAAATTGCATATCCACGTAACTAATGAAATGGAAACTTAATATACCAAAATTAGAAAATATTGCGATGATTCAAAACTTTGAGCATTAATGAACTAACTATAGATAAATGAAAATTACAGATACATGTATGGGAAAGACAAGAAAATTATTAACAATTAAACAAATCAATAAATAGACGTTAAGAATATTTGATTTTCGCCTTCTTCGACTTTTATTTTTTTTCGTTCTTTTCTTTACAATGAACAAGGCTATTCGATCAGGTAAGGCTCATCTATTCATAACATAATTAAGTTTTAAAAAGGCAAAACTGCACTCGTGCAAAGGTGCTTCTGCAAGTGGATGTCATAGTACCGTCGTAGTTTTCTAATCTTCATTCCACAATTATCCTGCACAATTCCAGGGGCTTGCGTAACTGAAGTCACCATAATGGAAACAATCTTGTGGCAACTTGTACAAAAAATATGCAGGAAATACGTGCTAAATTTCAGAGCGAATTTAATTGTCCACGAACAAGAAGTCGTGCTGACAGTGACACCAATACATACGGAACAAGACATACAAATATACTTATTTTGTGCGTGAGTGTGGATGTGTCTGTATATGAAAGAGAGATAATGGGTTAGTTTGAGTGTGTACAGCTAATACAGCTAAGTGTTCCTACCATCCACCTCACATAGTCATAAAACACCGACATTTGCGGAGACTTTTTAATGGAACGATGATAGCAATTTCGAAGCATGTATGATCAATGTTTTCAAAGAAAAAAACAACAACATGTAGACTAGGATGTCGAACGGTGCCAAAGCAGGTATGGCCTTTATTTAATTTATGTAAAGTTTTAAAAGTAATCATCTGGGTTTAAGTCAGCTTCCCGCACTTGTTTGATGTAGACAAAACCAAACTGCCTATTGATGCATAAGTTACACTTTACCGGCCAGCCAACATTTCTTATTACAATACATAATGTCCCGGTTGCCAACAGTGCCGTACAGCCGCCATGGTACAGTTGTATGGACCGTCTCAGTCATACATCAATGTCGACGTTGTCATATAATGTATTTATAGTTCTCACTAACAAGTATACCTGCCAGCCGACCGTCTACCCAGATCAAAGAACTGTATCCGTGACATCCACGGCAATTTGGCAATCCAGCTAACCCAGCCAATCATACTGGTTCAACCAATCACATATATAGTGTTGAATGAAGTTGGTTTCGCACACACATGCATAACAAATTATATTGTGAATAGGGCGACATTCAGCCCAAAGAGGTTTGCGTAATAATAATTTCAGGGAGGATCTGTTTTTCTGTCAACTCTTGCATTTACCACCCTATCCCCCCCCCAAAAAAAAAGTAACTATTATGCACAAGGAATGTAGTTGTGTTATCCTCACTCGTCAGGAGATACACTCAAGACATCAAACTCAAGAAACAAAAAAAGAGAACATTCAAAATATGGTCTTCAGTTAATATTAGACAATGTCTTGGTGGATATTGTTAATAGGTTTTGCTTATTCAAAGATATATTCTCAGAAACAAAAGTTTGGTCTGTACTTGATGAGAAGATTTTGTACACGTCGCACGTGAAATTGTTTGCTTAATAATTTGAATGCATATTTGCATGCAAAGAAACAGTGGACAATTTCTTACGTCATTTACCGTGCACTAACATCATATGTTCAGAATGTTCACATTGGTTGGATGGTGTGACGCTGTCTGGAAGTAAATTATATCAGTAATATCTATATGAATTAGTCAAGTCCTTGATGTGAAAGAAAACATGAATCCTTTAGATAGATCTCACTATGTCAAGGGTTTCGTTACTAAATTTTCATCAATAGTCTTAGGTGCATTTTTGTCATATATATATATATATATATATATATATATATATATAGTTTGATTCTAGAAAATGCGTTCAACTTCAAGTAGGATATTTAAAATTTAAACGGCGTTATGTGTGTCATAAATTAAAGCCATTTTTCTTGCCTTACAATTATTTGAAATAGTAATTCTAAATCTGGATGTATGTGACCATTGGTGTCCTGGCATTGATACATATATATTAAATGCATGATATTTCAAATACACAATAAATCTGTATCCAAAATAATAGATGACTAGTGTTTGATGTATCAACACATGGGTTGTCTTTGTTATTGTGACCCCAATGAAACTATTTTGCTGTAGCTGTATGTCGGGTTCTGCCAGAGGTAACATTAAAGCATCTTTATTTATGCCATGATGGCAAAACAATGTTGTGAAACTAGAATATTTATTTCATCGTATTCAGCAAGACATTCTTTAGACACAAGCCTCAGCCTTTATGCAATCTATTAACTTCTACCTACTCTCAAAGCAAAAACGTGCATGTGACATAGGGAAATTTTAAAATAGTAATGGAAGTGACACAATCTTGACTAATGTAGAAAGCTGAGTTTAGAACAGCATTGACATATGTAATGGGTCCCTAATGCTTCTGTTCGCGTATTTAAGTCTTGAGCCTTAGATAATTGAGCAAACACACGTAGTAGTAACATTGTATTCACAGATACAGAAAACGGATTCAACAATGCAACTAAGAATTGCACCCAAATTCTTAAGAAAATCTGTCCCTATTATGCATAGCGTAAAATTGAATTTGACGAACTATAACTTTGCTTATCATGACAGGAAGAGTTTCCCTACATATTCGACACATGCACGACACTAAAGATCATCTCAGTGCAAAATATATTTAACTTTCATTAACATGTTAACCATTTGTTTATTATATTTGTTTATATTCATTGTTGGTCTATGTTAACATTAGATTTTCCTTACAGCTCATTTTGAGGTCAACTCGTATACTGTTTTTCTGTCACCCCTGACTAAGATTTTTCACATGTGACACCTACCGTTTGAGGCGATACTCGTTTTGCTCATGGAATCCCCTGGACAATAACATAGCTTTATGATAACCGTCTACAGTAAGGTCATCATCAGTAATAATGTAATTGAGACGAGTCCTTGTAATTGCAACAAAGTCAAAATGATCAAACTATGTAATGACGAAATCTACTTTATGATTGACAGATGCAGGTATTCACGGTACAAAATATACTATACTATATTTTAATAATGTAAGTGAAGTATTGTGGCTGTAGGAATCAGATAATTCTGAATCTGTTACCGATATTCGATCTTTATTCAGCTCAATATGCATCTGAATCTGACATCGATATTGGACCTTTAATGCTGCTCAATTACCTTGGATATTGAAAGAACAATAACATGCATAATGTACAAATGAACAGATCTGTTAACACTAGATTTAGAAACAATAATCCACATTAGATTAATTTTATATGCACATATAATTCTATGTTCGTAAAAATCTCTATAGTTCAGCTTTAGAAGATAAAAACGGGATAAGAATATCATTATAACAGCATCGGTATCCAATGTAAAACTAAGATTGATAAATAGAACAGCATCACATTTCTACCTTTTTTTACTAGGTACAATTCTAACGCTACCCTGGAAGATTCCGCTTCTAATAATATGTAAGTTATTAGAAAAAGTCGTTTCGTTCATTATAATTTAAAGGAAAAGATAAGAGGGAATTTTCCTCAAGATTAACTCTGCAGAGCTAAATAGTACTCAAACTGTAACATAAAATGCAACCACCCATGGATACAAGTAGAAAAAAGAAGTACGACAAAGTTGCAATATTATTATGAAGGAAGAATGAAGATATAGAGAATGGAAAAGTAAAAAGACAGAAGAAGAAACGGGCTAACACGGGAATATGTTTCTGCATATACAAGTAACTAATGCAACGGAAACTTAATTTAACAAACTAAAAGAGTATTTCAGCAATTAATCACATGCTGATTAATATAGAAACATATCGTGAATGTAAATTAAAATACATTCCTATGAACAGAAGACAAAGAAAAACAAGTAGCAGTAAATGAAAGTTAAGACTTTGGCTTCTTCCGTTTTCCGTTTTTCGCATATATTGTAAAGGATTTTTCACCATCAAAAAGACCATTAGATAAGTTAAGAATCATCTTTAATACCACAGTCTAGTTTACTAGAACATTTACCTACACAACTAATTTGTGTGCTCCTGTCAATATAGAATCATGCTGATTTATGCAAGTAAACGCAAATAACACTGACGAACGTGTGTTATTTTAGAAGAATATTGTAAATTATTTACTCCTGCACACCTTTCTCGCAGTGCCGTGTTAGGTTATGCATGTTGTTCTTGTTATATTTGGGTTTAATGCTATTTTTCAGTTAGTGGTTATAATATCTGGTGGTTTACGAACCCAGGGCATAGCCCGTTAGAAACCACCGTCCCACAAGAAGCTACTGGCAAGCTAACTCAAATACCGACATCGGCCAAACCAGAGACGCGAACCATTACGTACAGATTTGCTGTGACTGTAATACTTGTTATGTTTATATAATTGGTATACTTGTTCAGTCTGTATATCTCGCAAATTGCCCCTTCTCTCTAGCATAGTCTGTCGGTATGTCTCTCTATGTCGTACACACACACACACACACACACACACACACACACACACGAACACACACTCTTCAGCATTACATACATAGGCAATATAAGTATGTGTCATTATCATTTGCTGTGTGGGACTGATATATCGGATATGGAACAAAGCCGATAACAATTATTGAAGTTGTGTTTACTGTATAGTGACGAGTCGCCTTATGTGCACTTGTGTTACGTATGTAAGACACTAATACATTATCCAGTCATATTTAATCAGGATGTTAAATGAAATTTAGGCTTAGTGATGTCAGAACTCAGACAGGCAATCCTATTGTTTCCTTCTATATTATACAATCAATTTCTGCTGCATATCCTAATAGAAAGGTGTTACATACTGTCATAAATTATAGCCACATTTCTTGCACTGTAGTGATTTTAAATATTAAAGTTTAATGATGATATGCGTCATCATCGTTGATTTATCATAGTTTATTACGATCTAAATGCATATAATATGATCGTCGCAAAAGGTCAGTTACAAGTAAAAACGAATGAATTTCCAATTTAAATCCAGTGATGATCCAAATAAATTTTAATATTGAACGTATCGATTTGCAGGTAGTATATAACGTGCTAATGCGTCAATGGCCACGAATTTGGAGAAATCATTTGATGTATCGCAATAATATAATTAGAAATGTGATAGGCTGAATTACAAATAATTACAAATTACAAATTTGCTATTTATATCGAGAATTATCATTGAAAATGTTCTAATCCCAGAGAATAATTTATATAAATAAACAAACCCTGATTAAACACGGAATACAACAATAAGACTAATTTCGCTTCGGATGTTAAGGCAGGATTGATTGATATTGCAGGTAAGCACATTTATATAAGAATCTAATTGAAAAAAAAGCAAGGACGTATTAACATCCTCCTCTCTAAAACGTTCTAAGTTGCCAACAAGCTACTTATTTCCAATTTAAAAAAATAATATCCTACATTCAGATAGAAGTTAAAAATTATTAACATGATGAATATTAAACTTATATCGTAGATACATGTTTGCCAGATATTATGTTCTTTAGAACCTAACTATCACTGGTAGCGTAGACCACTAACACCAGTTTTGAAGATTATCAATTACAATATCTATATCTATATCTATCTATCTATCTATCTATCTATCTATCTATCTATCTATATATATATATATATATATATATATATATATATATATATATATATATATATATATATATATATATATATATATATATATACTGTCACGTTGACTGTCCGCGATTAAGTAAGTCAAGAACAAAGGAATTGGTCAGAAGACATGTATATATGTTAGACCCCGCAGCTGTAGTGGTCATGTACGTAATTGTAACGAGTGTCCAGGTTTTTGGGTGTCAACAATCACATGGGGACGTTGAATACTTTGACAAAGGACCCTTATTGACGTCGGAAAGGTCACCACGCTGACAGAAAGCCGGAGAATTACCTGCTAAGTTGAATATAAAAACGGTGGAATCTATATTAAGTCGGAATTGATATAGGATGTGGTCACCATTTCAAGCCGAATTTAACTGAGTACTTTAGACTATAAACCCCAGTCTCTTTTAAACATCGTGCTGAGAAGCTATATCAATAACTCCGGGAAGCCACTCGTGAAATGGCGGGAAAACCTAGGAAATTCTAAGGAAAGACAAAGCTTCATAAAGGAAGCTTTTAAGGGAGAGATTTGCGGTGCGGTTTAGTCTCGACTCTCCTGGAGAGTGACGGAATATAAACTAGTGTAGAAGTCGATTGTGAATCGAAGGCATGGGGGAGAGTAGAGTCCAGGAGGAAAAGGAAAGGAGTCGGGGAGGAGAAATTAGAGAATGAACAGTCAAGGAGAGGGGGTTAGGAGGGAAGTCGGAAGGAAATAAGGAATTTACGGGATAGGAGAGATACAGATGAGTAGAAAACAAGGACAGGTTGAGCAGCGATCTTACAGTAGAAATCACAGGATGCAATAGGCTATCACTTGGTCGAAATAAAGAAGAATGTTTGGGAAAATATTATCATTTGATTATTGAATTGTATTAATTTGTTATTCCTTTGAATTGTACCTTTCAATCAAGGAATGGAAGGCAGAAAAAGCAGCGAACAGAGAGCTGGCCAAGATAGCAGCGGACAGAGAGCTGGAAGTAGCCAAGATGGCAGCGGACAGAGAAACAGAGAAATACCTGGCCAAGATAGTAGCGGACAGAGAAACACAGAAAGAGCTAGAGCTGGCCAGACTCGGTCACAAGAGAAGGTAAGATTAACAGCTAAGGACACCGATATGGACGACCCCAGCACGATTCCTAGAGGGAGCGAACGACCACTTATCTATCACAGAATGGTACAAATTTGAATGTCGCAGTTCAATGACAAAGAAGAGTCCATTCACGATTTCCTCGGGCAATTTGAGAAATTCTCGGACGCTCATAAAATTCCCTCTCAGCATTGGGCGATCCACGTCTCTGCCTTTTTGCAAGGTGCAGTACGCGAAGCTTTCCACAGCTTAGCTGCAGACGACGCTGACGACTACCGCGCGCTTAAGAAGGCACTTCTTTGCCATTATCGGCTGACCGCCGAAACGTACCGTAAACGTTTTCGGGATTAGACTTAAAGGAAAACGGAAAACCACTCTCAGTTATACACACCTTGTCGAGGGTTATTTGAGAAGTGGATGAAGATGGCCCACAAAAAACGATCGTACGACGGGGAACCCGAGAACATACTCAAGGAGCATGTTCAGAGTACTTATCGTCGCGAGTTGAGAGTCTTTCTAGCAGAGAGAGAAAACCGGACGCTCGAAGAGATCGTCAGCATGGAGGAAAAATACGAGCAAGCACACTCGAAAAGTGGAGGTTCCGGGGGTGCGGACCGACCCCGACCCACTTAATCGCGCCAGGTGGGTGAGGGACAGTAGGCTGCTTGTAACCGACAGGGCGATGGGAAGGTCGGAGGGAGATTCTAAGGTAAGGATGCCAGCCATATACAATGACAGGCCTCACCCACGAGAATGGGCATTACAGTTCGGCGAGGGCCGCCGACGTGATACAACTGAAAGCGCCGGGGGCATTTTGCCAGTGACTGTCCATGCCAGGCAGACCCAGGTGAATGCCGTCGCTAGGAAAGAGTTCGAGCCGGAGAATAGATGTAACCCAGCAAACCTAGCGTCTGCAACTGTCAACGGAGAAAGTGCCACCATCTTGTATGACACTGGGTGTCGCGTTCCAGCCATTGTCGACAAGAAATTCGTGAAGCTTGAGGATTACACAGGGACGGTAATTGAAGTCCAGTAACGAACGCGGTGTGTGACTCGTTACCAGTGGCAGTCATTGACATCGATTCACCGTAAGTGAAATGATAAATTGAAGCTGCGTACTTGATTGCGCTAGCACATGACGTCATACTGGGATGTTGTAATGTTTTGCCACAACCGAATCCCGAAACATACCCACCGATGCTAGTGAGTGCTGTGGAAACCAGGTCCAAGAATCGACAGACGAAAGCTACGCAGGTAGAAGTTACGTTGACACCAGTGTCAGACACTTTCATACGGCCGAATTGAGGAAGCTAGAGCAGGAAGACGCAAATCTGGTGCAGTTGCACCAATACGCTGCATAAGGAACGGAGAAAGAAATTCCGAATGGCACGGTGAAGTTTGCATATCAGAAAGGGATCTTGCTGCGCCAAGCCAGGAAAGTCAACGAACACTTCAAGCAAGTCGTCGTGCCAAAAGAGAAGCGAGGTGAAGTGTTGAAACCCACGCATGAAAGTCGCATGGGAGGACTCGTGGGAATTGCCAAGACGCGTGACCGTCTTGTCAACGAATTCTACTAGCCAGGTTTCAGGGGAGATGTTAAGCGGTTCTGTCTCTCCTGTGACAAGTGTCAGAGAATGGCACCAAAAACGGATCATCGTCCCGTCCCATTGAAAAGTAGACACTTTATCCATGGACCATTTAGACAAGTTGCTATGGACTTGATCAGACCGATAAAACTGGCGTCGGTGCACGGATATCGTATACTTAAAGATCCTAGATAACGCTACAAACTAACCACAGGCCGTCGCGTTGCGTTCTATTGATTCGGAAACCGTCGCTGAGGCGCTGTTTGGGATTTAGTCAAGAGTAGGAGTGCCCGACGAGTTCCTGACCGATCAAAGGAAACAATTCATGAGTCGATGATGGCTCAGGTGAAGCGACTGATGTCGATTAAGCACCTCACGACTACACCGTATCACCCCGAATGTAACGGACTTGTCGAACGGTTTAACGGGGCACTGAAAAACACGCTCAATAAGATGTGCGAAAGCTGCCCCAAAGATTGGGATAGGTATATTTCTGCTATGCTTTTCGCACACCGGGAAGAACCACAAGCGAGTTTAGGGTTTTCTCCCTTTGAAGTCTTGTATGGGAGGACCGTCCGTGGCCCAGTCGCCGTACTGAGACATCTGTGAACGCACGATCACGCTGTCGAAGAGGTACGTACTACCTACCAGTACGTCGCTTGAATTGCGAAACAAACTGGAGGAAGTTTATTCCCTCGCACAGGATAACCTCAAACGAACGAAGGCGCGTCAGGGGAAGACTTACAAAAAGCGCGCAAAACCGCGCCAGTATGAAGTATGGGACAATGTGTAAGTGCTATTGCCCTAAGTACACAACAAGCTGCAATAATCTTGGAGAGGTCCGTACATCGTAACCGGGAAGGTCGCAGGTCAAACCTTTTCGGATACTACTACCGAATAAGGAGTAGCTGTGCCATGCCAATCCCCTTAAGTGATACCAGAAAAGAGAGACCGTCAGCGATTTTGTCGTCGCCACGATCCTCAACGAGGACTCCGAAGGCGATATAGAAGGTGCAAACACTGTCCCGGGCTGTCCGCTAACGAGGATTGAGACAGCATAGGACTTGGAGAGTGACCTCATATTGACTGCGGTACAGCCGGTAGATCTAGAGACGTTGCTGGCCGGGTATTCCGATGTGATTACATAAATACCCGGGAGAACGTAGAATCAGATGCAGATCAGGACGTCGCTTTGAATTTGTTCTTTTATTACGTGTAGTAATGCGCATTTGCAATTGAAGCAATGTTGGGGAATAAAATCCCGACTTTATTCTCAAACGTGAGGGAGTTGTCAAGCTGCCTGCCCGTGATTACGTAAGTCAAGAACAAAGGAATTGTTTAGAAGCCATGTTTATATGTTAGACCCCGCGGCCATTGTGGTCCTGTTCGTAATTGTTACGAGAGTTCAGGTTTTTGGGTGTCAAAAATCACATGGGGACCTTGAAAACTTTGTTCAAGAACGAAGGACCCTTAGTGACGTCGTAAATCTCACCACGCTGACAGACGGCCCAATAATTGTCTGGTAAGTTGAATAGAACAGGGTAGAATCGATATCCAGTCGGAATTGAGAGAGGGTGTGGTCACCATTTCAACCCGAATTAAACTTAGCACTTTAGACTAGAAACCCCGCTCACTGTGAAACATCGTGCTGAAAAGTTGTAGCAATAACTCCGGGAACCCACTCGTGAAATGGCAGGAAAACTTAGGAAATTCTAAGGAAAAACAAAGCTGCGTAAAATAAGCTCTAAGGGGGCAGACTTCCGGTGTGGCTTAGTCTCAAGTGTCTAGGAAAGAGACGAAATAGAGTCTAGTGGTGTTTTTAATTGTGAATCGAACGTTAGTCGTATAGAGAGTGACGGTGGAGGAAGAAAGGAGTCTAAGAGGAGAAATTGGAGAAACATCACTCAAGGAGAAGGATTTAGGAGGTAAGTCGGAAGGAGAGCAGGAATTATCGGGATAGGAGAGATACAGATGAGTAGAAAACAAGGACAGGTGGAAAAGCGATCTCACACTATAAATCACAGGATGCAATAGGATATCACTTGGCCTTGAGGAAGAAGAATACTTGGGAAATTATTATTATTTGAATATTTAATTGTATTAAATTGTTATACCTTTGAATTGCACCTTTTCATATTTGTGATATATATTGGGATTTAATTAACATTATTATAAGTGTCCTAAATTATCACTTTGTACTTATAAAAATAAATTGGTTGTTAATGTTGGTTTATACAATGGATTTCACTTTATGACCTAAACACTTAACGTATTATCAAACAGAATCGAAATATATAGTGTGGAAATGGGAAGTTAATAAAGTCTAATATATTTATATCTTTGAGACAGTGCACACATACACACACACACATACACACACACACACACACACACACACACACAAACACAAACACACACACAGACCGGAGAGGATAAAATGGACTCCGTTTTTATGAGCAATCATTTAAAAAAAAATATTCATTGTTGATGTTAACAGAATATAATGAATCATTCAGAATGAATTAGGAGGTCTATATGACTAAATTTATACCGATATGGATTCGATAAACATTTGTTCCATATATATATATATATATATATATATATATATATATATATATATATATATATATATATATATATATATATATATGTGTAGTTTTGTTTGTCTCTCTCTATTGGACATTAAAAGATCAACTTGATCAAAAGAGCAAAACAATCAATCAATCCAGTACGCCAATAAACAATCATGGTTATCATGCAATTGTAGTATCAGGTTGACCTGGGTTCGGTTAAATGCCAATGCAGACTGTTTATTTTACTATAATTCTTATAATCCCATCTCAGTAATTGTTTCTTATTAATTGTTTAAGAAGTATTGACTTTAACATTGGCTTTTCCTTAAAACATATAGTAACGCCTATTGAGGTCAACTCGGGCACCATTAATATGTCATCCCTGACATAGGTCGACAACTTGTAACACTTAAAGTTAAGGGCTGTTAACATATTATTGAGTTCCTCGCGTATCCCGGATAATAACATGTCGAACATTTAGCTATAGGATTTCTCACTGCGTATATGCAGTCTCTTGTTGTCACTGTCAGTTATGTCATTAGCTATTTACTCTTAGGAAGCTCAGAAAACAATCCATATCACCCACGATTTTCTTTTCTAATTGGCTTATGAAAACCGTCTACAGTAAGGTCATCATCAGTAATAATGTCATTTAGATGAGTTCTTGTAAGTGCACCGAGGTCAATATAATCAAACTATGTAATGACGAAATTTAATGTATAGCGGACATATACACGAGTTAAATGTACAAAATATAACATACTATATGTTCATAATGCAATCGAATTATTCTGGCTTTAGGGATCTGAATAAGGACCCCGAGTGGCCGATTGGTCTAAAGCGCACTCCGTAGGGTTCGAGTCTAGTATTCAGCCAATGTGGGTATGTGAGAAAGCTTACCAGTAGCTTCTCATGGGTCGATGGTTCTTCCAGGGGTTTTCCCAGGTTCTTCCTCCACCATTTATACTAGCCGCCATATATAGCCTATCGTGTGCTGAAAAATGGAGTTAAACCTTACAACAACAGCAAAAACAACAAAAGGAATCTGAATCGATATTGGACCAAGTACAACTCAGTACGAACCCTAATCTGACACCGATATTTGACATCGATTCCGCTCAGAATAAATCAGTATCTGATATCGAGGTTGGACCAGGATTCATCTCCATGTTCTTGGATAATGTACGAACTAGAAATAACCATAATGTACAAATGAACAAATTTGTGAACATAAGATTTGGAAACAATGATTTATGTTAATTTAATTTTAAATGTACCCAATGTAAAACGAATATTGATAAATTGAACAGCATTGCATTTCTACCTTTTCTTACTAAGTACAGTTCTAATCCTATCTTGGAAGATTCCGATTTTTATCCCATGTGAAATATTCGAACACGTCTTTACTCGTATTGTAATTTAAAGTCACTGATAAGACGGATTTCGCCTCGAGATTTAACACTGCAGAAGAAAGCAGATCGTAAACTGTAATATAAAATGCAACCGCCCATTGTTACATGTCGAATAATGAAGAAAGGCGCAGTTGCAAAACTATTATGAAGGAATACTGAATGTACAGATAATGAAATATAATACAAAAACAATATATGAATGTATCAGTGTTGAGTTTTGATTTCAATTCAACTGAGCAGACTGCAGCGAAATTCATATATAATTCAATATATCTGATAAAAAGAAACCAAACAAGTGGGATCGATGTGACATTACATGATATCTACGTAATAAATAGTAAATTCATATAATGATATAGCCATTTATTATAATTTAAATGGCTAAAAGAAAAACGAAACAAGAAGTAACTGGCATGAACGGGAATAGATTATAATATGCACAATTAACTAATGAAACGGAAACTTAAATTAACAAACTAAAAGATCATTGCACACCTTAAAACAACACCCTGTGATGAATGTACATTAGCATACATTTATGTGAACAATGTAAAAGAAACACCAATAAAAAAGGTATGACTATTTGGTTTCTTATTTCTTCTCTTATCGTATTTATTAGAAATCTTATTTACCACAAATGACACTATTAGGTCAGTTAAGATTCATCTTTCATGCAACAATCAAGTTTATTGGAATAGATACCTACACAATTATTTTGTGCAATGTATTATGCTGGGCTATAAGTGTAAACGCAAAAACGCTGACAGGCGCGAGTTATTTAAAACAGTCTTGTACACTAATTATTCGCGCACATCTCACACGACAGTGCAGTGTTAGGTTATATATGATGTTTTTGTTATATTTGGGATTAGCGTCATTTTTCAACAAATGATTGGCTATTCATGGCAGTCATTATATGCACGCTAGAAACAAGCGACCCATATGAGTTACTGGCTAGCTTACTCACAAACCCACTTTGGCCCAACCCGAGACTCGAATTGCTAAGGAAAGATGTGCGAAAACAGTGATGTGTTAAAACGGGCACTTTAGACGAGTCGGCCCCCTGGAACTATAGCCATTGCTTCTATCTTAAATAGCGCAGATGATCCAAATAGGAAAAAAAAAATAAAAATATTGATTTAAACTGGTAAAATAAACAATCTGAAATTAAATAAAAATACAAAATATTAATTGCAAGGCATGTAGTTTCGACACAACACGTAGTGAAGAAAACAAATTTATAGTCAGTCATTGCTAGGTTTAACAGGGGAGACCAACTGACTAAAGACTCCCCAATTTCGATAATAGGCGAATTATGTGTATGAGAGAGAGTGTAAGCAAACATGGTAAGTCTAATCACAAAACACCCAATCAACACACAAAACTACTACATGGGATTCAGACTAACTCAAATTTACAAACCGATTTTAGTAAGTAAATAGTAAATAGTAAATAGATATAAAAGCAAATTAGGTTTATATGGGAAGAAATTTAGATAAAATGAGAAATTTAAAGTATACATGTTTGTTAAATCTCTCTCCTCTCCCCCCCCCCCCTCTCTCCCCCATCTCTCTCTGGCTAATTTCACACTCACTCTAATCGGTTCTCTTTCAATCTGAGGGGCTAATTTCACACTCACTCTAACCACTTCTCTCTCTATGTCTCACTATCTCTCTATCTAATATCTGACTCACTCTAGCCCATTATATCTTTCTATTTTTATGTCTGTCTGTCTCTCTCTGTGGCTAAGTTCAAGCTAATTCTAATCCGTTCTCTCTATCTTTTTCTTACCAGTATGACTTTCTCTTTTCCTCTCTCTCTCTCTCTCTTTATGTTCCTCTATCCCTGTAACAATATACAAACACTCACACACACACACACACGCGCGCGCGCGCACACACACACACACACACACTCCATCACAAACACAGTTAGGCTTATATTAGTATGTGCCTTATCATTTGCTGTGTGGGGCTATTCAATCTTATTTGAAACTAGGTAGATAGCAATTATTTTAAACGTTTTGTTTACTATATCACAAGCAGTCGTCTTCGCTGCCCTTGTGTAATGAATGTAGGACACGGAAAAATTATCCAGTCATGCTCATGCAGGATATTCAATGAAGTTTCTGCTATGTAATATTACATCTGAGACACACCCATTGCAAGTACTTGAAGCAAGGCTGCATAAACAAATCGGCAGGATCCTGGTTTTGTGAAATATTTCATAATTGCAAAATATATAAGATTACACGAAACGTTCAATTAAAGCCGTGAAAATAAATATATTGAAAACCAAAATAAATTACAATTACATTTATTTATGGATTTTAAAATGGAAAACGTACTTTGTTATGTTTAGTGCAACAGTCATGAACTTAAGTTTTCATATTGTGTAAAAATCAAACGTGTCTATATCGCTTGAGACCAGATCTAATCTTTTCTAAATATGTTAAAGGCTACGAGCCAACAACACGTATCGGACACTGTTATCGCTAGTCTGTACTTTGTGGCGGCTTCAGTATTGGTAATCATGACACGATAGGTGACTTTATATATTTAATATAATTATTAAGGACTATGAAAGTTATGTAACTGTTAGTGTATTCTCGTAACTCCTTTTATACATACAATTTGACCTTCGGGTTTGCAATCCAAAGCCAATTACTATCAAAGACTTCTAACAAATGGATGTATGAGCTGCCTCACTAGGCTCTCAACGTTAAGAAGTTAGTGTGAGGACTGGTTAGTTTGGTGTGAGAATAATGTGACTATGTTGGTCATGATTATGCATGTCTGCGGCAAGATGCATCAATGCTAGACATTACTACAAACTGACACACTGCATGCATCGTAGTGATGTGACTGAAAACATTGTTAAATCTACGCTAAAAGTCCAAATCACACACGCATACACACATTCACAAAATTTATCATTGACGTTTGTATGTTATGAACTGAGGTCTGTCTTTGAAGAATATTTAGTCAAGCGGCAAACCTGACGCCACCTAAAAGCGAGGAAGCATAGCAACCAGACACGTATATATTATTGAAGCTTGTATCATCACATTAGAGCGTCCTTTGCTCAGACTAACCTGTTACGAGATTTACACCTGAACATGTTAATGTGGATATACATTATGACGATAAATAATCTAAAGTTTCGTGTAGAAATTTCGAAATTGGGAGTGTTATTCGTTTAAAGCAAGCAATTGTACGACAATGATGGTTTAAGTAGACTTTGTCCATATATATGTCCATGGTTAATTAGATTGCAAATAATGCGACATGGGTCTAACAGAGTGTACACAATATCAATTTCGAGGTGGATCTGTCTCTCTGTTTTGTGTCTCTTGCTTTGTAACTAGTTACAACACTAAGAAAATGAGAGCCACGTAATGTTCTTATTCAAACATAAATTGTCAAGAACTTATTGGATATAATCTGGAAATGTTACACATATTTCTCGTTGACTGAAAATTTCGATTGACATTGTCATGAAATCCAACAGTAGAGAACTTCTGAATCATTTATCCTGCTCTAATGCCTATCACGTGTTCAGAATGTTCATGCTATTTAGTTGGTATGATGGCGTTTGGAAATAAATGATAATTTTAGTATCAACCCTGATAAGTCAGGTCACGGATTTGAAAGGAAACTTGAAGAATTAAGATAGAACATTTATTATATATGTCAAGAATTTTGTTGACTAAATGTTAATCAACTGGTTTATACAGTGATATATATATATATATATATATATATATATATATATATATATATATATGTATAACTGATACATAATGATAGGCATTATAGTGATAATGATAATGATAAAACTGATTATGACGATAATCACACTAATATATTCTAATGCTACTAATGATAAGTATTATAATGATAACGACAATGATTATGCTGATAATATTCATGGCTCTATGGTAGTAACTATGATGATATTAATGGAAATTATGGAGACCTTAGATAACGCTCATGGAGGAAAAACTTAGGGAATTCAGGTTTAAATACTTGTCTCTCCCTCTATCCCTTAAACTTCTCTTTTGAAATACTCGACTGAATACAACCATCGACCTAATTACGCAGACAATATCTTCAATATGGTCTCACTGTATCTCCCTCGGTCGATCTCTTTAACGTGCAAACCCAGTCTAATCGATTCTCTCACCTTGTCTACTAACACATATATACTCAAGCATACACGCATATGAGCTATATTTTTAAGGTTTTCTTTTATTTGCCGATGCACACCTAATATAACTGAGTTTTGCATGAAATATTAAGACTGAAGAGAACAAAGCCGTCTTAGTCAAGAAGTGAGCAATCGATTGTAGTATATATTTTTTTCCGGAAATTAAAGATACAATGAAACTGTAAGTAGATTGTCGATAAGACGACATGTCTTCCATTATGTTTTCGATAAGAATAAGTTCTAGACAAATCCTTATTACTCGTTTCTTCTCTCTTGCACATTAAACGAGCAACTTAAACAAAATCCAACACAAACAAACAATCCAATACACAAATAAATAACCTTGGTTATCAATCAATAGTAGGGTATGAATTAATTTTGTTTGGTTTCGTGCCAGTTCAATATGTATAATATACTATAATTATTATCAGCTCATACTGAATAATATATATGAATGTACTGCTTATAAAACGATCCGATTCTAATGTATTGGTCAAAATTCATAAATGTAGCACGCGTTATTTATCAGCTATCAGTTATGAAACAGCGGAAAAATTACTAGATAATTCATCGTGCAACAATGTCATCCAAGTGTTCAATAATGTTTCGCTATTTGATTACATTGACGTTTTCTGGAAGTAAATGGTTATGTAGTTGAATTAATCTGGTACATGATGTGAAAGACTTATGCATACTTAATACAAGGCAGATATGATAAACAGTCGCCTTACGTGCACTTATGTCACGTTAATGGAACGCAGCTAAAATGTCTAATCAAATGCAAGTAGGATATTCAGTAAAAGGTTTACTACGTAATTTTAGAATTGACAGCCACACCCATGCAACAATTTGAAACAATAATGATGCATAAACATATAATAGGGATCCTGGTTGGTCAAATATATGATGAATGCACAATTGTTAAGGTAATACGAAAAGTCAACATAAGCAGTAGAATAAAATTATTAACTTTCCAAAACATTACAAATATAAATTGGTACAGTGATCTAAATCTTTCAAATATACGTTAATTTTATGATACCTACAGCACAAATGGCAAACTTAAGTGCCAATGGAATGTAATCGTGGCGCTAGTCTTCAGCAAGAAGAGAAACGCTCTGAGGCCAAAACAGTTATCAGATATTATTATTATTATTATTAGTAGTAGTAGTAGTAGTATTCCGTGTTTAGTGGCCGAGTACGTTATTGTCTTTCGCGACCAGATAGGTAATATATATTTTAAATTTACTTCGATGGTTCATTTGCCTTTTTATTCCTCATTAGTATAGTCTCATACCTCGTTATACTTATGCATACTATTTATCTTTGCACCTTGACTTCTTTATCATTTCAGGCCTGTATGTGGCGACACGTTCAACAATGATTACTAGTTTAGAAGTATGCATCATCACGATTATTACAATGGTGCTATCGACTAGAATGTCGAACAGTGTCAACGATAAGTT
The DNA here is from genome assembly GCA_028554795.2 of Sinohyriopsis cumingii. Lineage (NCBI taxonomy): Eukaryota > Metazoa > Mollusca > Bivalvia > Unionida > Unionidae > Sinohyriopsis > Sinohyriopsis cumingii. Next base: position 348,042 of record JAPYKE020000205.1, read on the forward strand.
GGTCTTTATTTATTTTAAGTAATATTCTAGGTGTAGATCCAGCTTCCCCCACTTGTCTGATTAAGAAGAAAATAAATGGTGTTTTTGGTGCAATGTTTGACATTTTGGCTGACGCAGAGAGCTACAACTTCCATCAACAATAAACAATGTCACGTTTACCGGCTGCCGGCAGTACTGTCCATCCGTCAGAATACAGGAATAAACATCGTCGACAGCCACTATTGTCAGCCAAATTGTCATGTAGTGTATATATGTTTCACACCAAGCAGTATAACAGACCGTCAGCCGGCCGACTATCCATCAAGATCAATCAAGCAATCCGGCCAACCCGGTGTGTCACACCAATTCAACCAACCGCACAGGCTGTACCATTGCAGTTGCCTTTACCGGTCGTATCGGGTCAGTTGAATGTAGTGTACCTGCCGTCAGTCGCAGCATGGCAACTGCCTATTAGCGACAGCTGCCGTTTTAATCTCTTATATACTGCCTTTTTTGGCCATTCCAACATACATATCATTTATACAACTAGCTGCAGATTCAGCATTGTCGTTAGCATGTGGTGGCCCTGGATGGTGGGAAGTCCAAACAAGAAGAGCAAACTTCGCACAGAGACCTAGACTCAGACATACGATGGACATCTAACTCTATCATACAACATATTGTGTATATTCCAAGCTGATATTAATCTGTATATAATGATGTCTCCTATAGTACTGCATCCTATATCAGCTGATGAAGATGTGGTCGAACATCTGTCAGTTATTTAATTATTTGGCTAGACGAGTATTGAGCTCAATGACATCTCTACATCGATGTTGTCTTGACGCTTCTGATGCTTTGAGAGCACATGTCCATGGTAGTTAAATTTACAATGGAACAGGTGATATTTTGTTCAGAAGCATTCAATTGAACTTGACCGGTTAAATGTGGAATTTATATCGACTCGTTGACAAATAACAAAATGCTTATCTTCAAATCATCATATTATTTTAAGGCTAAACATTTCTACACTACAGTTACTGCCACAGATTAATTAATGTTTCTTATTAGGTATTTATTTATGGACTTTTATAACATTAGCTTTTCCTTACAGCATATAGTGACGCCTATTGAGGTCAACTAGAACAAGGTTACTCTGTCACACCCGGTTGAGATCGACCACTTGTAACACTTACCGTTTGAGGCAATACATTTTGTGCTCATAGATTCCCCTGGACAATAACATAGGGACCATTTTTTCATAGTATATTCCACAGAGGACATACAACCTCTATTCTCTAGCTAAGTTAATGCCACCTAACTATTTGTTCTAAGGAAGGTTTGAAAACAATCCACTTCACCCACTATTTGTTTTAATAGCTTTATGATAACCGTCTACAGTGAGGTCATCATCAGTAATAATGTCATTTAGATGAGTCATTGTAATTGCAATAAAGTCAAAATGATCAAACTATGTAATGATGAAATATAATTTATGGCGGACAGATACAGGTTTTAACTGTATAAAATATAACATACTATCTGTTCCTAATGTAAGCGAAGTACTGTGGCTGTAGGAATCAGATAATTCTGAATCTGTTAGCTATATTAGAGCTGGATTCAGCTCAATATACATCTGAATCTGACACCGATATTGGGCCTTGAATGCTGCTCAGTTGCTTGGATACTGAAAGAACTAGTAACATGCATAATGTAATCATGGAAATATTTGTTAACACTAGATTTAGAAACAATAATCCACGCTAGATTAATTTTATATGCCTAAATAATTCTCATGTTCGAAAGAAATCCCTGATAGTTCAACGTTACAAGATAAAAACGGGATAAGAATAATCCAACTAGACATCATTATAACAGCATCTTTATCCAATGTAAAACTAAGATTGATAAATAGAACAGCATTACATTTCTACCTAATCTTACTAGGTATATTTCTAACGCTACCCTGGAAGAGTCCGCTTCTAATAATAGGTGAGTCATGAGAAAAAATAGTTGCGTTCATTATAATTTAAAGTCAGTGATAAGACGGAATTTGCCTCAAGATTAACTCAGCAGAGGAAAATAGTTCTCAATCTGTAAAATAAAATATTGATTTGGAATATTGATTCAGCTGAATAGACTGATGTTAAAATCAGAATACAATATTGCTGATGATAACGAAATAAACAAGTCAGAGGGAGATGACGCTACATGATACCCACGTGATGAATCGGAAATGCATATAATGATGTAGTCATGTATTATAACTTAATAAGGGATAAAAAAGACACAACAAGAAACGGGTTAACAATGAAATATGTTTTTGCGTATACAAGTAACTAATAAAACGGAAAATTAATTTACCAAACTAAAAGGGTAGCGTAGCAATTACTCACCTGTTGATCAATATAGTAATCTATGGTGAATGTAAATTAGGATACATTTCTATGAATAAAATCAAATAGCAGTAAATGAAAGTTAAGACTCTGAGTTGTTATCTTTTCCGTTTTTCGTATTTAATGTAAATGTTCTTTACCATAAACAAGACTATTAGGTAAGTTAATAATCATCTTTCATTCTAAAATCAAGCATACTATTATATTTACCTACACAACGTGTGTGCTCATGTCACTATAGTACAATACTGCAGTATGCGTGTAACCTCAAATAACACTGACGAACGTGGGTTATTTTAGAAGAATATTGTACATTATTTACTTATGCATACCTTTCACGCAGTGCCGTGTTAGGTTCTGCATGCTGTTCTTGTCATATTTGGGTTTAATGCTATTTTTCAGGGCCATATAGGCTATGCATAGTGGCCATTATATCTGGTGGTTTAAGAACCCGGGCATAGCCCAGTAGAAACCACCGTCCCACAAGAACGTACTGGCAACCTAACTGAAATACCGACATTGGCCAAGCCAGAGACGCGAACCATTATGTACAGATGTGCTGTGACTGTGATAATTGTTATATTTATATATTTATACCTATTAAATCTCTATCTCTCGTTTATTGCCCCCCCCCCCCATTCAAACATAATCTGTCTGTTTGTCTATGTCCTACACACGCACCCATGAAGACACTCACTTTAGCATTACATATCTAGGCTATATTTGTATATATCATAATCATTTGATGTATGGAACTAATATATCGGATATGGAACAAGGCCCATAGCAGCTATTGAAGAGTTTTGTTTACTATATGGTAACCTGTTGCCTTATGTGCACTTGTCTTACGTATGTAGGACACTGATACATTTTTCAGTCATAGCTGAACAGGATATTAAATAAAATTTCTGTTTTGTTATGTCACAACTTAGACATACAATCAAATTATTTTCCTTCTATATTATGCATTCAATTTCTGGTTGGGTATCCTAATAAAACAGTGTTACGTAATGTCATAAATTACCGCCACATTTCTTGCACTGCAATGATTTTACATATTAAAGTTTAATGATAACAAGCGTCATCATCGTTGATTTGGCATACTTTAATATGATCTAAATGCATATTATGTGATGGTCCTAAAAGTTCTGTTACAAGTCAAAACGTTTGAATTTCAAATTTAAATCCTGTCATGCTCCAAAGAAATTGTAATGTTGAATACGTCCATGTACCCGTAGACTCTAACTTGTTAATGGGGAATGGCCAAGAATGTGGCGAAGTCATTTGATGTATCACACTAATATAATCCAAACTGTGCTTAACTGAACTCACTACATTAAAAAATTTACGGTTTATTTCGAAAATTATTATTGAACATTTTATAATCCCAGTGAATAATTTAAATAAATAAACCCACCCAAATTAAACACGGAATACAACAATAAAGCTAATTACTCTTCGGATGTTACGGCAAGATTGAATACCATTGCAGGTAAACAAATTTATATAAAAATCTAAATGAAACAATAATGCAAGGACTGAGGATTTTCTTCTCTAAAACAGTCTAAGTTGTCAACAAGCTAGTTATTTCCAAGTAATAAAAACTAATATCCTACATTCAGATAGACGTAAAAATGTTTAGCTCCATTAATAATATTCTGAGTATTAGTCTATAATCTTAGATAAATATTTGCCATGTTTTATGTTCTTTACAACCTGCTGTCACTGGTCGCATATACCACTAACATGAATTTTGTCGAAGGTCAGTTACAACATATATGAAAAATATCGTTCTTTATTCAAAAGATTCCATAATTGTAGAGTTGTGGTGTGCTTTAGGGATTATTTGGAATTTAAGTTACATTAGTATAAGTGTCTCTTAAAATATCACTTTGTACCTTATACAAATAGATTGTTTGTTTTTGTCAACTTATACTAAATGTTTAATTGTATTCATTTTACTCAATTTAAGACCTAGACGCCTAACTATTTTCAATTTTCAAACAGAATCCAAATATGTATTGTGGTTGTGGGATGTGAGTAAAGTGTAATTGACTTATATATTTGAGACGGTGCACAGACACCCACCCACCCACCCGTATATATATATATATATATATATATATATATATATATATATATATATATATATATATATATATATATATATATTTACCGTCAAGCAAAATTATTTCATAATTTAGAAGATATTTTATATCCAACAAAACATAAGAAAACGTATACGGTACGAAACAAGCCTAATACTGACATAACTTTTCATCTGATATTATACATAAATTCATAAATAAAACAAATTCAAAACATGTTTACGTTCTCCAATATGCAAAATATGGAATTGGTGTGTCAGGTATCATTTTGACGAACATATTTGCATATGTATTACTGAACTCTTTTTAAATGCATGTTTTCTTAGAATGTTAACATAAAGAGGAAGTCAATATCAAAACTTTGTGACAGCATATATGACAATATACAGCAACAAGTTTTAGCTTCTAGTATTCGATATGTTAATGAGGAGGAGGAACTTAAGATGCAAGCAAATTGAATATTAAAGAGAGAATATCACTCAGTCATAATGCGAGTAATGGTAAATCCGTGTATTTCTATTTGTTTTGACTCAGTTTGAAAGCGAAGATTCATGCAACAACCTCTTTCATTTACGTAATGGATTTCTCATCGATATTCATCACTGTAGCCATTTTTGTCGCTCCATATGTTATTATTTTTACCTTTTAATGTTATTGATAATGTTATTATTAGTTTCCCCGTGTTTGTTTATTTGGTTTTTGGTTTCATTTATTTGCGTTTTCGTTAGCAACATAGTTAATGAGCTTATTGATTAGATAATATGTATATTTCTTATTTACCTACGTGTCGTGACATTTACAGTCTATTATGTTGTGCCATAATGTTAATATACAGACTCTCAAAAATAAGTTTAACTCACGCATACATATTTTACACATACACAGGGGGAGATAAAGAGATATACCAAGAAAGAGAGACGACATATGTATCTTGGCAGAAGAAAATCATTTTTCTTTTCTAATTAATCTTTAGACTTAGTATCATAATGCAAGCGACTATGAAACAAAATGGAAAATCTTCTGAACATAATAAAGGAAAGAGAAAAATGTTCACATTAATGAAAATATTCTTTCCAAATTCAACGAATGTTTTGTATTTTTCAGATGGTTCTGCAGTTCATTATGGCAGATGTCCAAAGACGTTCGAACTGGATGGGGATGATTGCTACAAAGTTATCTCTGTCCAGGCCACATGGGAGGAAGCCAAGGTAAATAATTACGATAATAATGCTTTCTGAGTAATTTAGGTTCCAGTTCTTAATTTGAAACAGGTAATGAAGTCTCATATTGCTTTCAACTTTCCAGAAATGTTACTTTGGAGTCTAAAGGTGTTCATATCTAGATATCTCATATTAGAAAGACTTACAAACAGCACTGCATTGTTTAAATATTTTTGGCGACACATTACTCCAAACATATGTTATTTTCAAAAAATATTAAAGAGAACAACAAAAAACAATTAAAATCAATAAAGTCATGTTGATAAAGACTTTTGCGGAGTCTCTGGTTTTGCGGTTACGATTTGGATACGTACGAAATTGAGAATAATAGTTATAAATCTTGTTCCCTTGGGGTGTGGCTGGGGTAATATGGTAAGGGGTATCAGAGAATTTAAAGGAAGAAGAGGCTAGAAAATGTTAAACGTATAAATTCAAGCGTCTTGCTGATTAATTGTACAGGTCGATTTACAGACGACAGCGTGTACATAAATTTCCGATATGATTTCTTAACAGCAACACACACACACACACACACACACACACACACATATATATATATATATATATATATATATATATATATATATATATATATATATATATATATATATATATATATATGTATATATTATATGTGTGTGTATGTATGTGTGTGTCTCTATATACTTTAATAACAGAACAACTTCTCACCATTTGCAAAAAGAAGACTATATGGCTAGGTCATTGGCATAGTGCGGCAGGAATCTGCAGTACAAGAGAGAGAGAGAGAGAGAGAGAGAGAGAGAGAGAGAGAGAGAGAGAGACAGACAGACAGAGAGAGACAGAGAGACAGAGAGAGAGAGAAAGTTGTAGGGAGCGAGATAAACAAATCACAAAAATAAACTAAACTAAATTAAATTTACATAAAAATCCTATATGTTATGGATGACTACGTATTCCTCGAGTACACTTGAAATGGAGAAAGAACATGGGAACTTATAGGTATGACTCGATCATTAACACTACTTATTTCGGCTTCAAGATATGTTCGAGATAACCTGTTGGAGAAAGAGTGAATGTCGCTTTTTCTGAACATAAGTTGCCCGAGGATATACTTATATCATATTACTTCGCATGCACGTTCAGCTTTATCAGAGGTTATTGTTATTGTTTGGGAGATGGCAAGGTTAGAGTATTGAGTTGGAAACTGTATGTGTCACCATCGGCGAAAGATAATATGAAGTAGAATTAAAGCATTATAATATAAAATCTATGTTGCTTCTTTGTTATCCAAGAGAATAAATGTACAGAAATTCTAGAACTTAGCTTGTTACGAATTGAATTATATTAACAACTTGATTTCATTTTTCATGACCAAATAATTCCATTATTTTTACAATATATTTAATTTTTACAAAATAATATTGAGATACTACATATATGCTCTTCTAATCCCACGTTTGAAACATGTAAAGTATGGCAACATTGTGACTAAATCTGATTTAGTGAATTATATTCGGACTACGTGCAACCTCTGGAAAGATTAAGATTTAGTTGGAAAAAACACGGACGTTTTACAAATCTGTTACATTAATGTATTAAGTACATGCATTCCCTTGTCAGCCTATGCTGTTCAAGATAGCATTTTGTATTCTGTTTAAATTCTGCGCAATTCCTGATGTGCACTAAATAAAATTTCCTTTCCTTAATAAGCATGTGCTTTCCATGATGTTTAATAGCTCTTTCTAACCAATATATTGCCGGCGTTTCGGACTGTGTTTATCTGGAACTGATCTATTGCATATTTGTCTCAAGAGAAATTACAAAGTTATTTTTTTTAATTTTAACGACAAAGAGCAAAACGAACTAGCAAAATATTCAACAGAATGCTGATGCGCTTATAACTGTAAAACTCATACAGGTACAAACAAATGATCACACAAGCATACAGTCAGTAAAACCTGATTTGAACACGGACATGTATGCAAATAATAATGTGTTGTTTGACATATATAATATATTGAACAGGAACATGAAAGTTGCATGAAGGAATTTAATTAGATACAATATTAATCCAAGGATCTATACTGCTTTATGATTTTCATATATTTAAGAAATAATTATTTCGATTGAATTTAGTGTGTGGGTTCAAGGAATATAATTTAGAGATACAAAGGAGTTTGGTCGTTTTAGTTTCAAACTCAAATTTCTTCAAATACATTATCTGATAATTATGGATTTAAGTATGCTTCAGCTTGTGAAGGAGAAAATCGTCTAGAATTATTCTAATTTCCTGTAAAAGTACCGGGAAATTATATTGAGACGAGTAGAAAATACCTTTGAGTTTTGCTTTGCACGAGCAACCCATGTTTGTTGAGTTACAAAATATTCGTTCTCTCGTTAGAGTTTAGTATCCATGCAATTTAGCTTAATGTTGTCGATGTAATGAAAGTAATGATTATGATACAGTATTGTATCAAGACTTTGCTGCAATAATGTTTTCTTTATAAAAATTATTTATTTTGTTTCAATTAATGAATGTCACAAAATTATAAAAGAAATATTATATGCGGTGCTACAACGCCAAGATTTTTCCTTGAGGTATACTTATTACGTTAAACATAATATTTTTTTTCATATTAGGCAGGTTCCGATTGTTTTATGCTATACATGGATCATATTAATTAGCATTCTCACATAAATTAGTCATTTCATTAGTATTTTGCTCAGCTGTCGACTAGTTGTATTTATTTTTCTTGCTTTTCTGTAACGTATTAGAGGATCTGATAATAACACATTATTATCCCCATACATTTTTTTTCTTCAGGTATACTGTAACGTGATTGGAGGCGACATTGCACGAATCACTAGTAACAGTGATCAGACCATAATTTATGGGCTCGTTAACAAAAATCATGGCATAACATATACTTTCATGATATTCTTGTTATATTGCGGTGTTGCCTCCCAATTTATTTCTACTTTCATATAACAGATGCACTTACTTTTAAATTTTTCCACATGAAATATTTCGGCAATTAGATTTATTATCATACATTTTCTATCTGACTCTACCTATTTCTAGCTATCAATAATCGCAAAGAACGTGATTTTTCCGGGTATTACCAACCCGGTAAATATACTGTCATCAGATATTTATCACTTATTTATAATATGGAGCGATATAATGTTTGAAGAGTATCTGTTTTTACTGAGTTTTCAGCATGGATTCAAATAACCAACTTTATCGAGAAATAAAATAGAGCAACAGTACATCTCGTTGATTTTACTTTCAAATTTTTGTTTTCTTCCGGAATAATATGAATCATGAAAAATTGATATCGAATAAATTGAGGAATTTATTTAAGAAACGGAAAACCAATAGAGTGATTTTATGTGTAGCCGAAGAGTTTATATCCTGACATATTGTCTGCCGTCCATCCACCCTTTAGAAAACGTTCCCATGTTTTCGAAACTCTTCAAAATCGTTTTACTTTGCACAGTCACTCATCGCAAATCTAACTTGAATCTACATGAAAACGGTGCTGCGTGGACGTCCAATATGTTCGCAACAGTAGCCATCTTGAACATCATCGTTTCCCAACATATCATGCAGGAATTCAATATAGACGCAACTGCAGCCATCTTGAACGTCTACTTCTACTAAATTGCAAAACATATTGTCTGGTGAATTTCACTAGAAGAATTGTATGGTGTCTGATAGGCAAGTTATGAAACGTATACCTATCTCAATCCAATGTGTCAAACATGACGGCCATCTTAAAACTATTAGCACAGTTACATTTAAAAAAAAAAAAAAAATTCGTTTTGACTAGGGGTCTCCAGTGTTCTGCTCATCATCATATATAGTTGCCCCTAGCTATTATGGTGCCCGTCTTACATGTGATGAGGGCGACAATAAGGCAATATTAAAAATCTTGATATGGCTTTAGAAGATTGATAATGGTTTCCACACTCAGCATATAAAAAGAATAATTTTTTTGGGGGGTGGGATTTCTGGAAATCATTTCGAACCCGAAGAGCGTCAGTCCTTTCACAGGACATTTGAATGTTACCAAATACCCATGTAGGTATAATTCCTTTGCAAAAATGAACTAAAACCTAGAGGAATGATCAAGAATGTTTAATACTAGATTAATTTCCAAAGGAACATTAATCATTCTGCAGGTGTTATTATTTATTTATCGTTTCCAACGAACGTTACTGGGTCGATGGTTCGGACATGTTGCAGAGCAGGAAATGGCGATGGATGGGGTCCAATGGGGCTACTGTACCGTTTTCGTTTTCATTTACCAACTGGCAATCTGGAGAGCGCAACCAGAAAAATGAAAAATGTGTAGAAGTTCGTTGGGCCTGGAGTAGCAGGTGGAACGATGAAAACTGCGCTTCTAGGCTAAGCTTTATCTGTCAGGCACGGTAAGAAAAATATGTTATGCGGTATGTTATCTATATTTACATTCGAGTCGTATGTACTCATTTGAATTTGTTTCAGCAAAAGCCATTTGATTTACTCGTGTTCATTTAGAAAATATTAGTTGGCTGTTTCCAGTTGTATAGGCCTAAATTACCTTGTAATGTTTTTTTTTTTTTTTATCATTGTGATAGATATATATCAGACTTTAATCTCTGTCTCTCTTTCATCTCTCTGTCTCTCCCTGTCTCTCTGTCGCTCTATATATCATTTATATATTACATTTATTTTGCTTCAGTTTGAATTTTAAAGTGTTTTTTCTTTATTTCAGGCCTTATAAAATGGAATTCAATGACGAAATGGATCGTTAACTAGCTATCAAAAATAAACTTGGAGATATTATACTTTCGGAGATCTCATGCCACATACATTTAATCTTGATTTCGATGATCACTAAGCAAATATTATCCAACCCGGATAGTATCACATATAGTAGGTTCAAAAATCTTATTCGTCATTAGACTGAGCTTCGTGATAGACTGGTTTTGTTCTTTTTTATAATACAAATCAGAAGGCAATATAGATAAAACATATTTTCATTATAAGATCTAGTAAAGTGTGATCGATACAGACAGTTGATCTGTCGTAAATAAAGGTTACAGTGAACAATTGGATGACAGTGGTGTCAACACTTTCAAATAAATAATATCAAACATTAACACACAAAGTAGCTTTATATGTATCGAAGCTACACGTTCGGTCACGCAAGTAACGCGAGATCCCTTGTGATGATAGTTTTGAATATTCCACGGCCACTATGTCAGCACATTTATAATCGCAGGAGAGAAATGTTTTCATTATTCTATTGTGTGCAACCATATTAAATGATTAAATTGAACAGGGGTACATCATTATTTAGCTTATCAAGCAAAGTTTACGCCTTATGTTTAGCATGGTAGCAGGAGAAACTCCTCTCCTTTAACAAGACAGAGTTATAGGATATTTGTTTAAAGAACGTTCATTGTAAACAAGTAATTCTCTACAACTAAAGCCCTTTGTCTTACTGTCACATAATCACTTACCGGTAAATAGTGCAAATAAAGAAAAGGTAGATCGCTATGTAAAATTACTGAGTTTATACTGTGCTGGATTGTTTGTCGTTTTACCTTCTGGATTGGACTGTATTTGGAAGGAAGATTTGTTATACTTTCGGTAATGTATGAATGCATCTGCATCACTTTCTGAAAGAAATCTGCTGCATTAAAGATTTTCGTTTATTATTTCTTCCTTGCAAATAACTAGCTTTGAAAAAAATTGAATCTCAGATTACATATACGTTGAAAATCATTATATTCCAACGATGTTATACTACCCGTCTTTATAGATATTAATGTCATCATATTAAACTAAAATTAACACTTCGATATGTATTTCTGCCTCTAATTTATATACACCAACCGTTTGATGTGAAATGGTTCAATTACTGATATATGAAATGTATGCCTTTAATTTTTAAAAAAATATCTCTCATTTGTACCATACAGAGTTTAAACCATCTACTTCATCCATGCAACTTTTACTTTGAACGCACAAGCAAATACGCTAAACAGCAATGATACAAAGTGTCTTCAGACACAAGCGAAATCTCAAGTTATTTTTGCAGTTATAAATCTTCAGATATATCTATCAATTTTATTTTTTGTAAAGGCTGATACCTATCAAAGGGGAGTATTACATAGTGATTCATGTATTATATTTATGCAATACCTTGTTATATATATATATATATATATATATATATATAGAGAGAGAGAGAGAGAGAGAGAGAGATATGGATATATAGAAATATAGATAAATATATAGATATATTTATACATAGATATAAGGTAAGAGAGAAACATTTATACGTCGAACCATAATCTGGTACAGTTGATCACTCGTGATGTTGTTACTTTCGCGAAGTCGGTGTAATAATAAGGAAGCGATGTAAATGACACAAAACGACAACCTGTGGCGGTGGAATCCATACTAAGAATATAACGACTATTGTTAAATAATATGCAAAGCTGAGATTAAAATGCAGACAGAAATGGATTATAAAACTGAATTATATCAACTGATCTAAAATATTATCCTACTGCTCTTGTAGGAACACTTGCGGTTGGATTACTTTTGCAGTTCGTTCAGACTTGGCTCCAGACCTTGATCAAAGAACAGAACTCTGTCCTATCTGCGTCGTTACGATGCATGACCTTCAGTGTTTTGTGCAGTGAAAGTTGAAGTTACAACCCAACATTTCTTTATTTTATTTAAAATATAATACTAAACTTCATGTTTAAAGGCTTCTGAAGAATAGTAATCGTTCTCCATCGCTCTCTCTCTCTCTCTCTCTCTCCATATATCTTTCGTTTCATTACACGTTTTGGTTACGTATTAGTTGGATAAGAATCTTAGGTTGGTCTTGATGCATGATTCCTGAAATAACCCCTACCATAAAAAAATCTGACTCAAATGCATTCTTACAGCCTGTCTTATTTATATATTACATGAGCAACATTTGTTAGCAAAATCCTTTGACAAACGGGTGATGTTTATAAACTTTAGACGCAAAATAGATAAACATAACGAAAAGAGCAACTTAAACATTTGAAAACTGAAAATAGGTTGAGTATATAATTAATGTATTAGTGTTTATCTCATAAATACACATTCAAACCCAACATCGTGACAAAGATAGAATCAACAATTTATTCAAAAATCTTTAGGGTAAGCAGAAACACATGCTCAAATTTAAATTGAGGACACATAATTACATGTCTAATGTGTATGAATAATAATGTGACTTATTTATTTATTTATTTATTTTGTTAATATATTTTAATGAATTTTTTTCTTAATGATCTACTCATCTATTTGTCTTTTTATTGACTGATTTATTTATTCATTTATTTATTTATTTTTGAAGAATTATTTATATATTTATTGATGGATTAAAAACAATTAAGTAATTGATTTATTGATTTCTTACCTTTTTCATGAATTTATGTCGATATAAATATTCAGTGAAGTAAACATAGATATTTTGCAACTTGAATTACCCCAATTTCTTCTACTCCTCCTCCATTTAATCGCAATCATTATCAGCAGTAAAACAATACCAACAACTCTACTGTAGAGTGTGAAATATCAGTATCACGTCTTTGTCGTGAGAGTTGAGACAACAGGCCTACTTTTGGGAAACTTTTGCAAAGCATTGTAAATGACAAGTATTAGATGTCATTCCCTCCGTTTTTCTACGGAAAATGTAGTCTCTTTCCACACACAAAAACACACACACACAGACACACACGCGCTCGCCCGCACGCACAAACACACACGAAGACCTCTTCAGAGAAAACCAGATTTAAGCTATGATAAATTATGTGTCTGATCAAATGTATACGTTGTCCGACTTGTTTTCAGACAAATACCCTTACATGTGCCCTCCACAGGAATGAAGCGCTGTCCGACTTGCTGCCAGAGAAATGCCCAGAGCTTTTCGACTCGTTCGCAGACAAATGTCCTTTTCGTTGCACTGTCATATATTATACTATGGTTTCAGATTGTTTTTTTTTTCTTTGTCGATTTTCCTTTCATTCGTTCCATTAATGTCAGTGCAGGCAATCCACATTTTGAGTTCATCCATTTTACCGATGTCGGGATTGTAATTCTAATTAGCCATTGAGGAATAATTGAATGTATGTATATTTATTTAAGTTTCAACACGGCCCTTGTCGGCAGTTGCATTTTGATCAACTTGATCTTTTAAAGTCACTAGTGATTCTTCTACCTCTCCACGTTCTTTTCTGTCGATTGGTTAGTTTGCTCGGGTCTCGCATCATACACATCCAATCTGTCAGTCTATATGATTGGTAGTTCTTTCTTTTGGGAGTCTTTTTGTTGCTCTCTTTGTCTGGTGTCTTGTCGACCTGCGGTAGTCATTCTCCAGAGTTTGATTATTTTCTTTATCCTCCATTATTAGCTGTCATTGGGGTGAGGGGTGTGGGACCTCTTATGTCTATCGGTATACTCTCTGATCAGATCTTCCCCTACTTTAATGTTTCCCATACCTGGTGCTCATCGTCCGAGGACGTTTCCCATAAATTAATTCAGATGTATTTTAGTTATAAAAGTTGTTGTACAACATAAGTTTTAGTTTCATTTCTACTTCCTTTACTTGTTCCTGTAGGGTAGCTAATCCCTTGGAGGTTTTCCCATTCGAAATCTTTATTTTGAATTACGTCCGCTTTTACGCTGATCTCCCCTTCCACATTTGAGATAGTCTGTAGATGAATATCATTTTTGTTCGCTCGGGGTATATCATCTTCAGCCTAGTCTAAACTTATAGCGCTTATAGCACTCTGATCAACTGTTTTCTATTGTATTAACTTTTCTTGTTTTTTTTGTTTGTGGTGTTTCTCATCATTGTTGGTGTATATATACGGCTTCGAGTTCATCGTCCCCTTCCTCAACTTCGTTCGCATAGCTAACATGGGTGGCAGGGTTTTTGGAGTCCCCTGGCACATGAACTAATACCTGACACGTTGTGCATCTTCTATGTTGCTCGCACCCACTGTAGCAAGGCATTGCGAAAATGTCAATGACATAAACAACAGTGGGGATTCTGAGGGCATCTACTTTGAACAATGCCAGTATTCTAACGTCTCATTTTACTTTATGGAACCCTCCTATGATAGCAACGCGTTCCTGCCTCACTTGTATTAGAAACTTCTGTTCTCCTTTCCTGACAATTTATATTGTGACAACTTCTATGATAAGCCCATATACTTGTGTGTTAGTGCGGTTTGCTTCCACCTCCCTTACTATCGGGAGGTGTGATGCTTACCTGTGCTATTATATATGTCATGGGATCTCTTTCTACCCTAATATATGTAATGGTTTACTTCCTTTAGGCTATATTACAAGTCGTTTCTTTTCCAATAATTTGCCTTTAATTTAATTCGTTTGGCCTCTAAGCCAGTTAAGATATTAGCCTGTCTTATGCAGTTGCACTTGTCTCCTAAATATATCTCTTGGCACCCTTAGGGTGATAGGCAATGAGCCTTCCACCCCACCCACCCGGCATACAGTTCTACCTCTGTTGAGTTTTGTACACGTTTTCCTTAACTTGTATTATGACTTATCAAATTTCATTGAGTAAGGCTTATTTTTCCCGATTGAAATTGGTGGATATTATTCACATTATTTGCTAATGAAATTATTACGATGCGTGCCAGGACTTAACTGATAGACTCGGGTAACCACATTTTATAGGCTATTCAAAGCATCAAAGATAGCATTTTGGACGTTTTTCTTTAGATCATATGTTTGAACGTTAAATCGCTTCACGCGTAAGAGAATGGGAAATATTACGAAGCAAGCTGAATACAAAGCTAATTGGGAATATATAGAAGATTAATACGAAGACGTAAAATAAAATTGATGTCAGAAATATCAAATGCTAAAGATATCTTGAAAATCGTGCGAATCAAAATAAATATAATTTCAAAATAACCTAATCTTAAATTATTTCCAGCTAAGTGAACGGCATATTTTTATTCATGAAGCTATTGACCGAATGAGTTTATTTTTTTATTACACCTTATTTCCATACCAAAAATTTCTAACCTTTGAATAAGTAGGTCAAATTTGTAGCTCATGCTCAAAAAAGGCTTAATCATATGATAACAATATAAAATTTACTTTATTCATGGAATGTTAACATCTTGTTGTTGTCTTTTGGGAGAAATAAAAGTTGTCTCAGAAGTCAAACTTTACAAAATGTTCTATGAATGATGCATACCTCAAATTTAAGTAAATACGTTTACAATTAAATAATGATGATCAAATGATTCAATTTAAAATCATAATAAAATGCTTGCTGTCTGTTCTGTTGTTCACAAAATATATGACACGTTTAGTTGAATAAGGACAAAGGTCATCGACAAAATACATATTGATATAACATATAATCGTGGAAAAAGCCAACAAATACTACAAATTAAATTAACATAACTACCATAGTGAAGATGACGTAGTGATATAGATAATTACTTTTTTAATAAATTTTATCCTTGCCGCCTGTAACTAATATTTCATTTTTTGATGCTGAAAAACATCTGATTAGCCTTATACTTTTTAATCAGGCAAATGCAATAACCATGGCATGCTAATGAAGGAGATAAAGTGTATTATTATTATTATTATTATTATTATCCTTCTTGACAATACTGCTTCTCTTCATTTTCTTTAATAGGCAGTTGTAAGACTACTTCTACAGCATTTAGTTATCATTATTTTCTACCCTTTACTTCTAGTTAAAAATGACAGCTCTGGTGTTCTCAGTGTGATGCAATTCAGCTCAACATCAGCCAGGTGTAACCTTTAAATCTCAGCGTTATATTTTCATTACAGTGCAATGCATTTTCTCTTGTTTCATCTATATACTTAATAATTTGTCGGTAATGGAAGAACATAAAATAATTAATTTGACGCTATGTTTTATGCTCTCTATACGTTTTGTTTTCGCCAGTCCCACAAATAATGAACGAATGAAAATGGTGCTATGTGGACGTCCAATATGGTCGCAACAATAGCCATCTTGAACATGATCGTTTCCCCACACGTCATGCATGAATTCAATATAGACGTAGCTGCAGCCATCTTGAACGTCCACTTCTACTAAATTGCAAAACATATTGTCTGGTGAATTTCACTAGAAGAATTGTATGGTGTCTGGTTGACAAGTTATGAAATTAATACCTATCTCAATCCAATGTGTCAAACATGACGGCCATCTTGGAAATAGCAGCACAGTTACATCTGAAGAACAAAAAAAGGTTTTCGTACTGACTAGGGGTCTCCAGTATTCTACTCATCATCATATATAGTTGTCCCTTGCTATTATGGTGCCCATCTTACATCTGATGAGGGCGACAATAGGGCAATATTACAAATATTGTTCTCACTTTAGAAGATTGATAATGGTTTCCACACTCAGCATATTAAAAGAAGAAATTATTTTGGGGGGATTTTCTAGAAATCCTTTCGAGCCCGAAGAGCGTCAATCCTTTGAAAAGACATTTGAATTTACCAAATATCCGTGTAGGTATAATTCGTTTGCCAAAATTAAGTAAAACCTAGAAGAATGATCAAGAATGTTTACAACTAGAGTAATTTCCAAATGAACATTAATCATTATTCGGGTGTTATTTTATAGGCATCGTTTCCAAAGAATGTTACTGGGTCGATGCTTCGGACATGTTGAAGTGCGGGGTATGGCGTCGAATGCGGACCAATGGGGCTGATGTCCCGTTTTCATATGCCAATTGGCAACCTAGAGGACCCAACTTCAAAAATGAAAACTGTGTAGAAGTTCGTTGGGCCTTTAATAGCAAGTGGAACAATTTAGACTGCTCTACTTGGCGAAGCTTTATTTGTCCGGCACGGTAAGACAATAGTTTAAGCTCTATGTTATCTACCTCTGCATTCCCGTCGTAGGCACCCATTTTATTTTGTTTCATCAAAACCCTGTTGATTTATTCGTGTGTGTTTCAAAAATATGAGTTTGATTTTTCGAGTTGTATAGACCGTAATTACTGGTTGTTTTGACATTGAGCTACATATATATCAGACTTCTCTCTCTGTCTCTCTCTGTGTCTCTCTCTCTTTCTCTCTCTCTCTGTCCCTCTTTCTCTCTATATATCACTCGCATATGTTTAATTTAATTTCCTTCAATGGAGATTACAAAGCTTTTTTTCTATTTCAGGATTGCAGAGGGAGATGAAATGAAATTCAACGAAGAAATGGATCGTTAACTATCAAATATTTACTTGGAGATAATATACTTTAGGAGTTCTCATGCCAAATATATTCAATCCTGATTTCGATGATTACAAACAAATATTGTCGAATTCGGACAGTATGTCATTTAGTAGGTTCAAGAAACTCATTCTTCATTAGACTGATCTTCGTGATAGACTGTTTTTTTTTGTAATACAAATCAGAAGGCAATATATACAAACGTATTCTTTTCATTATAAGATCTAGTAATTTGTGATTGATATCGACATTTGATCTGTCGTAAAAAGAAGTTGCAGAGAACAATGGGATGAAGCTTATTTCAAGACTTTCAAATACATAACAACGAACATTAACACAAAGTAGCATCACATGCCTCAAAATTACACGTTCGGTCGCACAAATGAAGCGGGATGTATTGTGATGATATTTTTGAATATTCCACGGTATATCGCATCGCATATTAAGTGATTAAATTAAACAAGGTTGTATCATGATTTAGCTTATTAAGCAAAGAGTACGCCTTATGTTAATATGGTACCAGGAGAAACTCCCCTTCTTTAACAAGAGGTAATTAAAGGATATTTGTTTGACAACCGTTCATTGTAAGCGAGACATTCTTTGCAAATGAAACAGTTTGTCTTACTTTCCCATTATAACTTACCGGTAAAACGTGCAAAGAGAAAAGGTAGATCGCTCTGAAAAATTTTTGAATTTATACTGGGCTGGATTGTTTGCCGTTGGACTTATCTGAAAGGAAACTTTGTTACACATTAGCTAATGGATGCATGTATCTGCTTCACTTCTGAAATAAATTTGTATATGGTGCATAAAAGAGTTTCATTTTGTTATTCCTTCTTTGTAAATAACTATCTTTGAAACAGTTTTCAACACATCGTAGAATATTGCAAGATAATGTTTATCAGATCTTGCGTTTGTTGAATGTACATTCAACAAACCCTAATGGAATGTTGATGATTGTTTCAGTATCACATGATGTGTCAGATTATACATCTTTGACATGAGTTCGTTATGATTGTTTGTAATTGTCCAGAATTAAAGACTTAGCGCTTCTTTTACGTGATACCGGTATAATTGACAATAACAAAATCCTACTTATGGTATACTAATGCATTCGAAATCAAAATATATCAAATAAATAAAATAAAATTAGTAATCATATTTTCTTTAATTAAAAATAGAAAAGAAACGTTTTCATCATTTAATCTTAGATTAAATAAACGTTGAAAACCCTTAGATTCCAACGTTGTCATACTATCCGGCTTTGTAGATGCTAGAACCATCATATCAAATTAAAATTAATTAAAATAAACCAAAAACTTTTACTGATATATGAAATTCATGCTTTTTGTTACTTTTTTCCTCATTTTTACATTTCAGAGTTTATGCCATTGACTGCATCCGTGCAACGTTTACTTGGATGACCTTTGGGAATCGTTGAATAGGCGTTTATATGTGATGCCAGAGCGCACATGAAAATACGCAAAATATCAATGATACAAAAGTCAGTTCAAAAACAAGCGAAAGTTCATGGTTTTGTTCTGTTCTTAAAGCCTTCAGATATATCTTTGAATATTACTTTGTGTAAATAGGGATACCTATCAAAGGGGAGTATTACGTAGTTAGTCATGTATTATATTTATCCCATGCCTTGATTTACATGTTTCTGTTCGTCTTTCATTACATTCATATATTTCTCAATTTGTATGTCTTCTCTGTGTATCTGCGTATATACATACATTCATATACAGATCGATATATACATTTATCATTCCAACCCCCATGATCTTTCACAGTACATCACTTGTAATGTTACTACTTTCGCTAAAAAGATGTCGTAATAAGGAAGCGATGTATATGATACAAAACGACAAACTGTAGCTGTATAATCCATCCTAAGAAGATAAGGATTAAGGAATTAGCAAACACTTGTAGTTAAAGAATATGCAAAGCTGATATTAAAATGCAGACATGAATGGAACATATAAACTGAATTATATCAACTGAGCTAAAATAGTATCCTACTGCTATTAAAGGTACAATTGCGGTTGGATAACTATTGCAGTTTCTTCCGAATTGGCTCCCGTCCTTGATCCAAGGACCGAACTATACCTTATTTGATTCATCACCATGCATGACTTTCAGTATTTTTGTGCATTGAAACTCGAAGTTACAACCCAACATCTCTTTATTTTATATGAAACATAAAACAACATTAACGTTTGAAAACTTCCGAAGAATATGAACCTCTCTCTCTCTCTTTTTCTCTCTATATATCACTCTCATTCTCTCTCTCCTTGTATCGTTCGTTTCATTACACTTTTTAGTTATGTTGGTTATGTACTAGTTGCATAAGAATCTTAGGATGGTCTGGATCCATGATTCTTTAAATCCCCCCACCAGAAAAAATCATACTCAAGGGATATCTTACTGCCAGTCCCATTTATATATCATATGTGCAATATTGTTTTGTGAGATCCATTGACAAACGGGTGATGTTAAGAAAATCCCTAGATATTTATACACAAGATAAATATGCATAATAATGTAAAAAGAGCAGGTTAAACATTTGAAAGCTAAAAATATGTTTAGTATAGGAATTAATTGTGCATCTCAAAAATACAAATTCAAACCCAACATCGTGACAAAGGTGGAATCAACGCTTTCACCAAAGACTCTTTACGGTATACACAGACACATGATCAAATTAAAATTGAGGAAACATGATTCCATTTATATAGTGTATGGATAGTAAGGTGACTTATTAATTTATTTACGTACATTTTATGTATTTAATGATTTATTTTCTTAATGATTTACTCATATATTTGTTTCTTTATTGACTGATTTATTTATTTATGTATTTTTTCTTTATTAACTGAGTTATTTATTGATTAATTAATTAATTAATGAATTAATTAATTAACTAAAAATTAATTAAGTAATTGCTTTATTGATTTCGTTCTTTATTTATTTTTGTCAAAATCAATATTCAGTAAAGTGAACTAGATATTTTTCAACTTCAATTACCCCAATTTATTCTACTCCTCTTGCATTTAATCATACTCATTAATAGCAGGAAAACAATACCAACAATTCCAATTTTGAATGTGAAATATCAGTATCACATCTTTGTCGTGAGAATTGAGACATCATGCCTGCGTTTGAGAATCTTTTGCAAAGCAACGTAAATGGCAAGTATTGTTGTAATTATTTTCATTTGTATCGTTCTCTCTTTCCATATGCACACACACATACACATACACACACATACACACACAGACACACACACACACACATACATACACACACACACACAAATACCTCCTCAGAAGAAAAACAGAGTTAAGCTATGATAAATTGTATGTCTGATTAAACATATATGTCGTCCGACTTGTTGTCAGAGAAATACCCTTCTAGATGCCCTCCACACGAATGATGCGCTGTCCTACTAGCCGCCAGAGAAATGCCGCGAGCCCCCAGCGGTTCGACTCGTTCATTCACAAATGTCCTTTTGGTGCCCTGCCATATATTATATTATGGACGGCGGATGTTTTCTTTTGTGTTCAAGATTTCCTTTTCGTTTGTTTCATTAACGTAAGTGTATGCAATCCACGTTTTGAGTCATCCATTTTACCGATGTCGGGCTTGTAATTATACTTAGCCATTGTGTAATGCTATTATATATGTATATATATATATATATATATATATATATATATATATATATATATATATATATATATATATATATTCGGCAGTCGCAATTATCACAGCTTGATCTTATAACGTCATTTGTGCTTCTTCTACCTATTCATTGTCTTTTCTGTCGATTGCATGGTTTGCTCGGGTCTCGTATCATACACATTCTGTCTGTCCGTCTATATGGTTGTCCGTTTCATCTCCTTCGTTCCCATTGGTATTATTTTCCATTGTCTACGTGTCCTCTTCAATTTGTTGGTCGTTGTCATTTCTGTTTCGTGTTTCGCCATCGTCTTTTTCTTTTTCTGGATTTTCCCTGATTTGTAGCTCATAATGGTTATCGTCTGATTCTGATGGGGTACCTTTGTTTTGGGAGTCTTTTTGTTGCTCTCTTTATCTGGTGCTTGGTCGACCATCGGTTTTTATTCTCCATAGTTTGATTGATTTCTTTATCTTTTAGCATTAGATGTCATTGGGGTGAGGTGTGTGGGACCACTTCGGTCTGGCGGTATCCTCTCTGATGGGATCTCCACCTAATTGGATGTTTCCCATACGTGGTCTTCGTCGTCTGAGGACGTTTCACATAAACTAATCCAGACATGTTTTAGTTGTAAAAGTTGTTGTACAACAGAAGTTTTGAGTTCATCTCTAATTGCTCCTCTTGATGCCATAAAGGAATAATCCAACGTATGTTTTCCCATCCCAAATCTTTATTTTGAATTACGTCCTCTTGTACGCTACCCTTCCCTTCTACATTTGAGATAGTCTGTAGTTGAATCTTCTTTATTCGCTTGGCGTATATCTCCGTGAGCATAATCTCTACTAATAACACATATAGCGCTCTGATCAACTGTCGCCTTTTGCTTTTACTTTTCTTTTATTCTGTTTGTGGTGCTTCTCATCTTTTTTCTGTATATCTGCCGAATCGAGTTCATCGTTTCCTTCCCGTTTTCGTTTGTACAGGTAGCATTAGTGAAAAGGTTTTTCTAGTAGCCTGGACATTGGTCTAATGCCTGATTTCTTGTACATCTTCTATGTTGCTCGCATCCTCGGTACCAAGGTTTTGCTAAAAAGTCAAGGCATATAAAACAGTAGCGATTCTGAGGGCACCTCCTTTGAGTACTGCTGGTATTTTAATGCCTGCATTTACTTTATGGAATCTTCCTATGGCGGCAACACTTTGCTGAGTCAATTGTATTTTAAACTTCTGATCTCCTTTCCTGACGATTTCTGTTGTGACAGCATTTTTTATAAGCCCATATACGTCTTTGTAGGTGCGTTTCCTTCCACCTCCCTTACTATCGGGAGGTGTGGGTGTTTTCGTTACTTTGCTATATATCCCCGGATCTCTTTCTACCCTCTGAGAAGTAATGATTTGCTTTCTTTAGGGTGTAGAACAAGTCTTTTTTCCCCATCCTGCAGGGTATTCATTCTCTTTAATTTAATTTATTTGGCCACTTGGCCAGTCAAGATATCAGTTTGCCTTAAGAAGTTGGACCTGTCTCCGAAATCTATATCTTGTTTCCCTTAGGGTGATAGGCAAAGAGCCGTCGCCCCATCCCCCATCCCCGACACACACTTATACTTATGGTTTGAAGTAAATGTTCAATTTTGTCCCTATATTTTCTGTAATTTGTGTTATGACTTCTCAAAGTTCATTGAATTATGCTTACTTTTCAAGTTTGAAATTGGTGGATATTATGCACAATATTTGCAAAATGAAATTATTACGAAGCATGTTAGGATTTAACTGAGGGACTGGGGCAACAACAGTGTTTGGGCTATGCAAAACATCAAATACAGCATTTTAGCCGCTATTTTTTTAGATTGCATGTCTAAACTTTAAATTGCTTCACGTGTAAAAGATAGGGAGGTATTAGGGATCAAGCTGACGGGGTAAAAATCTTATGGATAATATGGACGATTAATGCGATGAATTAAAATACAATGGATGTAAGGAAATGTCAAATGCTAAGGATATCTTGAAAAGCTTGCGAATTAAAATGATTATCATTTCAAAATAACCTAATTTTAAATTATTTCCAGCTAAGTGAACGACATATTTTAATTCATGAAGCTATTGGCCTAATAAGTTTTTTTTATTAAACCTAATCTCCATACCAACATTTTCTAACCTTTGATTAGGTAGGTCATATTTGTAGCTAATACTCGAAAAACGCTTAATCATAACAATATAAAAGTTACTTTATTCCTGGAAATTTAAGAATTTGTTGTTGTCTTTTGGAGCAATGAAAAGGTGTCTGAGAAGTAAAATTGTACCGTCATGTTAAGAATGCTTTTACCTCAAATTTAAGTAAACTTGTTTACAATTAACTAATGATAATTCAATTATTTAATGCAAAATCAAAAAAAAATATTTGCTGTGTAATGTGTTGTTCACAAAATAAATAGCACGATTAGTTTGATTTTGGACATAGGCCATCAACAAAAAAGACATTTACAAAAAAGTTAAACAAATAATACAAATTAAATTAACATAACAGTCATAGTGATATAATTAATTACGATTTTAATAAATTTTATCCTGGCCGCCTGAATCTAACATTTCATGTATTGATACTTAATAATATCTGATACGCCTTATACTGATAAATCAGGCAAATGCAGTGACCCGGACATGCTCTCGAAGGAGATAAAGTGTATTATTATTACTATTATTATTATTATTATTATTATTATTATTATCGTCCTTCCTGTAAATACAGCTTCTCCTCTCTCCTGTAAATACTGCTTTTTGTCTTCATTTTCGTTAATCGGCAGTTGTAAGGTTACTTCTAAGCCATTTAATTTTCTTTATTTTCTACGACTTTCTCCAACTTAAGAAAGATTGCTCAGGTGTCCTCTGTGTGCTGCAATTCAGCACATGATCAGCCAGGTGCAACCCTTAAATCTCAGCGTTATCTTTTCAGAACAGGGGAACGCACTTTAATCTACGTACTTAATAACTTGTCAGTAATGGAATAACAAAATATAATTAATTTGATGGGATGTTGCATTCCCTCTACACGTTTTCTTATCGCCAGTATCTAAAATCATGAACGAATAAAAATGTGAGGATGTACACTTGGAGACTATTCAAATGATGGATACCACATTTGGTATTGATATTAGATTTCATTTGTATTAGAATATAATTCAGGAATAAAGTACATTTCTTATGCATGTCTATATATATGTATGTATGTATGTATGTATGTATATATATATATATATATATATATATATATATATATATATATATATATATATATATATATATATATATATATAAAGCATTAGATGATATACAATGGTGTGGTCGTATGACTAAAATGCGCTTAACAGCAATGTTACAAACGGCGACCTTAACAACAGTTTTAATAGACTATATTTTAAGTCATATATCAGCTATGTTTGATATTGGGTGAACTGTTTTATAACCATCCTAACAAATGATCTGATCTTACCACGGACTGGATTAAATCGCCTGATAAATCCTATGGATTGTAAAAAGGGCTGGCATCAGAGCATATGTGCAGAAAGCTTTAATGTTAGCCACACAAGCCTATGAATTAGCCACACAAGCCTGGGATCAAGTATCTTCTAGTTTAATTTAATCGAACTTTCAAAAGATTTAATTCGAGGGCGTAGACATATCATATATCCTCGAATATAGTTGATATTGTTCCCTTCTTAACCAAGTTTTGGAAATAGACAATTCTCTTAGATGAATAAAGGGGACATCCCTGCAAACAGCTTGATTTCTTTTCTTCTTCAGCAAAGCATAGGAAGAAAAGCTGACATTATCCCTGCTCAAACTGCAATATTTGCAGACATATATGGCTTCATTTTTAGAGCAACTTGCCTATCCCTACAACTGAAATTAACATCTCCCAAAGTTATGTTTAATGGCCTAGAACATTGCAGTGATTAAGTTTTGTACAACTACATTACTGATATCAGGAAAAATAAGAGAATACTGTTAGATTTTAAGAATATTGGTAATACCACAGATGTGTCATTTACTGCAAAACATGACTTATATTGTAGTTAACTTTCCGAGCTTGTATGATATAGGGTGGGTTGAGTAAGGTGAATTGACGTAGGGTTACCTAATATATAGAGGTATTATATACAATTGATTCAGACAGAATGACTATCAGACAAGAGTACATAGTTTTCTTCGTAAGTCTTGTTTATTGGTGTTTAAAGCTTTATCGTTTCTTACATAACCACTAGTATATACTACGTTTTTCATAATGTTGCCATAGTACATGTTAATTGAAATTGCGACAAAGAGAACAATGCAAAGCACCAAACGTTTGATAGGATGATCAATCTCTTTTCGTTTAAACTGATCGAAATAAAGTTGCATAGTGTCAATTTCCCATCTTTCGTGTATTATTTTTAAAATGCTCCAAAACATGCTCTCACCCCATGCACTCACAAATACATAGTACACGAAACAAAAGCAAAGATACGCCATCTGAAGGCCAATTTTGAATTCGTATATTCCCTAAAAATATTCCAAATGAAATATTCATTCAGCACTAGCCTTAATCTAGCTATAACTATGTGTGTACCCATTTATTAATTTATTCATAGTCGGTCAATACCATCATTACTAAACTGGTTCACGATTATATACAAGGAACACTTTGAACAATCGAGAGAGAGAGAGAGAGAGAGAGAGAGAGGGTTTAACAAGAAGGGACTTGGCGCAGTTGCTACCTTACCGAACTCACTACTTACAGGACGTGGGATCTAATCTTACCATTATACCAGCCTGTGTCCGCTACCTCGGTGTGGTTATCATACCGCTCCCAAAGGATAACCATGAGAAAAACTCATAAGAATTGTCTGAAGTGCAAAGACAGTAGGTAGCAATAAAAAAGGGAATTCACTACTCAACACTTGGAAGACTACAAACACACCGATTTGTATCTAGGCATAGAGCGTTTAATATAGAATCATAGATGTAAATGTATACCTTTATCGCAGAAAGTAAAATGTTTATATCCGGATCCCATATTGTATTTAAATGATTGCATACAAATATGTATGTATAATATATTTATTAACGAGTGAAACCATTCTGCAAGTTGTCTAGCTACCATTCATTGCACCCAAATAATACTGACCATTTTTTCATCGCATCCCCCACCACATCTCGTCCGGCCCCTACACGCATGACATACAGTTTGTTCTTTTTGCATTTGCAATCTCATTTGCGTCTCTTCTTTTACAGTTTGATTTGCAGGTCTCTTTATTCTCTTGGATTTTTTCTCTCCCTCATTCTCTCTCTCCTGTATTTGCATATCTTTCTTTTTCTGCGTTTGCATCTTAATTTCCATTTTTAATTCTTTTTGAATAAATATCTCCCTTTCTTTCTCCTGTTTTTCATGCTACATCTTTTTCTTAACTTATTTTCCAGTGTTCTACTTTTATTTCAGTTTCATAACTTGCTAATTAGAGTAGTTACTAATCCAACTCAAAGCATTTTGTATAGCATATTCTTTACTACCAAATATTGAAACAAAACATTTTTAATTCTTGTTTTAACAACGATGAATTTTGCTCAAAACGATCGTGCTGTATGTGAAGTTATAACAATTCATCATTTTTCATGGACTCAAACCATTCCTGGGTAGGATTTAAAATAACGTTCCCAAAATAAAAATAAAAAATTAAATTTCAATACAATTTTAACATCTCTGAAATGTTTCTAATATTTGTATCGCAGACGAGCCACAAATTTCAGTTACGTCTCTTATGGTCAGAAACTAAGAAACAGAGAGACGCAAAATCAACAAGTTGTGTACTAGTCCGCCACGAATCGTGACTTTGTCAAGATTGCGTCCACTTGAACCAATTAACAACAGTTCCAAAATAATAGTACAGTCCAAATAATGAGCATTTTCTATTACAACTAAACATTCCAAACAATTTCTATTTCTTTTTTCTGTTTATATTTCTTCTTTCTCTCGAATAATCTATTTGTACAACATAAAACACGTCTGCAGACTACAACAGAAACATAAGCAATGATAATGACTCCAAAGTGGGAAAGAATCTGATTACTCCGTGTTCTTCTTATTTACACCTATATTGAGTATTTTTTTCACATATACCCCAAGTGACATGTCACTCTAAAGACAATGCTTCGTTCTTGCCTATTCATATACCCTAGCCCCAAATATGGGAAGTTACTGAATTCTCTTAGAAGCGTCGAATCCCCAGCAGCCAATGGTAAATTAATACAAAGGCCGATTAATTATTATTATTAAGAGTATTGTTAATAATTGACACAGCATCTTTAAGCATTTTTGTTATTGATCCTATATAATATTAATCTCATAAGTAAGATCATGTCGACTAAATTAGCTAATGATATTCTGTATAATTTACAGCCATGAATAAAAATTAGGAAAATAAGAAAAAAATCATGTGCTCAAATTTACATAAAATAAGGATATAGAAACAAACATACTAACAATAAAACGGTAGTATTGCCGAAGAGATGTGCTAGAAATTTAATATTTAAATATACACACAAACTGATCTCACTTGTATTTAGACATTATATTTATATACATAAAGTTATAATAAGAATTTCTACTAACGTAAAAGCAAAATACGAAAACAATTGTGTTGAGGTAACAGCGTCGACTTCATCATTGATTACTAAATTGCGACCACCATATAAAACATAATCTGTCGTCGTACAAAATAGGGGTTTAATCCAGAAACACCCCTTGCATACGATTAACGTGATGTTTACACATATTCGCTAGCGATTTATTATTAATATTCACAAAAAATGTACTATCAAATAATTTACTGTAATAACCAGTCCAAAAAGTACACCTTGGTAAAATCTACGCTGACATATATGTTATAACCCACCGCGAATGTATTAATGCCATCGGAACAATATCGCTTTTACGAAAATTAATGTGTCCCGATTTGATAATGACATCAATCTATATTTCATTGTATTGCCATCATTTCGACATGACTATTACAATCTGTTTAACGGAGGTTTATAATTATCAAATCTAATTAACTTACCGACTACATTTATTTTGATTCCTCTCGCCCGTTTATTAACTTTGTTATCTGCTAGTTTTAAGCAGTAAATTTTACTTTGCAATCCGATGAACACGACGATATGAGCAAAACGTGCTTTATATTTAGTCTTTTTAACTTTTGTATTATCTTTGGAAATAAATCACTTGTATTTTATGGATAACTCTGTCAGATCAGTTAGTTATTGGCTATCGAGAAACTCTTGATACATATCATCACATTCTTTCGTGTACATTACCGAATCATTGTCAGTAAATAACGTCTCTGCTACTTAACAAAATCATAATGGAACCAGTATAATAATAAATTTGATATTTCAAGAAATGCCATTACGACGTATACTGGCTTGTTAAACGTTATATTTGACTTTTTTCATGTACCGCTAACATGGTCTAATACAATATTTAATACTAACAAAATTATTAGATGCAACACGTATATTTCGTCGAGCAACGTTATTAACAATTTTCGTATTGACTCGCTTTCTGATATTTTCCATGATCTTGCCAAAGACGCTGTTGATCATGAGCTTGAAAAAGTTCCTTTCAAATTCTATTTTTTATATGCCATTTGGCTAGTATTAGAATCAATACACTATTTACTCCAATATGATTGATATTAATTTTAGCACACGATGAATTTTTATTAGTACCAGACCATGATCAAGTGCCTGTTTCGGACTTTTTTAATGCATTACGTATCTCCGCTTGTCAAGCAGATTGGGAACTAATTTGTTTGTGATAGATTTGCATTGCACAATGTTTCGTGTTTATTATATATATATATATATATATATATATATATATATATATATATATATATATATATATATATATATATATATATATATATATATATATATATATATATAAGTGCTAAAAAGTCTCTGTTTTAAAAAAAATTGGTAACAGCAATTTAATGTTTAGATACATTCTTTATTTTGGTTTCGAAAATATGATTTTACCACATACCTAGTCGTGTAATCGTCAATCATATTGGAATCACGCGTCAGAAGCAAAACCCGTCAGGCCCTTGACAATTAAAACAATCCTGCCGGAATTTCGTGTATGAAGCACAACCTAACATATCCTGGAGAATTAAAACAATCTGACTCATTCCAGCAGGGTTCTGTTGTATTATGAATCGACAAACACGAGATACAACCAAGATTTAGGTAAACAGTGATTTGGAGATTTCTACGACGTGTTGAGAACTACTTGTAAGAAATTAAAAAACTAAGAAGGTGACAGACGAGAAAACTATTTTTGATTCAATATGTATATATATATATATATATATATATATATATATATATATATATATATATATATATATATATATATTTAAAGATAAAGTAATACATGGCAAAGTGCAGACGCATGAATACAATCACTTAACATCCACGTATATAGGTGATATCCAGGTAGGCAAAGTCCTCTACAAACTCAAGCGCCTCTCCATCAATTGCAATTGGAGAAGTAGCTAAGGTATTTACATACATGATTAGAATTTTCGTTGAATTGAACTGCAAGTCAGTCTGTTTATTGTACTGGCTGAGACTGCCATATTTTCCTTGTAGATGAGAGTACCTTAATGAAGTGACAGCCAGATCATCAGCAAAGTCAAGATCGTCAAGGTGTGAGTAGAATGTCCACTAAATCCCACTGGCATGGTCAGATGCTGTTCGAGGCATTATCTGGTCAACGGTGATGAGGAAAATAAAGGGAGACAGGGTGCAACCTTGCCTAATACCATACTTAACTTTGAAAAATTCGGCAAAAGTAGTGTTAATTTTAACCATGCATTCGAAGTGCTCGTAAAATAGTGAGTTTGACTCTCTTGGGTGGTATTCCATAGGTTCTTAAAATCTTCTTTAGGCCATCGCGGTAAGCAATGTAAAACGCCTTCTTGTAGTCAATGAGGTTGATTAAAGTGGGCTATCCACTCTATACACAGTTCAGTGGTGTATGGTGACCAAAACTATGTTATATACATCCTCTTTCTTTGCAGAACTGTGCCTGTTCTTATCTGAGTTTGTCATCTTAGGATATGTGAATCCCAAGCAAAATAATTATTCAGAAGACTTTGCTTTTGGATGGAAATGAGTCATATTGTGGCAATCGCTGTGTTAAATTTTTGGTAGATTAACAATGAGTCTTTTACACCAGTCGCAATAACATACTTTTTCATATCTTTTTCAAAAGTTCAATCGGCACCTTACAGCAAATCAGCTTATAGGGAATCAATCCTATGTTCCTTGCTCTTCGTGGTTTTTATGGCTACATTTACCTCTCTTTCAGGAGTTGAACCAATTTCAATGAATTTAATGTCGTCTGATGGTGGCAGGTGTTCAGGCTCATCACGCTCTTGCTGGTTTAGTTCCTCTTCGAAGTACTGGACCCATCTTGCAGCGTGTTCCCTATGGGTTGTTATCACTCCTCCCTGTGTACCTTAGACTGACTTGGAGTGGTTAGATCCTTGTCCACAGAGTTGTTTTGTTACCTTGTATACCATGCTAATTTAACCCTTTACTGCTGATTGTTTGCCTCATTTGCCAATTCCTATACAAAGGTTCTTTTTTTCTTCCGGTCGTTTCTTTTGGCCTCTTTATACTTCAGCCAATATTCTGTATGTGCGTCTTCAGTTAACATTGGTGATTTTTCACTCACCAGTTTGTATTATGCCTTTCTCCTTTCATCTATCATTTCACAAGTCTTTGATGTTAACCATCTCTTTTCCTTATTCTTTCGATAACCAATAAATTTCTTTGCTGCTTCAGAGTATGTATTTTTATCTATCTTAGTCCGTGTACTTTCAACTGGGGTTGGTCCTCTCCATATTCATTTGCTATTCCGCGGAAGCCACCCCTCTAAACAAAAAAAAATATATCCTCCTAAAAGACAAACCAAAACAAGCAAACACAAAAACGCAAACTAACAAATCACCCGTCTATTATTGTACCATTTTTTAGATTTCTTTTTCAAAGTATCGAAAAGAAGGCATTTCGACTGGAATTCATTAACTTTACTATGTGCTAATGATATCAAAAGTTGGTTTTAGGTCGGTGATGAGCAAAATACCAGATTTTCAAATATAAAATAGTATTGCAAACACACACACACACACACAGATATATATATATATATATATATATATATATATATATATATATATATATATATATATATATATATATATATATATATATATATATATATATATATATATATATATTCTGATATTAATCATATCGTAATGTTGTTGCTGAAAGAAATTAATATTTACTATACCATTATGGAAGGATCAGCTAAATAATCATACTTCCTAAGAACGATCCTGTTAGAAAAGATTTTAAAACGTGAAATGATAGCATGTACTTTGCTTTTGAGTATACTGACTTTGTAGGTAACACCTATATAAGTTTTATCGCGGTCAGATCTCCCAATTTGCCTGCAATAGTACATATGCAATGCCAGCGGTTAAATTAAAATTAGTTTAAGATTCAAACCTAATATTGCATGAAATTTACAAAGGTTAGTCTGGAAAAAATACCTTAATTGTTTCCAGTAATTATTTTTCATCCAGTCAACATTTATTCTTGTAATAATGTGTTTAATTAACCACATAACATAGGTTAGATCCAAAGCGCAGGAAACAAATAAATGGCTCGGACCTAACGTTATATAGATCGACCTGGTGACCAAGCAGTTAGAGTGTCTGCCGAAGATGAGGGATTTTGCGGGTTAGAACCCTAGCCGAGTCATACCAAATACTTATAAAAACGGTACTTGCAGCTGCCTCGCTAGGCACTCAGCATTAAGAGGTTAATGTTAGAACTGGTCGGCCTAGTGACTAGTTGGAGCATCATGCTACGTGTCTGAGGCACCATGCCCAAGTACTAGACATCACTATAAACTGCCACACTGCAAACATTGTAGTGATTAAACTGAAATTGTTTTAAAGCTACTATAAATTCCGAATCACACACACACACACCTTACGTTTTATGTCCAAATTAATATTCATATCACACAGCAGTTTCCTTCCTTTGAAACTTCCCGCTGATGCATTGTTGTGTGCCAATTACAGTTATGGACATATCGATGAATTTACTTCAATTTTAGAAACCTTCTATAATAATAGGCTGAAATAACTCTCTAGAAATAATTCCTGATAACTGCAAAAATATGTAATTTGATTCTTATATATATATATATATATTGCAGTGTGTAAATCATGCCAGATAAAGTATGACGCATATTGCAGTACGACTTCAAGAAACGGATGTAATCGGGGATAGCTACCAAAACTTGATATGAAACATTCTAAACTTGTGTTACTTTCACACGATTATTCAACTTCATTGAACGCGGTTGCATAACATTGTTAGGAAGTGCTTTTTACCTTAGATGGTTAGTTTTGGCATATGTTTATATAAAGAAATGCATATGCAATCTCTTCTAATTTCAATTTTTTAAATTTCAGGTGCAATTATAACCAAAATGTGTTGTTAAATATGAAGAAATATGTGGCTGAGAGAGAATTATACAAACAATTGATAGAAATGGTTAATGCGTGTTGTTTTGTTAAATGAAAAACAGATTATAACCTAATTGTCTGTTTACAGTAGCAAGGTACCAAAGTTAACAAACAGCAACCTGATTTATTGATCGGGATGTTCTATTTTTCTTCCATATAGTTCTACTTTTAAGCGTAAAAAATAAACTTACACGTTTCTGCTCTTATAAACGAAAAATACATTTTTGTGGCAGTTTTTTTGATGAGGGCACGGCTGTGCAAACGGATACTAAAGTTTTACTCAGTTATCATAGATTCCGGGAATATCTGTTTTAATTATCCAGGGTTATTACAAATGAATAAAGAAAATAGTCTAAAAAGAGCACAACAAACAAGGTATTCCTATAATTACAAAACAAATTGACAAAACATATTTAATAA
The DNA here is from genome assembly GCA_028554795.2 of Sinohyriopsis cumingii. Classification (NCBI taxonomy): domain Eukaryota; kingdom Metazoa; phylum Mollusca; class Bivalvia; order Unionida; family Unionidae; genus Sinohyriopsis; species Sinohyriopsis cumingii. Next base: position 381,766 of record JAPYKE020000205.1, read on the forward strand.
GCAGATGTGAAATGGTTACTTCATATTTTAACCGGTCTTTTTCCACTGTTGCAAAAGGGTCAAAACAACTATTTCAGTTATTATCGACCGATATGTTAATGACCTTGCAAAATTAATATAATTTAGTGGTAATATCGGTATGAAATGGCTACATCTTCTGAATGATTCGTCGAAGTGGGAACCGTTAAAGCAGCGAAAATATGTTCTGTGCTAACGGTTTTAAGAGAAATACCTTGTATGTTCCCCCAAATGAAGTGTTAGTTTAGTGCAGAAAACAGGACAGAGAATGATACACCGACCTTATAACGCTGAGCCAGCCCAAACCACCTGGTCCAAACTAGCAGCGTTGGAAATGATCTGGAAATACACAAATAAATCGTGTAATACACGAGCCAGAAACTTCCAGTGTGGTGTGTCAAACATCAGTGTATAGGTAATGTAAATATATACATAAACGCTCGCTTAAACATTGAAAATGTTCTATGTTAAGAAAGAAGTAGTATCTAAATATGGGATACCCGTAACGGATGCCAATCACCCTGTCTCTGCTTTGATAAATAAACTGAGTTGCAACGACTCCCATTCTACTCTATTTTATAAATGTAATATTTTACCTATTAATTGTGCCGTTTTGTTTTCAAGATTTTGCATCAAATCTCCCAGATTAGCTGTATTATTTACATTGCTGATGTTTTCTTCCAGTGTTCCTTATCCCTGTCGTAAATTTAAAAAAAACTTTAATTTCACTGATTATATTTTTTGACTCGACTAACTGTGTCGCAATTGCTAAACCACAAAATTATATTTTTTTATTGTAGCGTGCATACTTTAATACATGATACGCTGCTAATAATTTCATTTTGTAAATTGTATATATATATATATATATATATATATATATATATATATATATATATATATAGTTTGCTTCGTTTTCATATATGTTTCTATAAAGAGGACATAAAGATTGAGAAGGCAAACTCAATAATGATGAAAGAGCCAACCAGAGTTGGATTTAGTAGATATAGTGGAAATCATTCACAAGAATACAAGAAATGTCAAGCAATTACATTAAGACGTAAAGTCCTAACAAGTTAAAATGTATGACAACAAGACAATAATCTGAAATATATACTACTATCTGTTTGGTGGGGTAATTATAAACGGCATTGGTTCACATGCTTAGATGAGAGACAGTGGCTCTGTGAAATTAGTACAAATTACATATCATACGCAAGCTACTGTACCACTTGTGAGAAATATATCGTTTAGGTATGGGAAGTGTCTCGCTACTTTTGCAAATATTCACTCTTTAAATAAGCGAGATTAATACAGTATCACTCTATGATGCAAAGGCTTGATCTGTATATATTGAAAAAGTTAATACCTTACAGTATAGGAGTTTAACCTGCTAAGATATATATCAAATAAGTTGGATGTCCCTGTGATTTCGAGTGTGTTTATATTTGACTACATCGCGAAATATTATGTATAACTCGATATGATACTTAAATAATTAAAATTATATTCTAGTGGATCAAATGTTTACATTTAAATTATGGAAAGAAAACTAATGGAAATTGTAAAATTATTAATATTTAACATTGCTTAATCATTTTGCATAATGGCGAGTGATCAAATTTGGAATCGTTTTTGTCAAAGGAAAATTAGTACCGGTAATCAAGGATCTTGACGCAATATTTCCAGAAACATCTTCTCGTCCAAAAAGATCTGTAAAAATTCAAGAGACGATATGTTATTCTACGAAGACAGCATTTCTACTTTTAGGAACTGGTCGAAACAAATTCCACCTAAAAATATTTAATTGGCAAAAGCTTGTTTTTAGTACACTAGGTATCGTGATTGCACTACATGTTTTGCTTGTGATATAAATCTTTGAACGTTATGATGAATCAGTTTTTTAGCATAAATACATGTCCGTTAACTTTTTTGTTTCAAACAAAATGGCTATATGGAGGCGACAGGAGAGTACTCATCAAAACGACAATCATTTAATCAATGGACTACACGCGCTGCAATTCAGTGCAGAGTAGTGTTCGTTTTAAAGCGATTCTAACTTTCACAGCGGTAAAATGTTCAAATTGGGTGACTTAATTTTATATAGTGTTAATATTTGTGAGAAGGAAACCCCTGATAACTCAAAAAATGGTCTGCTTTAAACATTGTGAAGAACGACAGTTTTATTTCCAGGAAGCTATAACTATTCACTACATGGAATATGAACGTAAGCGCAATTTGGAGCTTTATGTGTTAGATCATTTTCGAGTGATTTTCCTTTTTTGATATTTTATTGTCGTCCCTATTATGTCTTCCCATTGTGTGCAAACATCACATAAATGTGTTTGCTCAGTTTGTATTTGCTGAAATATTACATCATGTGTATTATTGTTATTTGTTTCTGCATTTTTGTTTTAGAGGTTTTCTGGGCTTTGTAGAATGATGTGATTTTCAACGGCACTACTACTTTCCCATTGTAAATAGTGTTTGCTTTTATTTATTCTGCATTTTCCTCTTGTCCTCGTCTAACTTCAACCTGTTTGTATAATCCTTCAACATTTTCACAAAAGTCCCCTAATGTCCACGCCCTTATGTTTTGCCCCTGGTTTTCTTTCTTCATATGTCGGTCAAATTCTCTATTTTCAGTCTGTTTAATCTCGATTTATGGCCTACTCGTGTTTAACACGTTCCCTAATTATTTCTTTTGCTGTTCAGCTTTTCTTGAGATAGTCTACATTATGATTTTCACTTTTACTTTTTTCTAGTACCTTTAAATTGTCCCATTCGTGACTGATTCTCATGTGTTTTCTTTCCATAAATTCATTCAGTTCCTTTCTTATTATATCTAAATATTCCTTATTATTCAGATTGTTTTTAATAATTTTCCACGAACTAGTTCATATTGGATCCCTCCGTTCCATGTTAGGATCTGATTCAATCCTGCATTGACCAGGCGTTTTGAATACACATATTTTACAGTCCTGGATACGTTGCTTACCCTCATTTGTTATGTTGAATCTATCCAAAATGCTTGTTTACTCCTATCTCTCTTTCTATCTATCTATCTATATATCTATCTATCTACCTATCTATCTATCTATCTATCTATCTATCTATCTATCTATCTATCTATCTATATATATATATATATATATATATATATATATATATATATATATATATATATATATATATATATATATATCTGACTTTATAATGTTGAGTTTCCTGTAAGCATATATTAAGTTGTTTTTCTGTTTATAAATTTACAAAAGCATTAATTTAATATTGAGTACTTTGATGTTAATTATACAATTTCCAAATATTTCCCATTACACATAGTTGAAATCCCTCACCCCCATCCTCAAGCCATTTTTCCATGGCATCATTTGGAATATAATTGTTTAGGTGTTTCTATGAATTGCACGTTCCTTGTATTAAACTGCGCGGGGACAGGAACATTGAAGATGTGCCAGTCATGTACTTTAATATTTATAAGTCTGCCTTTGAAACATTCCCCTATCTTAATTTCTTCCACTACTTTGGTATATTTTATTTATTATAATTGTCACTACTCGTGCCTTCGCTTACCAAATTTAGCTTCTCTTCTAAAATGGCTTTCATTTCTTTATTAGTATTAAGTGCTTGTTGTAATAGGAATGTCTTATGCATTTCGTTTCTTTTTATTTCCCCTATTTTCATTACGTTTATTCCATTCAAATTATTACTGGCGATCCTCCTTTTGAGTTCATATCTTTTACATTTTGGGGCATGTTCTAATTAGACATTTTGTAACGCATTTAATTTATGTTATATATTTATTTAAGATTCACCACGTTTCTTTTCAGCCGTGACAGTTTGCACAAAATTATCTCTTAACGTCACTTGTGCTTATTATACATCTCTTCAGTGTTCTCTGTCGATCTGTTCGTTTTCTCGGGTTTCGTGTCAAGACGTCCTGTCCGTGCGTCTATATCATTGTACTTTTACCCGCTTCGTTCCCATGGTTACTATTTTCCGTTGTCTCCTCTTTCTTTTCCGTTCGTTCGTCGCTTTCATTTCTGTCTCGTCCTAGACCATTATATTTTTCTTTTTCTTTTTAACCTTTTTCGTTGCTCTTTTTTGTGTGGCTCCTAGTGGTTATATTGTGATGGTGGATCTTTGTTTTATAGGTCTTTTAGTTGATCTCGTTTTCTGAATTGCATGCCTTCCGGATGTCATTCTCCAGAGTTTGATTTATTTTTTCTTTATCTTTCAGTTTTAGCGGGCGTTGATTTGAGGGCTTGTGCAACCTATTAAATATGCCAGTATCTGATGTTACCACCCCCATCTGATGTTTCCAAACTGTGGTCTTCATCCACTTAGTACGATTCCCCTAAATTAATTAAGTATATAAACTTGTTTCGTAACAGGAATTTTGATTTCATCTGTACTTGATTTGGTTGGTTGGGTGAGATAGGGGTGCTAATCCCTTGAAGGTTCTCCCTGTCCAAGTCTTTTTTTCAGGTTACGTCCCATTTCGCACAATCGTCCTCTTTTACATTGGAGATACTCTTTAATTGAATCTCATACAATTTTCTGCTTCTTTTTCTCGCTTGGCGGGGTGGGGGGATTTCCTAGAAGCTGATCTCTAATAAATACCTATATAGCGCTCTGATCAAGATGTACCGTTATTTTGTTTTTCTTTTTTATCTGTTTAGTGTGTTTCTTACCCTTCTTGCTGTATATCTGCAGCTTCGTGTTCATCGTCCCTTCTCCGTTTTCGTTCAGAAAGTTACTGCCTAATTTATCTGCATTAAGAGCCTAGATTGGAGAGTTTTTGCAGTCCCCTTGGACATGGCCAAAGGCCTGACACATAGTACAGTATTTATGTTCCTCGCACCGACGTTGAAAAGACTTTACTGACAAGCCCATACCATAGAAAAGAGAAGAAATTCTTGGCGCATCTTCATTGTGCACCGTTGACATTACAATGCCAGATTTTTCATTCCCGGAATACCTATTTGGTGGCAAGGCGTTGTTGCCTCGTTTGTATTTAAAACTTTTTTTTTTTTATATTTTCCTCGATATTTATATTGTGTCAGCTTCTATGAAAAGCCCAAAATCAGCGTACGTCAGTGCATTTGCAAATTGTTTTGACCCACTGAAATCAACTGATGTAGTGTATATATGCTTTTCCACGAAGCATCGCGAACCAATATAGCATCTGATGTCGCCTTTAATGTTTGATATTTGCCTTTACTGTTTAATATTTGCGTTCACGGTATATTTTTGCAGAGGCTATACAATAATTCAGCTGAAAAATGAATCACCACTTGGGCAGAGACCTTGCGTATATGTGATAGAAACACTTAAGTTCAAAATCATGATCAACATAATTTTGTCGAAAATATTTGCATTGTTAGCAAAACACTTTAATTAATGATTTTATTATGAAGTTTACATTGAACCTATGTTACTACAGTTTGCCCAGACTACTTACTTCTTGTAAAAATAATTTTAAAAAAGTTGACATTTAAAAGAGTCTCTCTAATAAGAACGATGTCAAAGTCGTCATAGCATGTAGGGACGAAATCTAATTCATGGTGAATAGATGTTAAATTTACAAAATGCAACATACTATTAGTCGATGACTTAATTGAGGTAATGTGGCTGTAGGAATCAGATGAATCTAGATGAGGTAGAAACAACCATAATTTACAAATGAACACTAATTTGGAAACAATATTATACATACTATTAAGTTTATCATATCAAATAATACCATAAACATGTAGCAAAACCTCTGATAATGCAGCATTACAACATAAGAACTGTGCTAGGAGAAGTCAAATGCACATAATTATAATATCATCTTTACATAATGTACCTTTCTTAATATCAACAATTCAAAAGCTGTAGTGGAAGTGTCCGATGCTTATCCTACGTGAAATATTATAATAAGCGTTTACGTATATTCTCTAACTTCAACGATACGAGGGATTTTGCATTGGGATTTAACTCTAAGTTAGGCCATATTTAATCAAATGTACCTTATACAATGTAACGCTCCAAGACCAAAGTTAGAAGAAGGAAGAAAGGCGGGAACAAAGGATAATGATTTAATATTTAATTTAAGAATCGATTTGAAAAATATCCAGCTTTCGCAATCCTTTACGGTACAGAAGGCTTCAAACAAATTTGTGTTTGAGTTCGATTTGCATCGCATATCTACTGCGTTATTATGCTGTGGTTGGATAAGGTTATGTCAGTTGGTAGAGCATTTTATGTCACCATTCTTCTGCGAACAGCGGTGAGTTTGTTTACTTGCATAAGTTAACATTTAAACCTCGTTTGTATATAGGGTGGATTAAAGTTATATTGAACATATATATCACCCTACCCCCACACGTCGCCAGTGCTAACAAATGAGCAATACCCTTAATTTTCCTTCTTGTTGTTGTTTTTGTCTTGCAGTTTTACACCATTTTTCTGATGATGATAATGTTATACATGACATAACAAACCAGTGTAGGTGTAAATTCTCCATATTGAGACAGCCAAGATAAGTTTTCCTCAAATCCCTTTCGCGAGTCGAGTTAAAAAATTATCGAGAAATGTGTTTATTGAAAACACAACTTTACAGAAAGAGGGGTTACAAATGTTTTCCCACGATCTAAGTTAATCAGTAAATACTGCACAATAATGTCATGGGATTATGTGGACCAATCAGAATCATATAAAGTGATATGTTCACATGTTATACTGTCACGAATAAGATTAAACTGCACACACTTTAGGGTACCATGTACCGTACTATATTATATTATATTATGCTATATATATATATATATATATATATATATATATATATATATATATATATATATATATATATATATATATATATATATATATATATATATATATATATATATATATATATGTATATATATATATATATATATATATATATATATATATACACACACACACACACACACACACATATATATATATATATATATATATATATATATATATATATATATATATATATATATATATATATAACTTTGTGTATTCAATATAACTGATAAAAGCAAACCAATAGAGGCGAGAAAGAGAGAGAGAGAGGACATTACTTGGTGTGCACGTGATGAAGATGGAATGAGAGTATTGAGGCTGCCGTTCGATATAATTTAAAGAAAATAATACTAAGGAAAACATAATGATCAAAACAGACAAACAAGTGAAAAGTTAATTACATATTCACGTAACTAATGAAATGGAAACTTAATATACCAACATTAGAAAATATTTTGATGATTCGTAACTTGTGTATTGGTGAAATAACTTAAGATAACAAAAAAACTAAACATACATTAATGGGACAGACAAAAAAGATATTAAAAAAAGAACAACAAATCAATAAATAAACGTTAAGAATATTTCATTTCCACCTTCTTCGACTTTTATTTTTTCCTTCTTTTCTTTACAATGAATAAGGCTATTAGATCAGACACGGCTCATCTATCCATAACATAATTAAGTTTTAAAAAGCAAACTTGCACTCGCGTAAAGGTGTTTCTGTAAATGGACGGCATATTACCGTCGTAGTTGTCTAATCTTCATTCCACAATTATCGTGCCCAGTTCCCGGGGCTTGCATAACTGACGTCACTACAATGGAAACAAACTTTTGGTAACTTGTACAAAGCAAAACTATGCTGTAAATACATCGTGCTAAAATTCAGAGCAAATCTTGTTGTCCACTTACACGAAGTCGTGCTGCCAGTAACACCAATACCCACATAAAATCTATTTTATGCCGATTCCAAAGTACTAACAGGTAACAGAGATGTAGATGTTCAAACGTTAAAGAATGGTATATGAGACATATCTACCGCTGATGTGGAAAAAGCTTGAAGTGTTCAAGTTTAAAAGAAATCTCTCTCAATCGTTTGATATAATCGACGGATTACAGACAACAACATAATCAATCTCTCTCTCTCTCTCTCTCAGTCACTAAAATGTACTCATTCAAACTAACCCGTTATCAATCTCTCTCATATACAGAGACATCCACACTTCCGCACAAAAGAAGTATGTTTGTATGTCTTTATCATATGCTGCAATGGACTAGTAAATCTGAATAGCTACATACATGTTCGGGTTTGTATGCAATAACTCGGCAGGAAAGGACAAAAATGCCGCAATTTAAAAGTGAGCAGTTGTAAAGTATATATACTCTGCTACTTTAATATATACTGAATACACTTTTACATGCACATAGACGGATTATATGACATCATTTTTAATAAGGCTTCGATGAGCGTGGTACTCTGGGTAAAGATGTAGTTATGTTTGTCTCTCTCTTGGGGAAAAAATAAACATAACTCAATAAATTAAATAAAAAAAACCAATCGAACACACAAGCACAGAAATAAGCAATCACGGTTGTAGGATAAGAATCAATTTTGCTTTTTTAATTGCTAATGCTAAGTTGTCTCCACTTAATTTCCTTATCCAAATGCATTTCTTATTTTATAATAGGACATGATGGGTGGATTTTATACATATTCTTTGTTGGCTAGTAAATAAATGTATATATCCATGAAATACAACAGTTAATACGTTACTTTGTCAGTTACCCTGCTTCACCATCTTTCACGCATTCAGGATATTCTCGCCGACTTATTGGTGTGAAGTGTTATGGACGCCAATGATAATGGTAAATTGTTATTGAATCAGTCGAACACTTGTTGTGAACGGAATACATGATACTTATGTCAAGAGTGTTGTTTACTATATGATAACAAGTCATCTTACGTGCACTTGTGTCACGCGTATTGACCGCTGTTAAATCATCCAATCATATTCAAGCAGGATTTTCAGTTAAAGTTCATGTACGAAATACTTATAATTGAGGGACCCACCCATGCAATGATTTAAAACAATACGGCTGCATGTCGGGATTGTGAAATACATTGTAAAAGGAAAACATTAAAAGTGATAAAAGCGTTTTTTTTAGATATAAAAGTAGATAGATCCGATGTCCAAAATAATATAAATATACATTGAGACATGGATTTGTAAATTTCAAAACGGCATTAATTTTCAACATTTGCTGCAACATGTGTAGGTGAGAATATTTTGTACAAACCAAACGTAACTATTGCACTATATTAAACATGGAGTTTTCCCCTAGTAAGATAAATAGTTTGAGATCACAACAGTATTCTTATGGGATTATTATTATTATTATTATTATTATTATTATTATTAGTCAGTCATTAGTAGCCGCCTTAGCTGTTGTCATTCATGGCCGATATGTAACTCTATATTTTAAATCTACTTCGCTGGTGCGTTGGCATTTTATTACCTCAGTTAGTGTAGTTTTATAACTACATACACGTATATATTCCATACCTTTACTCTTTGTCTTCTTTATCATTTCAATCTTGTATCTGAAGAAATGTTTGCCGAGCAAGAAAAAATCCCACCGCTTCAATGTAAGAGAGCATAATCACGAAACATGGGTGTCTTGTAAATTTTCGTCTTCCAAGACTTGTAACGACCACTCTTACTGGTCTAAATATACAGGGGCCATAGTTCTTGTCAAAAAAACTTAACTGCAGAGAAAAAAGCCAGATATAAAGTGACCAGTTCTGGAATTTTAAACTTACATCCGTCCTCAGATTCCGTCTCTCCTCCACTTGGTAATACAACTAAGTCTTCCTCCAACCCACCGCACCTATTCGTAAAACACCGAATTTGTGGAGACTTTGAAATGGAACGATGATAGTAATTTCGAAGTATGCATGATCAATGTTTTCAAAAAAAGAACAACATATAGACTAGAATGTAAAACGGTGGCAAAGTAGGTATGGCCTTTATTTTTTTTATGTAAAGTTTTATGAGTAATCTTCTGGGTTTAAGTCAGCTTCCCGCACTTGTTTGATGTTGACAAAAACAAAGTGCCCATGGGTGCATAAGTTACACTTTACCAGTCAGCCTACATTTCTTATTACAATGCATAATGATCCGCTTGCCAACAGTGCCGTCGTGACACAGTTGTATGAATGGTCTCCGTCATACATCAATGGCGACGTTGCCATATAATGTATTTATGTTGTTGTTGTTGTTGTTGTGGGGTTTAACGCCATTTTTCAGCACACGATAGGTTATACATGGCGGCCAGTATTAATGGTGGAGGAAGAACCCGGGAAAACCCCGGAAAGAACCACCGACCCTAGAGAAGCTACTGGCAAGCTTTCTCACATACCCACATTGGCTGAATCTTAGACTCGAACCGCCGCAGACAGAGGTGAGATGGCAGTGATCCGTAACGAAGAGCGCTTTAGACCACTCGGCCACTCGGGGCCCCAATGTATTTATTTTATGTGTACATGTATTTATCGTTCACACCAACACGTATACCTGCCAGTCGACCGTCCACCCAGATCAAACAACTGTATCCGTGACATCCACGGCAATTTGGCAATCCAGCTGACCCAGCCGATAATACTGGTTCAACCAATCGCAGATATAGTGTTGATTGAAGTAGGTTTCGTACACACATACAGAACACATTATATTGTGAATAGAGCGACATTCAGCCAAAAGAGGTTTCCATAATAATAATTTCAAGGTGGATCTGTTTTTCTGTCCACTCTTGCATCTACCACCTGTCCCCCCAAAATAGTAATTATTATGCACAAGGAAGGTAGTTATGTTATCCTCACTTGTCAAGAGATACACTCAAGACATCAAACTCAACAAACAAAAAAGTGAATATTCAAAATATGGTCTTCGGACAATGTTTTGGTAGATATTGTTAATAGGTTTTGCTTATTCAATGATATATTCTCGGAAAGAAGAATTAGGTCTGTACTTGATGGGAAGGTTTTGTACACATCGCATATGTAATTGTTTGCTTAATAATTTGAATGCATATTTGCATGCAAAGAAACAGTGGACCATTTATTGCGTCATGTATCGTGCAATAATAAATATTACATGTTCAGAATGTTCACACAGGTTGGATGGTGTGACGCTCTCTGGAAGTAAATTATATCAGTATTATCTACATGAACATGTCCTGTCTTTGATGTGAAAGAAAACATGAATCATTTACATAAAGCATGTCTCGCTAGGTCGAGAGTTTTGTTATTAAATATTCATCTATAGTCTTATGTGCATTTTGTCGTACATATATATATATATATATATATATATATATATATATATATATATATATATATATATATATATATAGTCTGGTTCTAGACATTGCAGTCAACTTCAATTAGGATATTTAAAAATTAGACGGCGTTATGTGTGTCATAAATTAAACATTTTCCCTGCCTTGCAATTATTTGAAATAGTAATTCTAAATTTGGATGCATGTGATTAGTGGTAACCTGGCATAGATACATATATTAAATGCATGATATTTTAAATACACAATAAATATATATCCAAAATAATATATATTTTTTAAGCTAGTTTTTGATGTATCAAAACATGGGCTGTTTGTGTTATTGTGACCCCTATGGAACTATTTTGCAGTAGCTATATGTCGGGTTCTGCCAGAGCTGACATCAAATCATCTGTATTTCTACCATGATGGCAAAATAATGGGTGAAACTAGAGCATTTATTTCATCGCATTCAGCTAGACATACTTTAGTCACAAGGCTCAGTCTTTATGCAACCTGTGAACTTCTTCATACTCTCAAAGCAAAAATGTGCATGCGAGATAAGGAAATTTCAAAATACTAATGGAAGTGACACAATCTTGACTGATGCAGAAAGTTGAGTTTAGAACAGGATTGACATATGTAATGGGTCCGTAATGCATCTATTCGCGTATTTAAGTCTTGAGCCTTCAAGCATTGAGTAAACAAACCTAGCAGTAACATTTTATTCACAGATACAGAAAACAGATTCAACAATGCAGCTTAGAATTGCACCCAAATTCTTAAGAAAATCTGCCCCTATTATGCATAGCGTAAAATTGAATTTAAGAAATAACTTTACCTTTCTTGGCAAGAACAGTTTCCGTACATATTCGAAATATACACGACAGCAACGATCACCTCAGTGCACAATATATTTAACTTTCATTAACATGTTAACCACTTGTTTCTTATATTTATAAACCCAACATTCATTCGTTTTAACACTCTTACATGTGTTACTGTTTATTCGAGGAAAATGGCTCATGTGGACTTTATGATGACAGTAAAGCAAATTATGGAGTCGTAGATAATGTTGATGGAGGAAAAGCTTATGGTGTCAAGATTAAATCAATTTGTCTCTCTCCCACCCTTCCAGTTCTCTTTTCAAATAACTACTGAATACACGCACCACCATAATTGCATATACACTATATCTTCAACAATGTCACTCTTTACCTCCATCGATCGTTCTCTTTCATGTGCAAACCCAATCTAATTGATTTTCTCTCTTTGTCTCATAAATATCGTATACACTCTGAAGCATAAACGTATATGAGCTATATTTTTATGTTGTGATCTTCTTTACTGTTTCGCAACAAATATAACTGAGTTTTGCATGAAATATAAAGACTGGAAAGGAGAAAACTAACTTAGTTAAGAAGTGAGCAATCGATAGTAAAATATATGATTGTTACGGAAAATAAAGATACATTCAGATGTAAAAGGGCTGCCGATAAGACGACATTACTTCCATTATATTTTAGATAAGTCAAAAATTTCTAGATAAATCCTTATTACTGGCTTCCTCACTCTTGCACATTAAACGAATAACTTAAACAAAAACAAACACAATCAAACAATCCAATGCACAAATAAACAACTTTGGTTATCAATTGTAGGAATAAGAATTAATTTTGTATGTTTATGTGCCAGTGCAAAATGTATAATTTACTATAACATCATACTGAATAAAATACAGCAATGTACTGCTTATAAAATAATCAGATTTTAATTTGTTTGGTAGATTTCATAAATGTCTCGCGACTTTTTTGTCAGCAATCAATTATGAAAAGTGGATATATTAGTTGATATAACATCGTGCTCCACTGTCATCTAAGCGTTAAATATTGCTTTGCTGACTGATTTCACTGCAGTGTTCTGGCAGTAAATGCTTACGTAGTTAAATTAATCTGGTACATGATGTGAAAGGAACACTGTATAATTAAGACAAGGCAGAGAGCAAGTATGTGTTATGGTTTGTTTACTATATGATAACCAGTCGCCTTACATGCACTTATGTCATGTTCATTGAACGCAGCAAAATTGTCCAATCAAATGCAAGATTCAGTTAATGGTCTGCTACGTAACGTTATAATTGACAGCCACCCCCATGCAACGATTTGAAGCAATTCTCATGCATATACATATTATCTGGATCCTGGTTTGTCAAATATATGATGAATACACAATTGTTAAGGTAGTAAGAAATGTCTAGTTAAGTAGTAGAATACAAATATGAACTGTCAAAAACATTACAAGTATAAATTGGTACAGGGATCGAAAACTTTCAAACATACATTACTGTTCTGATATCTACTGTACCGATGGCAAACTTAAGTGCCATTTAAATTTAATCGTGAATGCAAGAGACTGCAAATAGTCTGCAAAAAATGAAGACACTTTGCGGCCAAAACAATTATGATAGCGGATGTCATTTTTACTATTATTATTATTATTTTTTCGTGTTCAGTGGCCGACTACACTATTGTCATTCGCGACCAGATAGGTACATATATTCTAAATCTACTTCAATGGTTCATTTGCCTTTTCCTTTATCAGTTAGCATAGTCTCATAACTCGTTATACTTACGCATACTATTTATATTTTTACTATTTATTTTTTTACTACTTATTTTTGCACGTTGACTTCTTTATTATTTCAAGCCAGAAAGTGACGAAACGTTCAACAATGATTACCAGTTTGGATGCAATAATCATCAAGATTTTTACAAAGGCGCTCTCGACTATTATGTCGAACAATGGGTACGATACAGTTGTCTTTTTATTTTAAGCAACCATCTTGGTCTAGATCCAGTTTCTCACACTTTTCTGATTAAGATGGAAATAAATGGTGTTTTGGGCGCAGTTTTAACGTTTCGGCCGACACAGTGAGCTACAACTTCCACTGACAATACATAACGTCCCGACTGCAGGCTGCCGGCGGTACTGCCCAGCAGTCAGAATACAGGAATAAGTATCGGCCACAGCCGATATCGTCAGCACAATTGTCATATAGTGTATATCTGGGTCACATCAACCAGTATAACTGACAGACAGCCGGCATACCATCCATCAAGATCAATCGACCAATCCAGCCGACCCGGCCGGTCACACCAACACAACCGAACGCACATGCTATACGGCTTCAGCTGACCCTACCGCTCTTATCGAGCCAGTTGAATGTTGAGGCTCAGCCGTCATTTGCAGCCTGGCAACCACTTATTAGCGACAATTCCAGTCTGAATCTCTCTGCCTATTCTGGCTATTCCAACATGCATATCATTTATACAACGCACTGCAGTTTCAGCACTGTCTTTGGCATGTGGTGGCCCTGGATGATGGGTAGTCTAAACAAGAAGCGTAAACTTCACAAATATACGTAGACTCAGACATACGAATGAATACTACATTTATTACACAGCATATATTATACATTCCAAGCTGCGACTGAGCACTTTAGAATGCCGTCTCATATTGTACAGCATCCTCGTTTAGCCGTTGAAGATGTTGTCGGACATCTGCCATTTATATTTCACCCGCGATCTTCCTAGATTGCTAAGTGTTTGATCGATGTAATAGCAAGGCAGTTTTGTAACAGCCGGTCAGCTACCGGCCGCTTTTGAAACAAATTGGTTTCGAAAGGATACAGATATGCATCACACGGAATGCTGGCAACGGATGTTGTTCTTATGCCAGTTAATATGTCCGGAAATTATTTATTTTCACTTTAAAATTGGTTTGCCTCTACCCGATCTCGGATCTCGGGCCATTCATTGCTTTGCAAAATGATCTCGGATACCCTTTAACGTCATAAATATGGCAGCATTCAAGACGACTCTGAATGCTTTAAACCCTACCTGAATATGGTTAGAAGAGATTATTTTTTGAGATGGTGATCGCTCATGCAATATTATCCAGCAACCCAGAGATCCTTCAACTATACATCAAGACTCCTTTCGCTAATGGACTAAAGCCGTCTTTAGAGAAAGGACGATTAACACCGCAGAATTATTGAGGCTAATGTCAGCCAAGAATACACTATAGCGAGTAAACTGCGGTCGTAACCATCAACCTAATGTAGAACATATGGGGGAGGGTTGCATAAAATGAGCAAACTAAGACTCCGTTTATCCAGATTAAATTAAAAGCGTATCTTCTGTTATATAATAAAGATGATCAGGAATAGAGATAGGGTCCGTTTAGCGACTCCTATTGAAAGCAACATAATCTCCTAAAATTGCTTTATTATTCTCATTTATTTCATTTACATAAAGGCACCCCATACATTGTTTTATCAGACAAGGCATAATTATTTGGCTAGAAGAGTATCGAGCTCAATGACATATCTACATCGATGTTGTGTTGATACTGTTAATGATGTGAGTTCTCATATGCATGGTAGGTTAATTATCAATGGAACAGGCGATATGTTGTGCAGAAGCATTTAATTGAACTTGATATGTTGATTGTGGAAGTTATATCTACACGTTGAAAATTAACAAAATGCTTGTCTTCAAATCACTATCATATTGTAAGCTAAACTGTCCTACATTTCAGTCATTGGCAAAAATTAATTAATGTCTCTTATTATTCATGTTTGGTCTCTGTTGGCATTAGCTTTTCCTTACAGCTCATTTTGACGACTATTGAGGTCAACTCGTATACTGTTTTTATATCACCCCTGACTAAGATCTCCCACATGTGACACTTACCGTTTGATAGCCATACAATTTGTGCTTATGGAATCCCCTGGACAATTACGTAGGGACTATTGTGCCATAGCATATCCCACAGAGGACATACATTCTCTATTTTCCAGCTATGTTATGTCATATAACTATTTGTTCTAAGGAGGGTTTGAAAACAATCCACCTCACCCACGATTTGTTCTAATTTGTCACATGTGACACTTACCGTTTGAGGCTATACACTTTATGCTCATGGAATCCCCTGGTAAGATCATCATCAGTAATAATGTCATTTAGATGAGTCATTGTAAGTGCAATGAAGTCACAATGATCAAACTATGTAATAACGAAATCTACTTTATGGCGGACACATGCAGGTATTAACAGTATAAAGTATAATATACTATATGTTAATAATGAAAGTGAAGTACTGTGGCTGTAGGACTCAGATAATTTTGAATATGTTACCGATATTAGACTTGTATTCAGATCAATATGCATCTGAATCTGACACCGATATTGGACCTTGAATGCTTCTCAGTTGCCTTGGATGTTGAAATAACTAGTAACATGCATAATGTACAAATGAACATACTTGTTAACACTTGATTTAGAAACAATAATGCAAGTTAGAATTATTGTATATGCATAAATAATTCTGATGTTCGTAAAAATCTCTGATAGTTCAACTTTACAAGATAAAAACGGGATAAGAATAATATCAGTAAACATCATTATAACAGCATATGTATCCAATATAAAACTAAGATTGATAAATAGAACAGCATCACATTTCTACCTTTTCTTACTAGGTACAATTATAACTCAACCCTGGAAGATTCCTATTCTAATAATATGTAAGTTATTAGAAAAAGTCATTGCGTTCATTATAATGTAAACGCAATGATAAGAGGGAATTTGCCTCAAAATTAACTCGGCAGAGGAATATATTTCGCAAACTGTAACATACAATGCAACCACCCATGGCTACAAGTAGAAAAAAGAAGAACAACACGGTTGCAATATTAGTATGAAGGAGGAATGAAGGTATAGAGAACGAAAGATTATAAAGAAACACTATTTCAATGTGTCAATGCTGATATGGGATATTGATTCAGCTGACTATACTGAAGTTAAATCAAATATAATTCAATGTGGTAACTAAACAAACAAGTCAGAGGGAGTTGACACTGCATGATACCCACGTGATGAATCGGAAATGCATATAATGATGAAGTCAGTTATTATAACATAAGAAGGGAAAAGTGAAAAGACAGAAGCAGAAACGGGCTAACACGGGAATATGTTTCTGCATATACAAGTAACCAATGAAACAGAAACTTAATTTAGCAAACTAAAATAGTCTTTTAGCAATTAATCACATGTTGATTAATATAGAAACATATCGTGAATGAAAATTAAAATACATTTATATGAATAGAAAACAAAGAAAAACAAATAGCAGTAAATGAAAGTTAAGACTTTGATTTCTTCTCCTTTCCGTTTTTCGTATATATTGTAAATGATTTTTCACCATGGACAAGACCATTAGGTAAGTTAAGAATCATCTTTCATACCACAATCTAGTTTACTAGAACATTTGCCTACACAACTCATGTGTGTGCTCCTGTCACTATAGTATCATGCTGAGTTATGCGAGTAAAAGCAAATAACACTAAAGAACGTGAGTTATTTTAGAAGAATATTGTACATTATTTACTCTTTCACGGCTTTCTCGCAGTGCCGTGTTAGGTTATGCATGCTGGTCTTGTTATAGTTGGGTTTAATGCTATTTTTCAGGGCCAGATAGGCTATGCATAGTGGACATTATATCTGGAGGTTTAACAACCCGTGCGTAGCCCGGTAGAAACCACCGTCCAACAAGACTAACTGGCAGTCTAACTGAAACACCGACATTGGCCAAGCGAGTGACGCAAACCATTATGTAAAGATTTGCTGTGACTGTGATACTTGTTATATTTATATCATTTTTATCCTTGTTATGTCTATATCTCTCGCTAATTGCCCGCTTACCCTAACATAGTATGTCTGTCTTTCTCTCTGTCTTACACACAGACACACACACGAACACACATCCTTCAGCATTACATATAGAGGCTATATTTGAATGCTTCATTATCATTTGCTGTGTTTCACTAATATATCGGATATGGGACAAGGCCGATAAAACTTATTGAAGAGTTTTGTTTACTGCATGGTAACCAGTCGACGTATGTGCTCTTGTGTTATGCATGTAGGACACTGATATAGTATCCGGTCATATTTAACCAGGATATTACATTAAATTTATGCTTAGTGATGTCAGACCTTAGACAGACAATCCTATTGTTTCCTTCTATATTATACAATCAATGCATGCTTATATATCTGAATAGAACGGTGTTCCATACTGCTAATGCATTATAGCCACATTTATTGTACTTAAATGATTTGAGATATTAAAGTTAATGATGACATTCGTCATCATCGTTGTTTTGGCATAGTTTAATATGATCTAAGTGCATAATAAATGGTGTTCGTACAATTTTTATTACAAGTCAAAACGAATGAATTTCCAATTAAAATCCTGTGATGCTCCAAAAATAATTTTTTGTATTGAACGTGTCCATTTGCAGGTAGTATATAACTTGCTAATGGGACAATGGCCAGGAATGTGGCGAACTCATTTGATGTATCGCAATAATATAATTAAAAATGTGAAAGACTGATTTCACTATTATTACAAATTTACTATTTATATCGAGAATTATTATTGAAAATTTTCTAATCCCAATGCATAATTTATATAAATAAACCGACCCGAACCAAATATCCGATTACAACAATAAGACTAATTACGCTTTGGATGTTAATGCATGATTGATTGATATTGCAGGTAAACACATTTATGTAAGAATCTATTTAAAAAAAAATAAAGCAAGGACGTAGGACAACCTCCTCTCTAAGACGTTTTAACAAGCTAGTAGGACATCATCCTCTCTAAGACGTTTTAACAAGCTAGTTATTTCCAATTTAAAAGCTAATATCCGACATTCAGATAGAAGTTAAAACTTTAACCTCCATTAGTAATATTCTGAATATTAAACTAATATCTAAGATACATGTTTGCCAGAACCTAAATATCACTGGTAGCGTAGACCACTAACACCAGTTTTGAAGAAGGTCAATTACAATATATATATATATATATATATATATATATATATATATATATATATATATATATATATATATATATATATATATATATATATATATATATATTGTTTCGTTTACTGCCCCCGATTACGTAAGTCAGGAACACAGAAATTGGTTAGAAGCCATGTTTATATGTTAAATTCCGCTGCTATAGTGGTCCTGTTCGTAATTGGTACGAGAGCCCAGCTTTTTGGGTGTCAAAAATCACATGTGGACGTTAAAAGTTTTTTTCAAGACAAAGAACTCCTTTTGACGTGGTAATGCTCACCACGCTGACAGAAGGCCGGAGCATTATCTGCTAAGTTGAATAGAAAGCGGTGGAAGCTATATTCAATCGGAATTGAAAGAGAATGTGGTCACCATTTCAACCCGAATCTAACTGTATACTGTAGACTAGAAACCCCCGTTATTGTGAAACATCGTGCTGAGAAGTTGTAGGAATAACTCCGGGAAAAATCACCTGTGAATTGGCCGGAAAACATAGGAAATTCTAAGGAAAGAAAGACAAAACTGCATAAAGGAAACCTTTAGGGGACAGACGTCCGGTGTGGTTAGTCTAGAGTCTTATGGATAGTGATGAATATAAACTAGTGTAGAAGTCGATTGTGAATCGAAGGCTAGGAAGAGAGCAGAATGAAGGAGGAGGAGGAAAATGTCGATGAGGAGAAACTGAAGAAGGACCAGTCAAGGAGAAGGAGTTAGGAGGTGAGTCGGAAGGAGGCAAGGAATTTGCGGGATAAGAGAGATACAGATGAGTAGAAAACAATGACAGGTGGAGAAGCAATAGGTTATCACTTGGTCGAGAGACAGAAGAATGCTTGGGAAAATATTATCATTTGATTATTGAATTATATTAATTTGTTATTCCTTTGAATTGCACCTTTATGTTCTCAATAATTTAACTGTCGGCATTGCTTATTTGGGGCTCCGAGCTTTACCTCTCTCTATCACTAATTTCACTTCCTACAACATCGAGCCTGGGTGTGACTTCCATAGTAATTTAACTAAAATATTGGGAGCACCCCATCCCAACCCTACCAAACACCACAGTGTGCACTTCGTCCGGGATATGAATTAGACATAACTATTATCTTTGTGACCTAAAGTTGTATTTGTTATGAAGTGTTAGTGAGATAGTTGTGAGATATTTCCGATACTGTGTATTCTGAATTTTTATGAATTATTTTATTGATAATGTTATAAATTGATATGTGCATGCGTGGTAAACTTTAATTACTTGAAGTAATTGTGAAGCAAACATCGGGTAAATTATCTTACTTGAGCAAATTTAGTGGTGTCAACGGGTAAATGTATGGTTAGGAAAGTATAGCATTTATCAATTGTTTAGTAAGTTGAGACAAGGTATCACCTACTGTTCGTATCATACTAAATTGGCTACAGAAAGACAGATGATTTAGGAGTACCGTGCCATAAGCTCAGAAGATCTCGGGTAGGAGGGAGATCGCCAGGGAGCGTTTATACAGGAAATAATCAAGGAATGGAAGGCAGAAAATCAGCGAACTTATCGTCGCTAGTTGAGTTTTTCTAGCAGAGAGAGATCATAGGACGCTCGAAGAGATCGCCAGCATGGGGGAAAGATACGAGCAAGCACACTCGAAAAGTGGAGGTTCCTGGGGTGCGGACCGACCCGGACCCACTTTGGTCGCGCCAGGTGGGTGAGGGAGAGCCGGCGGCCTGTAACCGACAGGGTGTTGAGAAGGTCGGAGGGATATTCGCAGGTAAGGTTGCCACCCATAGACCATGACAGGCCTCACCCACGAGAATTGGCCTTGCAGTTCGGCGAGGGCCGCCGACGTGATACAACTGAATGGTACGGGGCATTTTGCCAGGGACTGTCCCAGGACCAGGCAGGCCCAGGTTAATGTCGTCGCTAGGAAAGAGTGCGAGCCAGAGAATAGATGTAACCCAGCAAACCTCGCGTCTTCACCTGTCAACGGAGAATGTACCACCATCTTGTATGACGCTGTGTGTCGCGTTCCAGCCATTATCGACAAGAGATTCGTGAAGCTTGAGGGTTACACAGGGACGGTAATTGAAGTCCAGTAACGAACAGCGTGCGTGACTCATCGCCAGTGGCAGTCATTAACATCAATTCACCGTAAATGAAATGGAAAATTGAAGCTGAGTACTTGATTGGACTAGCCCATGACGTCATACTGGGATGTCGTAATGTGTTGCCACAACCGAACCCCGAAACATGCCCACCGATGCTAGTGAGTGATGTGGAAACCAGGTTAAAGAATCGACAGATGATAGGTACGCCGATAGAAGTTACGTCGACACTGGTCAGTAACGTACTTTCAGCCGAATTGAGGAAGCTAGAGCAGGAAGACGCAAATCTGTTTCAATTGCACAAATACGCTGCCGAAGGAACGGATAAAGAAACTCCGAATGGCGCGGTGAAGTTTGCATATAAGAAAGGGATCTTGCATCGCCACGCTAGGAAAATATCAAGGGAAGACACATGGGAATTGCCAAGACGCGTGACAGTCTTGTCAACGAATTCTACTGGCCATGGGTCGGGGAGATGTTAAGCGGTTCTGTCTCTCCTGTGACAAGTGTCAGAGAATGACACCAAAACGGATCATCGACCCGTCTCCTTGGTGAGTAGACCCCTTATCGATGAAACATTTAGACGCGTAGCGATGGACTTAGTCGGACCGATAAAACCGGCGTCGTCGCACGGAAATCGTATACTTAAAGATCGTAGATTACACTAAACGCTAACCGCAGGCGGTCGCGTTGCGTTCTATTGATTCGGAAACCGTCGTTGGGATTTGGTCAAGAGCCTGAGTGGCCGACGAGTTCCTGACCGATCAAAGGAAACAATTCATGAGTCGCGTGATGGCTGAGGTGAACTTGCTGATGTCGATTAAGCACCTCACGACCACACCGTATCACCCCCGACGTAACGGACTGGTCGAACGGTTCAACGGGACACTGAAAAACACGCTCAACAAGATGTGCGAAGGACGCCCCAAAGATTGGGATCGGTGTACTCCTTCTATGGTTTTTGCAAACCGGGAAGAACCACAAGCGAGTTGAGGGTTTTCTCCTTTGAACTCTTGTATAGGAGGACCGTACGTGGCCCAGTCGCCGTAATGAGATATATGTTAACGCACGATCACGCTGTTGAAGTTTCTTCCCTCACACAGGATAACCTCAAGCGAACGAAGGCGCGTCAGGCGAAGACTTACAACAAGCGCGCAAAACCGCGTCAGTATGAAGTAGGGGACAATGTGTAAGCGATGTTGCCCGAAGTGCAGACGAATTTTCAAGTATCTTGGCGAGGTCCGTACATCGTAACCGGGAAGGTCGCAGGTCAAACCTATCGGATCCAACTAACGAATAAGGAGAAGCTGTACCATGCCATTATCCTTAAGTGATACCGGAAAAGAGAGACCGTCAGCGATATTGTCGTTGCCACGATCCTCAACGAGGACTCGCATGGCAATATGGAAGGTGCTAACACTGTCACGGGCTCTCCGTTAGCGAGGGTTGAAACAGCCTCGGACGTGGAGAGTGACCCCATGTTGATTGCCGTACAGCGGGATGAGATAAAGACGTTGCTGGCCGGGTATTCCGATGTGATTACATAAATACCCGGGAGAACGTCATTTGTCGAGTTCGCAGTATCAGATGCAAATCAGGACGTTGCTTTGATTTTGTTCTTTTATTACGTGTAGTAATCCGCATTTGCAATTGAAGCAATGTTGGGGGAATAAAATCCTGAATTTATTCTCAAACGTGGGGGAGTTGTCAAGTTGCCTGCCTGTGATTACGTAAGTCAAGAACAAAGGAATTTGTTAGAAGCCATGTTTATATGCTGGACCCAGCAGCTATAGTGGTCCTGTTCGTAATTGTTACGAGAGTCAAGCTTTTTGGGTGTGAAAAATCACATGTGGACCTTGAAAACTTTGTTCAAGTACAAAGGAGCCTTATTGACATCGTAAATCTCACCACGCTGACAGACTGCCGAATAACTGTTAGCTAAGTTGAATAGAACAGGGTAGAATCGATATCCAACCGGAATTGAGAGAGGGTGTGGTAACCATTTCATCCAGAATTTAACTGAGTACTTTAGACTAAAAATCCCGGTCCCTGTGAAACATCGTGCTGAGAAGCTGTACCACTCGTGCAAATGGCAGGAACATTTAGGAATTTCTAAGGAAAGACAAAGCTTCGTAAAGGAAGCTTTTAGGGGACAGACTTCCGGTGTGGTTTAGTCCCGAGTGTCTAGGAAAGAGACGAAATATAGTATAGTGGTGTTTTCGATTGCGAATCGAAGGTTAGTCGTAGAGAGAGTGACGGTGGAGGAGGAAAGGAGTCTAGGAGGAAAAATTGGGGAAACATCATTCATTGAGAAGGAGTTAGGAGGGAAGTCGGAAGGAGAGCAGGAATTATCGGGATAGGAGAGATACAGATGAGTAGAAAACAAGGACAGGTTAAAAAGCGATCTCACACTATAAATCACAGGATGCAATAGGCTATCACTTGGTCGAGACGAAGAAGAGTAATTGGGAAATCATTATTATTTGAATATTTAATTGTATTAAATTGTTATACCTTTGAATTTCACCTTTTTATATTTGGATATATATTTCGGATTAACTAGGGTTTAAGTAACATTATTATAAATGTCTCTTAAATGATCACTTTGTACTGATTTAAATAAATTGGTTGTTGATGTTGGCTTATACAATGGGTTTCACTTCATTTTAGTTACTCAGTTTTTGACCCAAATTCCGAACGCATTATCAATCATAATCGAAATATATTAAGAAGTATTGACTTTAATATTGGCTTTTCCTTAAAACATTTAGTAACGCCTATTGAGGTCAACTAGGACACTGTTGATATGTCATCCTTGACTGAGGTCGACAACTTGTTACACTTAAAGTTAGGGGCTGTTAACATATTATTGAGTTCCTAGCGCATCCCGGATAATAACATATCGAACATTCAGCTATAGGCTTTCTCACTGCGTATATATAGTCTCTTGTTATCAATGTCAGTTATGTTATTAACTATTTGCCCTTAGGGGGGTCAGAAAATAATCCATCTCACCCGCGATTTTCTTTTCTAATTGGTTTATGAAAACCGTCTACAATAAGGTCATCAGCAATAACGTAATTTACATGACTCCTTGTAAGTACACTGAGGTCAATATAATCAAACTATGTAATAACGAAATTTAATGTATAGCGGACATATACAAGTGTTAAATGTACAAAATCCAACATGATATCTGTTCATAATGTAAGCTAATTATTTTGGCTTTAGGAATCTGA
This sequence comes from Sinohyriopsis cumingii, assembly GCA_028554795.2. Lineage (NCBI taxonomy): Eukaryota > Metazoa > Mollusca > Bivalvia > Unionida > Unionidae > Sinohyriopsis > Sinohyriopsis cumingii. The sequence continues at coordinate 406,226 of JAPYKE020000205.1, forward strand.
ATCGGGTCCCCGAGTGACCGAGTGGTCTAAAACGCACTCCGTAACAGATCACTGCCATCTTACCTCTGTCTGCGTGGGTTCGAGTCTAGTATTCAGCCAGTGCGGGTATGTGAGTAAGCTTGCCAGTAATTTATCTTGGGTCGATGGTTCTTCCCGTGGTTTTTCGGGTTCTTCCTCCACCATTTATACTGGTCGCCATGTATAGCCTCTTATGTGCTGAGAAATGGAGTTAAACCATACAACAACAATAACAACAAGATACAGCTCAGGACGAACCCGAATCTGATACCGATATTTGACATCGATTCCGCTCAGAATATATCAGTATCTGATATCGAGGTTGGACCAGGATTCAGCTCAATGTTCTCGGATAATGTACGAACTAGAAATAACCATAATGTACAAATGAACAAAATTGTGAACACACGATTTGGAAACAATGGTTTATGTTAAATTAATTTTAAACATACCCAATGTAAAAGGAAGATTGATAAATAAAGAAACATTGCATTTCTGCCTTCTCTTACTAAGAACAGTTCAAATGCTATCTTGGAAGAGTCCGATTCTTATGTCATATGAAATATTTAAACAAGTCTTTGCGTGCATTAATTTAAAGTCAGTGATAAGACGGATTTCGCCTCGAGATAAAACTCTGTAGAAGAAAACAGTTCGTAAACTGTAACAAAATATGCAACCTCCTATTGTTACATGTCGAAGAATGAAGAAAGACGCAGTTACAATAATATTATGAAGGAATAATGAATGTATAGATAATGAAATATAATAAAAAAGCAATATATGAATGCATCAGTGTTTAGTTTTGATTTTAATTCAACTCAGCAGACTGCAGCAAAATTCATATATAATTCAATATATCTGATAGAAAGAAACTAAACTAGTGGGATCGATGTGATATTACATGATATCCACGTGATGAATAGGAAATTCTTATAATGATGTAGCCATTTATTATAGTTTAAACAGTTAAAAGAAAAACGAAACAAGATGTAACTGACAAGAACGGGTATAGATTATAATATGCATATGCAACTAATGAAACGGAAAAGTAAATTAACAAACTAAAAGAGCATTGGTCACTTTAGAACAATACACTGATGAATGTAAATTAGCATACATTTATATGAACAACGTAAAACAAACACCAATAAATAAAAGGTATGACTATTTGATTCCTTATTTTTTTCTCTTATCGTATTTAGTATGACTTATTTACCACAAACAACAATATTAGGTTAGTTAAGATTTATCTTTCATGCAACGATCACGTTTACTGGAAGAGATACCTACACAATCATTTTGTGCAAAGTATTATGCTAGGCTAAGCGTGTAAACGCAAAAACGCTGATAGACGCGAGTTATTTAAAACAGTTTTTTTACACTAATTATTCGCGCACACCTCACACGACAGTGCAGTGTTAGATTATACAATTTGTTTTTGTTACATTTGGGTTTAGCGCCATTGTTCAGCACATGATTATCTATTCATTACGGCCAGTATACAGAGTGTTGAAAGAACACGGAAAAGCACGCTAGAAACAACCGACCCATATGAGTTACTGGCTAGCTGACTCACATACCCACTTTGGACCAACCCGATACTCAAATAACTAAGGAAAGATGTGCGAAAACAGGGATGTGTTAAAGCGGGCACTTTAGACGAATCGGCCGCTTGGAACTGTAGCCATTGCTTCTATACTAAATAGCTCAGATAATCGAAATTGTAGAAAAGAAATATTGATTGAAACTGGTAAAATAAACAATTTGAAATTAAACAAATATACAAACTATTAATTGCAAGGCATGTAGTTTCTACATAACACGTAGTGAAGAAAACAACTTTATAGTCAGTCATTGCTAGGTTTAACAAGGGAGACCGACTGACTAAAGACTCCCCGATTTCGATAATAGGCGAATTATGTGTATGAGAGAGGGTGTAAGCAAATATGGTAAGTCTAATCACAAAACACTCAATCAACGCACAACAATACTACATGGGATTCAGACTAACTCAAATTAACAAACCGATTCTAGCAAGTAAATAGTTGATAGATAATTAAAGCAACTTAGTTTATATGGGAAGAAACTTAGAGAAAAAGAGAAATTTAAAATATACATGTTTGTTAAATCTCTCCCCCCTCTACCTGTCTCTGTCTCCATCTATCTCTCTCTGGCTAATTTCACACTCACTCTAACCGGTTCTCTTTCAATATGAGGGGCTAATTGCACACTCACTCTACTTACTTCTCTCTCCATCTCTCACTATCTCTCTATCTAATATCAGACTCACTCTAGCCCATTCTCTCTATCTGTCTGTCTGTCTCTATCTCTGTGGCTAATTTCACGCTAACTCTAATCTGTTCTCTCTATTTTTTCTTGCCAGTATGACTATCGTTCTCCCACTCTCTATCTCTCCCTGTATGTTCCTCTATCCCTGTAGCACTATACAAACACTCACGCACACACACACACACACACACGCACACGCACGCACACACACACTCCATCACAAACACAGGTAGGCTTATATTAGTACGTGTCTTATTATTTCCTGTGTGGGGCTATTCAATCTTATTTGAAACAAGACAGATAGCAATTATTTGAAAAGTTTGGTTTACTATATCATAAGTAGTCGTCTTTGGTGCCCTTGTGTAATGAATGTAGGACACGGAAAAAATATCCAGTCATACTCATGCAGGATATTAAATGAAAGGTCTGCTATGTAATATTACATCTGAGACACACCCATTGCAAGTACTTGAAATAATACTGCATAAACAAATCGGCGAGATCTTGTCTTTGTGAAATATTTCATAATTGCAACATTTATAAGATTATACGAAATGTTCATTCAAAGCCGCGAAAATATATACATTCAAAGCCAAAATGAATATAATTTACATTTATATATGCATTGAAAAATGGAAAACATACTTTGTTATGTTTACTGCAACAGTCAAGACTTAAGTTTTCATATTGTGTACAAATCAAACGTGTTCATATCTCTTGAGACCACATCTAATCTTTTCTAAATAAGTAAAACGATACGAGCCAAGAAAACGTAACGGACACTGGTATCGTTAGTCAATACTTTGTGGCGGCTTCATTACTGGCAATCGTGACATGATATGTGACTTTTTGTACTGAACATAATTATTAAGGGCTATGAAATTTATGTAACTGTTAGTGAATTCTCGTAACTTCTTTTATACACACAATTTGTCCTTCGGGTTTCCAGTCCAAGGCCAATTGCTACCAAAGACTTCTAACAAACGGATGTCGAAGTTGCCTCACTAGGCACTCAACATGAAGAAGTTAGTGTGAGGACTGGTTGGTTAGGTGTGAGGATAATGTGGCTGGGTGGGTGATGATTATATTTGACTGCGGCAAGATGAATCAATGCTAGACATTAATATAAACTGACACACATGCATCGTAGTGATATGACTGAAAACATTGTTAACTCTACGTTAAAATCCAAATCACACACACATACACACATACACAAAATTTATCGTTGACATTTGTATGTTATGAACTGAGGTCTGTCTATGAAGAATATTTAGTCAACGGCAAACCTGACAGCCGATTAAAAGTGAGGAAGCATAGCAATCAAATAGGTATATATTGCTTAGGCTTGAATCATCACATTAGAGCGTCCTTTACTCAGATTATTATGTTGCAAGATTTACACTTGCAAATGTTAATGTGGATATGCATTATGACGAAAAATAACCTAAAGTTTATTGTAGAAATTTCGAAATTGGGAGTGTTATACGTTTAAAGCAAGCAATTGTACGACAGGGATGGTTTACGTAGACTTTGTCCATATATATGTCCATGGCTAATTAGATTGCAAATAATGTGACATGGGTCTAACAGAGTTTACACAATATTGATTTCGAAGTGGATCTGTCTCTCTGTTTTGTGTCTCTTGGTTTGAAATAGTCAAGACACTAAGAAAATGATAACAACGTGATATCCTTATTAAAACACAAATTGTTAAGAACTTATTAGATATAATCTGGAAATGTTACACATATTTCTTGTTGAATAAAGATTTTAATTGACATTGTCATGAAATCCAACAGTAGAGAACTTCTAAATCATTTATCCTGCTCTAATATCTGTCACGTGTTCAAAATGTTCATGCTGGTTGGTTGGTACGATGCCGTTTGGAAATAAATGATACGTTTTGTATCAAACCGGATAAGTCAAGCCATGGATTTGACAGGAAAATTGAAGAATTAATATAGCACATTTATTTTATATGTCAAGAACTTTGTTGACTAAATGTTCATCAATTGGCTGACACACACACACACACACACACACACAAATATATATATATATATATATATATATATATATATATATATATATATATATATATATATATATATATATATATAACTGATACATAATTATAGGCATAACAGTGATAATGATAATGATAAAACTGATTATGACGATAATCACACTAATATATTATAAGATTAAGTTCTAGATAAATCCGTATTACTGGTTTCCTAACTCTCTTGGACATTAAACGAGCAACTTAACAAAATCTAAAACAATCAATCAATGCAAAACACAAATAAGTAACCTTGGTTATCAATCAATATTAGGGTAGGGATGAATATTGTCTGGTTTCGTGCCGGTGCAAAATTTATAATATAATATAATTATTATCAACTCATACTGAATAATATATATCAATGTACTGCTTATAAAATGATCAGATTTTAATTTATTGGTTAGATTTCATAAATGTAGCACGAGTTATTTGTCAAAAATCAAGTATGAAACAACGGAAAAATTACTAGATTGTTCATCTTGCTACAATGTCATCCAAGCGTTCAAGAATTTTTCGCTATTTGATTATATTGCAGTCTTCTGGAAGTAAGTGGTTATGTAGTTAAATGAATCTAGTACATGATGTGAAAGGACTAATGTATCCTTTGGTCATATATATTGAGTTTAGTCTACAATATGATAACGCGTCGCCTTGCGTGCACATATGGCACGTTCACACAACGCAGCTAAAATGTCTAATCAAATGCAAGTAGGCTATTCATTTAAAGGTCCACTACGTAACTTTAGAATTGATAGCCACACTCATGCAAAGATTTGAAACAATAATGATGCACAAGCATATAATCGGGATCCTGGTTGGTCAAATATATTATGCATGCACAATTGTTAGGGTAATACGAAAATTCAACATAAGTAGTATAATCAAATTATTAACTGTCCAAAACATTACAAATATAAATGGGTACAATGATCTAAATCTTTCAAATATACATTAATTGTATGATACCTACAGCACAAATAGCAAACTTAAGCGCCAATGGAATGTAATCGTGGCTCTAGAGACCGCAAATAGTCTTCAGCAAGAAGAGAAACGCTTTGAGGCCAAAAGAATTATCTTAAGGATATTATTTTTATTAGCGGCAGTAGTAGTAGTAGTATTAGTAGTATTAGTAGTAGTAGTAGTAGTATTCCGTGTTTAGTGGCCGAGTACGTTATTGTCATTCGGGACCAGATAGGTAATATATATCTTAATTTACATCGATGGTTAATTTGCCTTTTCATTCCTCAGTTAGCATAGTCTCATACCTCGTTATACTTATGCATACTATTTATTTTTGCACCTTGACCTCTTTATCATTTCAGCCTGGTATGTGGCGAAAGGTTCAACAATGATTACCAGTTTAGAAGTATGCACCATCATGATTATTACAAATGTGCCATCGACAAGAATATCGAACAGTGTCAACGATAATGTGGTCTTTATTTATTTTAAGCAACCATCTAGGTGTAGATCCAGCATCGCACACTTGTCTGATTAAGAAGGAAATAAATGGTGTTTTTGATGCAATGTTTGACATTTCGGCCCACGCAGAGAGTACAACGTCCACCGGCAATACATAATGCCCAGATTACCGGCTGCCGACAGTACTGATCATCCGTCAGAATACAGGAATAAACATCGTAGACAGCCACTATCGTCAGCCAAATTGTCATATAGTGTATATATGTGTCACACCAACCAGTATAACAGACAGCCAGCCGGCAGACCATCCATCAAGATCAATCAAGCAATCCAGAAAACCCGGTCGGTCGTACCAATTAAACTAACCGCACAGGCTGTACCATTGCAGCTGCCCTTACCGGACGTATCGAGATAATTGAATGTAGTGTAACTGCCGTCAGTCGCAGCATGACAACCACCTATTAGCGACAACTTCCGTTTGAATCTCTTATATACTGCCTTTTTTGGCCATTACAACATGCATATAATTTATACCACAAGATGCAGATTCAGCATTGTCGTGAGCATGTGGTGGCCCTGGATAGTGGGAAGTCCAAAGAAACAAGAGCATACCTCACACAGAGAATTAGACTCAGACATACGATGTAAATCTAACTCTATTATAAAGCATATAGTTTATATTCCAAGCTGATATTGAGCTCTTTAGATTGCTGTCTCCTATTGTACAGCATCCTCGATCAGCTGTTGAAGATGTGGTCGACATCTGTCATTTATTTTCCACCGCAAACTTCCTAGATCGCTACGTGTTTGATCGAGGCAATATCAAGGCAGTTTTATATCAGCCGGTTAACTACCAGCCGCTTTTGAAGCAAATTGGTATCGGAAGGATACTAATATTTATCACACGGACTTCTAACAATGGATATGGTTCATATGCCAGTTAATATCTCGGAATATTTCATTTCATTTCAAAATTGGTTAGTCTGTTTCCGATCTTGATTTTCGCGCCATTCATCGCTTGGCGAAAAGATCTTGGATACCCTTATACTCATCTTCATAAATATGGCAGCATGCAATTCGATTTTGTATTGCTTAAACGCTACCTGGAATATAGTTAGAAGAGGCTCTCTTTTTTGGTCGTGGTCATTTAAGTAATACTATCCAGCAAGCCAGCGATCCTTCAACTATCAATCCAGACCACTTTCTCTAATGGACTAAAGCCGTCATTAGAGAAGTGACGATTAACCCGCAAATTTATTGAGGATAGTGTCTGCCAAGAATACAATATAGCAGACAAGCGAGCAAACTGTGGTCGTAATCATCATGTTATTGAAGAAACATACGGGAGATGGATGCCTAAAATGAATAAACTAAGACTCCGTTTATCTAGATTAAATTAAATGTTTTTATTCCGTTATATAAAAAAGATATCAGGAATGGATATAAGGTCCGTTTAGCGACGCGTATTGAGAGCAACAGAATCTCATAAAATTGTATTATTATTTTCATTTATTTAATTTACAAAAGGCACACCATACATTCTTTTATCAGTAAAGCCATATTTATTTGGCTAGATGAGTATTGAGCTCAATATCATCTCTACATCGATGTTGTCTTGACGCTTCTGATGCTTTGAGAGCACATGTCCATGGTAGTTTAATTTGCAATGGAACAGGTGATATTTTGTGCAGAAGCTTTCAATTGAACTTGACTGGTTAAATGTGGAATTTGTGTCGACTCGTTGACAAATAACAAAATGCTTTTCTTCAAATCAACATAGAATTTTAATGCTATACTTTTCTGCACTTCAGTTACTGCCAAAGTTAATTAATGTTTCTTATTAGGTATATATTTATAGACATTTTTAAAATTAGCTTTTCCTTACAGCATATAGTGACGCCTATTGAGGTCAACTAAAACAACGGTTACTCTGTCACACTCGATTGAGATCGGCCACTTCTAACTCTTACGGTTTGAGGCAATACATAAGGACCATTTTCTCATAGTATATCCCACTGAAGACATACAACCTCTATTCTCTAGCTATGTAATGCCATATAAATATTTGTTCTAAGGATGGTTTGAAAACATTCCACCTCACCCACGATTTATTATAATAGCTTTATGATAACCGTCACATTAAGGTCATCATCAGTACTAATGTAATTTAGATGAGTCCTTGCAATTGCAATAAAGTCAAAATGACCAAAATATGTAATGACGAAGTATATTGTATGACGGTCAGATACAGGTCTTAACTGCATAAAATATAACATACTATCTGTTCATAATGTAAGCGAAGTATTGTGGCTGTATGAATAAGATACTTCTGAATCTGTTAGCGATATTAGACCTGTATTCAGATCAATATGCATCTGAATCTGACATCGATATTGGACTTTGAATGCTGCTCATTTGCCTTGGATACTGAAGGAACTAGTAACATGCACAATGTAAGAATGAAAATATTTGTTACCACTAGATTTAGAAACAATAATCCACGTTAGATTAATTTTTTATGCATAAATAATTATTATCTTCGTAAAAATCCCTGATAGTTCAACATTACAAGATAAAAACGGGATAGGAATAATTTAACTAAACATCATTACAAAAGCATACTTATCCAACGTGAAACTAATATTGATAAAAAGAGCAGCATTTCATTTCCACATTTTCTTACTCGGTATATTTCTAAAGCTACCCTGGAAGATTCCGCTTCTAACAATACGTGAGTTATTAGAAAAAAGTATTTGCGTTCATTATAATTTAAAGTCAATGATAAGACAGAATTTGCCTCAAGATTAACTCAGCAGAGGAAAATAGTTCTCAATCTGTAATATAAAATGCTACCTCCCATGTCTACAAGTAGAAAAACGAAGAAGGACACAGTTGTAACATTATTATGAAGGAATATTGAATGTATAGAATATAAGATATTATAAAGAAACAATATATAAATGTATCAATATTTAATATTGATTCAGTTGACTAGACTGAAGCTAAAATCAGATGGAATACAATATTAATGATGGTAACGAAATAAACAAGTCAGAGGGAGATGACGTTATATGATATGATACCAACGTGATGAATCGGAAATACATTTAATGATGTTGTCATTTATTATAATTTAAGAAGGGAGAAAAAAAAGACACAACAAGAAACGGGCTAACAAGGGAATATGTTTCTCCATATACAAGTAACTGATGAAACGGAAAATTAATTTAACAAACTGAAAGAGTATCTTAGCAATTACTCCCCTGTTGATTAATATAGTAACTATGGTGAATGTAAATTATGATACATTTCTATGAATAGAAAACAAAGAAAAAGAAATAGCTTTAAATGCAAGTTAAGACTTTGAGTTGTTATCTTTTCCGTGTTTCGTATTGAGTGTAGATGTTCTTTACCATAAACAAGACTATTAGGTAAGTTAAGAATCATCTTTCATTCCATAACCTAGCTTACTAGTATGTTTACCTGCACAACTTGTTTGTTCATGTCACAATAGAACTATGCTGCATTATGCGTGTAACCGCAAATAACACTGACGAGCTTGGGTTATTTTAGGAGAATATTGTACATTACTTATAAATGCACACCTTTCATGAAGTGACGCGTTATGTTATGCTTGTTTTTCTTGTCATATTTGGGTTTAATGCTATGTTTCAGGTCTAGATAGGCTATGCATAGAGGCCATTATGTCTGGTGGTTTAATAACCCGAGCATAACCCGGTAGAAACCACCGTCCCACAAAAAGCTATTGGCAGTCTAACTGAAGTACCAACATTGGCCAAGCCAGATAAGCGAACCATTACGTACAGATGTGCTGTGAATGTGATACTTGTCATATTTATATGATTTGTATACTTGTTAAATCTCTATCTCTCGCTAGTTGCCCCTCCCCCCCCCCTGCACTCAAACATAGTCTGTTTGTTTGTCTATGTTATACATACTCACCCACGTAGACACTCACTTCAGCATTACATATATAGGTTATATTTGTATGTGTCATTATCATTTGCTGTGTTGGACTAATATATCGGGTATGGAACAAAGCCGATAACACCGATTGAAGAGTTTTGTTTACTATATGGTAGCCAGTCGCCTTATGTGCACTTGTGTTACGCATGTAGGACACTGATACATTATCCAGTCATAGCTGAAAAGGATATTAAATGAAATTTCTATTTTGTGACGTCACAACTTTGAAATACTGTCCATTTATTTCCTTCTATACTATGCAATCAATTTCTGGCTGGATATCCTAATAAAACGGCGTTACGAACTGTCATAAATTATAGACAGATTTCTTGCACTGCATTGATTTGACATATTAGGGTTTAATTATGGCATGCGTCATCGTCGTTGTTTTGTTATAGTTTAATATGATCTCAATGTATAATACTTGATGGTCCTAAAGGTTATGTTACAAGTCAAAACGTTTGAATTTCCAATTTAAATCCTGTGATGCTCCAAATAAATTTCAATGCTGAATGTGTCCATGTTCCCGTACTCTATTACGTGATAGTGGGGCAATGGTCTGGAATGTGGTGAAGTCATTTGATGTATCACAATAATATAATCCAATCTGCGCTCGACTGAATTCACTATAATTACAAATTTACGGTTTAATTATTATTGAACATTTTCTAATCCCAGTGAATAATTTATATAAAAAACACCACAGAAAAATTAAACACAGAATACAACAATAAGACTAATTACACTTCGGATGTTAAGTCAGGATTAAATAGCATTGCAGGCAAACAAATTTATATAAAAATCTAAATGAAGAAATAATGCAAGGACGTAGGACAGTTTCCTCTTTAAAACAGTCTAAGTTGTCAACAAGCTAGTTATTTGCAAGTAAGAAAAACTAATATCCTACATTCAGATAGACGTAAAAATGTTTACCTCCGTTAATAATATTCTCGGTATTAATCTATAATCTTAGATAAATATTTGACATGTTTTATATTCTTTAGAACCTAATGTCACTGGTCGCATAGACAACTAACACGAACTTTGACGAAGGTCAATTACTATCTATCTATCTACATATATATATATATATATATGTGTGTCTGTGTGTGTGTGTGTGTGTGTGTGTGAAGACTATTGTTCTTTATTCCATACATTCCACTATTGTAAATGTGTGGTGTACTTTAGGGTTTATTTGGAATTTAAGTTACATTATTACAAGTGTCTCTTAAAATAGCACTTTGTACCATATAACAATGAATTGTTTGTTTTTGTTGGCTTATACTATGGGTTTCATTTTATTCATTTTACTCAATTTAAGACCTAGACGCATAACGTATTTTCAATTTTCAAACACAATCCAAATATGTATTGTGGTTGTGGGATGTGAGTAAAATCTAATTGATTTATATATTTGAGACATTGCACAAACACATGCACACACACCCACCAACCCCATATATATATATATATATATATATATATATATATATATATATATATATATATATATATATATATATATATATATATATATATATATATATATATATATATATATGTATGTATGTATATATATATATATATATATATATATATATATATATATATATATATATATATATATATATATATATATATATATATATATATATATATATATATATATATCGATATATCTATATCTGTCTATATATACATATATATTTACCGTCAAGTAATACTATTTCATCCTAATTTATCACATATTTTATATCCAACAAAACTTAATGAAACGATTACGGTACGAAATAAGCCTAATACTGACATAACTTTTCATCTGATGTTATACAATAATTCATAAATAAAACAAATGCAAAATATGTTTACGTCTTCTCCAATATACAAAATATGGAATTGTGTGTCAGTTATCATTTTGAGGAACATACTTGCATATGTATTACTGAACTCTTTTTAGATGCATCTTTTCTTATAATGTTAACCTAAAGAGGAAGTCAGTATAAAATGTTTGTTACAGCATATATGTCAATATACAACAACAATTTTTAGCTTCAAGTATTCGATATGTTAATGAGGAGGAGGAGCTTAAGATACAAGCAAATTGAATATGAAAGAGAGGATATCACTCAGACATAATGACGGGAATGGTAAATCCGTGTATTTCTATTTGTTTTACTCAGTTTGAAAGCGACGATTCATGCAGAAACATCGTTCATTTCGGTAATGGATTTCTCATCGATATTCATCACTGTAGCCATTTTTGTCACTCCATATGTTGGTATGTTTACCTTTTAATTTTATTGATAATGTTGTGATTAGTTCCACCGTGTTCGTTAATTTGTTTTTTGGTTTCATTCATTTGCGTTTTCGTTAGTAACATAGTGAGCTTATGGATTAGTTAGCCTGTATATTTCTTATTTACCCACGTGTCATGATATTCACAGTCTATTATGTTGTAGTGCCTGAAACCGGGCGACTATTATAACATATTCATTACACAAGAGTGACTTAATGTTAATATACACACTCTCAAAAATGATTTTAACTCACGCATATATATTTGACACAAACACAGGGGAGATAAAGAGATATACCAAGAAAGAGAGAATAAGCATGCACCCTGGCAAAAGAAAATCATTTTTAATTTCTAATTTCTTTTTAGACTAAGTCTGAGGATGCAAGCGACTAAGAAGCAAAATGGAAAGTCTTGCGAACAGAATAAAGAAAAGAGAAGAATGTTCACATTATTGTAAATATTATTTCCAAATTCAGCGAATGTTTTGTATTTTGCAGATGGTTTTATAGTTCAACATTGTAAATGTCCAATAGCGTTCGAACGGCATGGGAAGCAATGTTACAAAGTTATATCCGTCCAGGCTACCTGGGCGGAAGCCAAGGTAAATAATTACAATAATAATGCTTTCTGAGTAATTTAGGTTCCAATTCTAAATTTATCACAGGGAATAAAGTCCCATATTGGTTTCAGCTTTCCAGAAAAGTTACCTTGGAGTCTGAAGGTGTTAATATATAGCGTCAAGTAAGTTACTAGAAAGACTTACAAGTAGCAATGCATTTTTCAAATGTTTTTGGCGATAATTTACTCCAATCATAAGTTATTTAAAAAATTATTAAAGACAACAACAAAAAACAATTAAAAACATACATAAAGACATGTTGATAAAGGCTTCTGTGGAGTCTCAGTAGCGTCAATTTGCGGTCACGATTTCGATACCTACGGCAAATAATAAGTTTAAATCCTCTTCTTTGTGGTTGTGGCTGAGGTAATATGGTCAGGGGTATCATAGACTTTAAAGGAAGAAGAGGCTAGATAATGTTCAATATATAACGGCAAGCGTCTTGCTGATTACTTGCACAGGTCGATTTAGAGACGGAAGCGAGCACATACATTTCCTAGATCATTTCTTAACTGTAATATATATATATATATATATATATATATATATATATATATATATATATATATATATATATATATATATATATATATATATATGTGTGTGTGTGTGTGTGTGTGTGTGTGTGTCTCTGTGTGTCACAATTGTAGCAAAATTTATATATTTTAACAACTGAACACCATTTGCTTAAAGCAGACTAGTTGGCTAGGGCAATGAGGTAGTGCGAGAGGAATCTGCAGTACAAGAGAGAGAGAGAGAGAGAGAGAGAGAGAGAGAGAGAGAGAGAGAGAGAGAGGGAGAGAGAGAGAGACAGAGACAGAGAGAGTGAGAGAGAGAAAGTTGTGGGGAGCGAGAGAAACAAATCACAAAAGTAAATTAAAATAAAATAAATTTACATAAAAAACCTATATGTTCTGGATGATTACGTATTCCTCGAGTACACAGGACATGGAGCAAGAACATGGGAACTTATGGGTATGACTCGATCATTAACAATATTTATTTCGGCTTCAAGTTTTGTTCGAGATAACCTGTTGCCAAAAGCGTGAATGTCTCTTTTTCTGGACATAAGTTGCCCGAGGATATACTTATATTATATTACTTCGCGTGCACGTTCAGCTTTATCAGAGTTTATTGTTATTATGTGGGAGATGGCAAGTTTAGTTTATTGAATTGGAAACTTTATGTGTTACCATCGTCGATAGAGAATATGATGGACAATTAAAGCATTGTAATATAAATCTATGTTGCTTCTTTGTTATCCAAGACACGAAATGCACGGCAATTCTAGAATCAAGCTTGTTACGAATCGAATTATATTAACAACTTGATTTCATTTTTCATGACCAAATAATTCCATTTTTTTACAATATATTTATTTATCATGAAATAATCTGAGATATTACATATATAATCATATACATGTTCGTCTAGTCCCACGTTTGATACATGTAACGTATGACAACATTGTGGCTAAATGTAATTTTGTGACTGATATTCGGTCTAAGTGCGACCTCTGGACAAATTAAGATTTAGTTGGAAAATACGCATTTTTTACAAATCTGTTACATTAATGTATAGAGCACAAGCTTTCCCTTGTCAGCCTATGCTGTTCAAGATAGAGTTTGTATTGTGTTTGAATTCTGCGCAATTCCTGAAGTGCAATACATACAATGTTTCTTTCCTGAATAACCATGTACTATGTTTCCCTGATGTTTAATGGCTCTTTCGAACAAATATACTGCCTAAGTCTCGGACTGTGTTTATCTGGAACTGATCTATTGCATATTTGGCTCAAGATAAATTACAAAGTTATTTATTGAATTTTACAGCAAAACAATAGGAAGAGTATCAGTAACAAAGAATGGATATATATATATATATATATATATATATATATATATATATATATATATATATATATATATATATATATATATATATGTATACACATACATATATATATATTGCTGACATAGAAATGACAAGGCAATGTTGACGTGAAACATATTGCTAATGACAAAGAGCGAAACGAACAAGCACGATATTTAAATGAATTCGATAAAAATATCTGCCTCATACACTTATGCGCTAATAACTGTAAAACTCATACAGGTACAAACAAATGACCAAACATGCATACAGTCATTAAAACCTGACTTGAACATGAACGCAAGTAATATTGTGTTGTTTGACATATATGAGATATTGAACAGGAACATGAAAGTTGCATGAACGAATTGTATTAGATACAATATTAATCCAAGGATCTATACTGCTCTATGATTTTCATATTTGTAAGAATTAATTATTTCGATTCATTTCAGTGTATGGGTTCAAGGAATATAATTTAGAGATACAAAGGAGTTTGTTCGTTTTAGTTTCAAATTCAAATTTCTCCAATGAAAGTATCAGATAATTATAGATTTAAGTATGATTCAGCATGTGAAGGCGAAAATCGTCTAAAATTGTTATAATTTCCTGCAGAAAGCTACGGGAAATTATAGTGAGACGAGTATAAAATATCTTTGAGTTTTGCTTTACACGAGCAACCCATGTTTGTTGAGTTACAAAATATTCCTTCTCTCGTAAGAGTTTAGTATTCATGCAATTTAGCATAATGGTATCGATGTAATGAAAGTAATGATTATGATACGGTATTGTATCAAGACTTTCCTGCAATAATGTTTACTTTGTGAGAATTATTTATTGTTTCAATTAATGAATGGCACAAAGTTGTAATATAAATATAATATGCAGTGCTACAACGCCAAGATTTTTCCTTGTGGTATACTTATTACCTTAAACATAATATTCTTTTTATATTAGGCAGGTTACGATTGTTTTATGCTATACATGGATCATATTAATAAGCATTCTCAGAGAAATTAGTCATTTCATTAGTATTTTGCTCAGCTGTCGTCTATTTTTATTTATTTTTTTCTTGTTTTTTTGTGACGTTTTAGAGGATCCGATTATAATACATTATTTTCCGCAAAAGTGTTGTTTTTTTCTTCAGGAATACTGTCGAGTGATTGGAGGCGACCTTGCAAAAATCACTAGTTCTAGTGATCAGACCATAATTACTGGGCTCATTTTCCATAATCATGGTATACAATATATTTTCATGATATCCTTGTTATATTGCCGTGTTGACTCCCAATGCATGTCTACTTTCATATAATATATGTACTTACTTTCAAATTTTCCACATGAAATATTTCTACAATTAGATTTATTACCATACATTTTCCATCTGATTCTACCCATTTGTAGCTATCAATAATCACAAAGAACGTGATATTTCCAGGTATTACCAGCCAGGTAGAAATACTGTCATAATAATGTTATCAATGATTTGTAATATGGAGCGATATAATGTTTGAAGAATATCTGTTTTAACTGAGTTTTCAGCATGGATTCAAAATAACCATCTTTACCGAGTGAAAAAAAATAGAGTAACAGTAAATCTCGTAGATTTTAATTTCAAATTTTAGTTTCATTCCGGAAAAATATGAATCATGAACAATTTATGTCGAATAAATTGAGGAATTTATTTAAGAAATGGAAAAGCAATAGAGTGTTTGTATGTGCAGCAGAAGAGTTTTTATGCTAACACTATGTCTGTCGTCCATCCACCCTTTAGCAAACGTTCCAATGTTTTCAAAAGTGTTCCAAATCGTTTTACTTTGCACAGTCGTTCATCCCAAAGCTAACCTGGATCTCCATCAAAATGGTGCTGCGTGGACGTCCAATGTGGTCGCAACAGTATCCATCTTGAACATGATCGTTTCCCAACTTATCATGCATGAATTCAATATAGACGCAGCTGCAGCCATCTTGAACATCTTCTTCTCCTAAAATGCAAAACATATTGTCTGGTGAATGTCGCTAGAAGAATTGCATGCTGTCTGGCTGGCAAGTTATGAAAGTGATACCTATCTCAATCCAATGTGTCAAACATGACTGCCATCTTGAAAATAGTAGCACAGTTACATCTGAAGAAAAAAAAATTTTTTTTCGTACTGACTAGGGATCTCCAGTGTTCTACTCATCATCATATATAGTTGCCCCTAGCTATTATGGTGCCCATCTTACATCTGATGAGGGCGACAATAGGGTAATATTAAAAATCTTGTTCTCGCTTTAGAAGATTGATAATGGTTTCCACACTCAGCATATCAAAATAAGAACCTATTTTGAGGGGATTTCTAGAAATCCTTTCGAACCCGTAGAGCGTCAGTCCTTTCAAATGACATTTGAATGTTACCAAATATCTGTGCAGGTATAATTATTTTGCCAAAATGAAGTAAAACCTAGAAGAATGATCAATAATGTTTAATACTAGAGTAATTTCCAAAGGAACATTAATCATTCTGCGGGTGTTATTGTATAGGTATCCTTTCCAACGAACGTTACTGGGTCGATGGTTCGGATATGTTGCAGAACAGGAAATGGCGATGGATGCGGACTAATGGGGCTTCTTTCCCGTTTTCATATACCAATTGGTATCCTGGAGAGCCCAACAATAAACATGAAAACTGTGTAGAAGTTGCTTGGGTCTTGAGTAACAAGTGGAACGATTTTGACTGCGCTACTAAGCTAAGCTTTATCTGTCAGGCACGGTAAGAAAATATTTTATGCTGTATGTTATCTACTTCTACATTCTCGTCGTAGGCACTCATCGGAGTTTATTTTAGCAAAAGCCGAATTGATTTATTCTTGTTTATTTCGAAAATCTTAGTGGGCTGTTTCCAGTTGTATGGGCCTAAATTACCATGTAATTGTTTTTTTTTAACATTGTGCTACATTTATATCAGACTTTAATATATGTCTCTCTTTCATCTCTCTGTCTCTCTCTTTTTCTCTCTCACCGTCTTGCTGTCGCTCTCTAAATCACTCATATATTAGATTTATTTTGCTTCATTTGGAAATTCAAAGTTATTTTTTCTTTATTTCAGGGCTTATAAAATGGAATGCAATGACGAAATGGATAGTTAAATATCAATAGTCTACTTGGCGATATTATGCATTGGGAAATCTAACGCCACATATATTTAATCTTGATTTCGATGATCACTAAGCAAATAATATCCAACCCGGATAGTATCAAATTTAGCAGGTCCAATAATCTTATTCCTCATTAGACTGAGATTTGTGATAGACTGGTTTTGTTCTTTTTCTGTAATACAAATCAGAAGGCAATATAGACAAAATATATTATTTTCATTGTAAGATCTAGTAAATTTAGATTGATACCGACAGTTGATCTGTCGTAAATAAAAGTTGCAGTGAACAACTGGATGACACTTTTATCAAGACTTTCAAATAAATAATATCGAACATAACACAAAGTAGCTTTATATGTCTCAAAACTACAAGTTCGGTCATACAACTAACGCGGGATCCCTTGTGATGATAGTTTTGAATATTCCACGGCTGCTATGTCATCACATTAATAATGTTTTCAGTTTTCTATTGTGTGCAACCATATTAAATGATTAAGTTAACAGGGTGCATTATTATTTAGCTTATCAAGCAAAGTGTACGCTTATGCTTTTTTATGGTACCAGGAGAAACTCTCCTCCTTTAACAAGAGAAAGTTATAGGATATTTGTTTGACGAACGTTCATTGTAAACAAGCAATTCTCTGCAACTAAAACCCTTTGTCCTACTGTCCCATAATCACTTACCGGTAAACAGTGCAAAGAAAGAAAAGGTAGATCGCTCTGTAAAATTACTGAGTTTATACTGTGCTGGATTTTTTGTCGTTTTACTTTATGGATTGGATTGTGTTTGAAAGGATGATTTGTTATACTTTCTCTAATGTATGCATGTATCTGCTTCACTTTCTGAAATAAATTTGTATCTGCTGCATACAAGATTTTCGTACATTTTTTCTTCCATGCAAATGACCAGCTTTGAAAAAGTTTTCAACACATCGTAGAATGCTCCAAATAAATGTGCATCTGATGAATAGTGGCTCAATCTTACGTTCATTGAGTTTACATTTAACAGAACCCCGATGGAATGTTGATGATTCTTTCAGAATTACACGACGTGTTAGGTTATACATATTTTACATAGCTGTGTTGTGTTTGTTTTAAATTTGTCCAGAATGAAAGACTTGGTGCTTCTTTTACGTGATACCGGTTTGATTATCGAGAACGAGATTATACATGTGATATATTAATACATTAAAATCAAAATATATCAAATGAATAAAATTAATTTGAAGATCATAATTTCTTTAACAAAAAGCAGGAAAAACGTCTCCATCATTTAATCAGTCTGTCAATCTTAGATTACAGAAACGTTGAAAACCGTTAGATTCCAACATGGTCATACCATCCGTCTTTGCAGCTATTAGTGTCTTCCTATTAAACTATAATTAACACTCTGATATGTATTTCTGCCTCTAATGCATATACACTAACGGTTTGATGTGAAATGGTTAAAATATACCATAAACATTTACTGTTATACATAATTTAAGCCTTTTATTTAAAAAAGTTCTCTAATTTTTACCATACAGAGTATATACCATGTACTGCATCCATCCAACTTTTACTTTGATGAGTTTTGAGAATCGTTGTACGCACAAGCCAATGCGCAAAATATCAATGATACAAAGTCGTTTCAAACACAAACGAAATTTCAAGGTTTTTTTGGCAGTTATTAAATCTTCAGATATATCTATCAATTTATTGTGTAATGGGAAATACCTATCAAAGGGGAGTATTACATAGCCATTCATGTATTATATTTATCCAATGCCTTGATTCACTTGTTTCTGTCTGTCTTTCATTACATTCATCTATTATTCTATTTGTATGTCTCCTTGTGTATCTGCGTATATACATACATTCACGTAGATGGATATATGGATAGATAGATAGATAGAAATATATATATATATATACTTATATATATATAAATAAATATATATATATATATATATATATATATATATATATATATATATATAAATATATAAATATATATATATATATAAATATATATATATATATATATATATATATATAGATATATATATATATATATATATATATATATATATATATATATATATATATATATATATATATATATATATATATATATATATATATATGTATGTATATATAGATAGCTAGATAGATAGATAGATTTTATAGATAGATACATAGAATGAGAGATTTAAATGTCTAACCCCCATGCTCAGGTACAGTAGATCACTCTTGATGTTACTAGTTTCGCAAACAATGTATAGAAATAAGGAAGCGATGTAAATGGCACAAAACGACAATCTGTAGCGGTGGAAGACATTCTAAGAAGATAATGACTAGGGAATTATCAAACACTTATTGTAAAAGAATATGCAAAGCTGAGAATAAAATGCAGACAGGAATGGAACATATAAACCTAATTATATCAACTGAGCTAAAATATTATTCTAGCGCTCTTTTAGGAACAATTGCGGCTGGATTGCTATTGCAGCTCGTTTAGAATTGGTTCCCGTCCTTGATCAAATAACCGAACTGTGTCCTATTTGCGTCGTTACGATGCATGACTTTCAGTGTTTTGTGCAGTGAAAGTTGAATTTACAACCCAACATTTCTTTATTTTATATAAAATATAATACTTGACTTCATGTTTAAAGGCTTCTGAAGAATAGTAATCTTTATCTCTCTCTCTCTCTCTCTCTCTCTCTCTCTCTGTAACAAACCGAAGGCTGAATTTTGCAGAATCACAGCATATTGGCCGGACGTCTTAATAAGAATTACATAATTTTGGATCACTAAAATGATTTCAAAGCGGGGCTTCTGCCAAAGGGCATATTCTGGCAGGATACCCCGTATCTCGCCAAGAAGGTGATAAGAGACCTGCACCCAGGCTGAATGAACATCAAACGGTAGGCGTGTCGACTAATTATGGATGAGCGATAGTAGATCTTCTGCTGGGAGGGGCCAATACTTTAGGCGGGAAAATTCCTCATTCTTAGTGGTAAACGCGCACAGACCCGTTAGTGAACTGCTAATTCTCGGGGGAGAGAAACGTATTGTGTAGTAATGCAGGAAGCTGATGTTGAGGAGGGAATTTTTAGGTAAAAGCCACTCCGAGACTTAACTCGTAAAAAGAAGGGAAGTGAACTGGGTAAACAAGCTTCTCAAAGGTAAGACGGTAGTTTGGCCGAGTCTTTGTGGTTGATTTTAGTAAATAGTTGAATATATTAGAATATTGAATCATCACGTATAGTTACATTTATGAGAATATTTAATCGCATCATTGAATTTATTAAATAATTGAATTATGACATGTACTTAACATCTATCAGAATGTAGAATGAGCACTATGCGAAATTAGACTGAGTTGGATTTATGTGCATATGTATTTATATGTATAATTATGTAATTCTTAGGACGCATGCAATAGGAATCGTTACATAATAACGATGGGTAGATACAGTGTGATTGTGTTACATTAATTCATTGAGTAATGTTATTCGTGCGTAGAGCGCAAGGCAAGATTCCGATAAATGGAAATTAATATGTACATATGGCCTGGTAAAATGGTTCGCCCATTAGTCTGATTGAAGATCCGGGAGAAAGTAGTTAATTTCGAAGAGTAGAGTGTGAGACAAAGGTGTACGTCCCTTATATTTATTCAGGAAGCTCCCAGGTTGCCGTGAGAATCGGTGCTGATGTATTCCAGGGAGTACGAAGTGACGACACCAAGAACATATAAAAGAAGCCGTGGAGACTTCCAGTGTGTACACAAGAAGCACAGTGTATAGAAAGAGGAAGAGGAAGGAAGGAGAAAATAAGATAAATTAGATGAATTATTGGGACAACTCACTGAACAGAGACTCTCTCACAATATGACAGTAATGTCTATATGACGAAATAAAGAGAAAAGGCATTTTGTCAACCCGGCCATTATTGTATTATGATATACTGAGCTGAAGATTTATGTCCATGAAATTCTTGCATTGGTATATTTGAACAAATTTTTATTTATCAGTCCTTGAGTTGTTATATGTATTTAGAGAGTCTGAACTGCTGACTGCTCGTGAATCATTAAATTGTAATGCACACCTTCTGCAGTTTTATTTATAATACCGTAGTGGATCAGCATTATTTATAATACAGCAGCGGGGTTGTGGCACTACCTCTCTCTCTCCATATATTTTTCGTTTCATTACACGTGTTGGTTATGTATTAGCTGGATAATAATCTTAGGCTGGTCTTGATGCATGATTCTTAAAATACCCCCTACCAGAACAAAATCAGACTCGAATGCTTTCTTACAGCGTGTCTTATTTGTATATTATATGAGCAATATGTGTTAGCAAAATCCTTTGACAAACGGGTGATGTTTAGAAACTTAGACGCAAAACATTTCAAAACTGAAAAGACGTTCAGTATATAATGAATGCATTAGTGTGTATCTCATAAATACCCATCCAAACTCAACATCGTGACACAGATAGAATTAACAATTTCATCAAAGTTTATTTAGGGTAAGCAGAAACACATGTTCAAATTTAAACTGAGGAAACATAATTCCATGTCTATTGTTTATGGATACTAAGGTGACTTATTTATTTATTTATGCATTTTGTTAACATATTTAATGATTTTTTTTTCTTAATGATCTACTCATTTGTTTCTTTATTGACTGATTTATTTATTTATTTTGACTGAGTTGTTTATAGATGTATTGATGTATTAAAAACAATTAAATAATTGATTTATTGATTTCTTTCCTTTTTCATGTATTTATGTCGATATAAATATTCAGTGAAGTAAACATATACATTTTGCAACTTGAATTACCACATTTTTTCTACTCCTCCTCCATTTAATCACAATCATTATCAGCAGCAAAACAATACCAACAACTCCACTTTTGATAAACTTTTGCAAAGCAGGGTAAATTTCAAGTATTAGATGTCATTCCTTTCGTTTTTCTACGGAAATATCGTAATCTCTTCCCCACCACACACACACACACACACACACACACACACGCGCGCGCGCGCGCGCGCGCACACACACAAACACACACAAATACACACGAAGACCTCCTCAGAAGAAAACCTGATTTAAGCTATGAGAAATTGTATGTCTGATTAAATTTATATGTTGTCCGACTTGTTGTCAGAGAAATACTCTTCTAGGTGCTTTCCACAGGAACGATGCGCTGTCCGACTAGCTGCCAGAGAAATGGCTCGAGCTTTACGACTCGTTCGCAGACAAATGTCCTCTTTTGGTGCCCTGCCATATATTATGCTATGGTTTCCGGTAGTTTTCTTTTTTTTCTTGATTTTCCATTCGTTTATTTCTTTAACGTAAGTGTAAACAATCCGCATTTTATGTTCATCCATTTTACCGATGTCGGGCATGTAATTATAATTAGCCATTGAGGAAGGATTGAATGTATGTATATTTATTGAAGTTTCAGCACTTCTCTTTTCGTCAGTTGCAGTTTGATCAACTTGATATTTTAAAGTCACTAGTGCTTCTTCTACCTCTTCACGGTATTGTCTGTCGATTGGTTAGTTTGCTCGGGTCTCGCATCATACACATCCTATCTGTCCGTCCATATGATAGACAGTTTCATTTCATTCGTTCCAATTGTTATTATTTTCCCGTGTCTACGCTTCCGGTTATATTTATTGGTCGTTGTCCTTTCCGTTTCGTCATTGGCCATTGTCTTTTTGTTTATTTTTTCCTTTTTTGTAGCTTATTGTGGTTATCGTCTGATGGGGTATCTTTGTTTTGGGAGTCTTTTTGTTTCTCTCTTTGTCTGGTGTCTTGTCGACCTGCGGTTGTCATTCTCCAGAGTTTCATTATTTTCTTTATTCTCCAGTATTAGCGGCCATTGGGATGAGTCATGTGGGAACTCTTATCTCTATCGGTATCCTCTCTGATGGGATTTTCCCCTAATTTTGATGTTTACCATACGTGGTCTTCATAGTCCGAGGACGTCTCCCATAAATTAATTCAGATCTATTTAAGTCATAAAAGTTCTTGTACAACATAAGTTTTGATTTCTACTTGCTTTAGTTGGTGTTGTAGGGAAGCTAATCGCTCGGAGGTTTTCCCATTCCAAATCTTTATTTTGATTTACGTCCCCTTTTACGCTACTCTCCCCTTCCACATTTGAGATATAGTCTGTAGTTGAATATCCTTTTTTTCGCTTGAGGTATATCTCCCTTCAGCCTAGTCTCTACTTATAGCGCTTATAGCACACTGATCAACTGTTTTATTTTGTATTTACCTTTTTTTATGTTTGTGGTGTTTCTCATCATTTTTAGTGTATATCTACCGCTTCGAGTTCATCGTCCCCTTCCACAACTTCGTTCTCATAGCTAGCATGGGTGGTAAGGTTTTTGTAGTCCCCTGGCACGTGAATTAATACCTGACACCTTGTACATCTTTTATCTTGCTCGCACCTGCTGCACCAAGGTTTTGCTAAAATGTTAATGACATACAAGAGTAGGGATTATGAGGGCATCTCATTTGAGCAATGCCAGCATTATAACGCCTCATTTCACTTTATGGAATCCTCCTCTGACTGCAAGGAGTTGCTGCCTCACCTGTATTTTTAACTTCTGTTCTCTTTTCCTGACGATTTCCATTGTGACAGCTTATATGATAAGCCCAGATACTTGTGTGTTAGTGCGGTTTGCTTCCACCTCCATTACTTTCGGGAGGTGTGAGGGTTTCCCTTGCTATGCTATGTCATGGGGTCTCTTTCTACCCTAATATAAGTAATGATTTTCTTCCTTTAGGGTATATTACCAGGCGTTTCTTTCCCAATCCATTGCCTTTAATTTAATTTGCTTGGCTTCTTAGCCAGTTAAATATCAGCTTGTCTTCGACAGTTGTACTTGTCTCCTAAATATATCTCTTGGCACTCTTAGGGTGATAGGGAATGAGCCTTCCCCCTATATACTTCTTCTGTTTTCAAGTAAATATTGAGTTTTGTCCACATGTTTTCTTTAACTTGTTTTAGGATTTTTCAGATTTCATTGAGTATGGCTTATTTTTCCCGATTGAAATTGGTGGATATTATTCACGTTATTTGCTAATGAAATTATTTCGATGCGTGTCAGGACTTAACTGATAGACTCGGGTAACCACATTGTATAGGCAAAACAAAACATCAAAGATAACATTTAGGCCGTTCTTCTTTAGGTGGCATATTTGAACTTTAAATTGCTTCACGCGTAAGAGATATGGGGTTATTATGGAGCATGCTGAGGGGGTACAAAGCTAATTGATAACATAGAAGATTAATACGATGAATTAAAATAAAGTTGATGCAAGAAATATCAAATGCTAAAGATATCTTGAAAAGCGTGCGAATTAAATTATTTCCAGCTAAGTGAACGGCATATTTTAATTCATGAAGCTATTGACCGAATAAGTTTACTTTTTAATTACACCTAATCTCCATAACAAAATTGTCTAACCTTTTGAATAAGTAGGTGAAATTTGTAGCGTATACTCAAAAAAAGGCTTAATCATATTATAACAATACAAACTTTACTTTATTCATGGAATTTGAAGATGTTGTTGTTGTCTTTTTGGGACAATGAAAAGTTGCCTCAGTAGTCAAATTTTACCAAATCTGTTATGAATGATTTATACCTCAAATTTCAATAAATATGTTAACAATTAAATAATGATAATCAACTTTTTCAATTTAAAATCATAATAAAATATTTGCTGTCTGTTATGTTGTTCACAAAATAAATGACACGTTTAGTTTGAATCAGGACAAATGTCATCGACAAAATACATATAGACATAACATAGAATCGTGTAAAAAGGCCAACAAATACTACAAAGTAAATTATTATAACTATTATAATGAAGATTACGTAGTGATATGGTTAATTACGGATTTAATAAATTTAAGCCTTGCTGCCTGTGTCTAACATTTCATGTATTGATACTGAATAACATCTGATTCGCCTTATACTTATTAATCAGGCAAATGCAATCATCCGGATAATCTTAAGGAGAAAAGTGTATTATTATTTTTATTATTATTAGTAGTAGTAGTTGTAGTAGTAGTAGTATCCTTCCTGAAAATACTGCTTTTCTTCATTGTTTTAATCAACAGTTGTAAGGCTACTTCTGCAGCATTTAATTAGCATTACTTTCTACCCATTACTTCTAGTTACAAATGACAGCTCTGGTGTTCTCAATGTGATGCTATTCAGCTCATGATCATCAAGGTGTAACCTTTAAATCTCAGCGTTATATTTTCAGGACAGTGCAATACATTTTCTCTTGTTTCATCTATATACTTAATAACTTGTCAGTAATGGAAGAACATAAAATAATTAATTTGATGTGATGTTGTACGCTCTCTACAAGCTTTGTTATCGCCAGTCCCTCAAATGATGAACGAATAACAGTGGGATGATGCACACTTGGAGACTATTCAAACGAGTGATACCACATTTGATATTAATATTAGATTCATTTTGTATAATAATATGATTAAATAATGAAATACATTTCTATATAGTTAGTTAGTTGGCATCCGTTAGTCTCGAGAGACGATGGAACTGCACCCATGAGAGATGTCCTGTTTGGTAGTTGTGCAGCGTCTGCTGTGGCTAATTAGTCCAATGCGGGAGAGGCAGTCCCTGCTGCACTTGCTGCACTTGAAGGTTGTGTCAGGTGTTGGTTGAAGCTGCTTCTTCTTCCTCTGCGATCGTCTTTCATCAGCTAGCAAGCGTTGCTTGTCCTCTCCGGCTTTCAGACCAGTGATCAGAACATGTCGCCAGCCTGATCTGTCTAGAGCGAGCTCTTCCCAGGTGTTGACATCAATATCAAGGGCTTTCATGTCATGCTTACTGACATCCTTGAAGCGGAGATGTGGCCGTCCGATCGACCTTTTGCCAGAGGCTATTTCTTAATAAAGAATGTCTTTGGGGATCCGTCCGTCAACCAACCGACGTACATGGCACAGTCATCTGATGTGGCGTTGGCGGAAGAATGTGATCATGCTGGGAATCTTGGCACGCTTGAACACCTCGTTGTTTGTTACTCGATCGCTCCAGGTGATCCCGAGTATGCGTCAGAGGCATCGCATGTGAAAGGCACTCAGTCTTTTCTATTGTGAGGCGTGCAGAGTCCAGGTTTCACTTGCATACATGAGAGTGCTTAGCACGCATGCACGGTACACGGTGATCTTAGTGTTCATGGTCAGCATGCTGTTGTTCCACACTCTCTACGACAACCTGGAGAGAGTTGTTGATGATTTTCCGATCCGCTTGTTGAGCTCAGCATCGAGCGAGAGGTTGTTGGTGATGGTAGAGCCGAGATAAATGAACTGACGCACCACCTCAAGTTCGTAGTTGTTGATGATGATGCTTGGGGGGTCAGCGTCCTGAACCATCACGTTTGTTTTCTTTAGGCTTATGGTTAACCCAAACTCATCACATTGTTTAGCAAAGCGGGCCACCAGGCGCTGAAGCTCAGCTTCTGTGTTGGTGGCTAGAGCAGCATCGTCTGCGAAGAGCATGTCCCTGATGGTTACTTCACGCACTTTGCTCTTTGCCTTCAGTCGTGCCAGGTTGAACAGTCTGCCGTCTGATCGTGTGTGCAGGTAAATCCCTTCTGTGGACGTCACAAAGGCGTGCTTGAGCAGGACTGCGAAGAAGATGCCGAAGAGCGTGGGGGCAAGGACACAGCCCTGTTTAACTCCACTGCGGATGTCAAAGGGGTCGGATGTTGAGCCATCGTACTGCACTATGCCTTTCATGTCATCGTGGGAGGACTGGATCATGCTTAGCAGCTTTGGAGGGCAACCGATTTTCGCCAGGATTACGAGGAGTCCATCTCTGCTGACCACATAAAATGCCTTGGTGAGGTCTATAAAGGCCAGGAAGAAGGGCCTGTGTTGTTCTCTGCATTTTTCCTGCAGTTGCCTGAGAGAGAAGATTATGTCGATTGAGGACCGCTCTGCGCGGAACCCACACTGAGACGATGGGTAAACTCTGTCAGCAAGCGTCTGCAGTCTGTTCAGGATGAAGCGTGCGAAAACTTTACCCACGATGCTGAGAAGTGATATGCCCCTGTAGTTGTTGCAGTCGCTTATGTCGTCCTTGTTCTTCTACAGGGTTATGACGTTAGCATCTCTCATGTCCTGAGGCACTGCCCCCTCGTCCCAGCACTGGCAGAGGAGGTCGTGCAGGTGTGTGAGAAGCAAGCTACATCCACACTTGATGAGTTCTGCTGTGATGCCATCCTTCCCTGGGGCTTTACCTAGGGACAGTTTCTCTAAGACCTTCTTTAGTTGTCTACAGTAGGT
Organism: Sinohyriopsis cumingii; assembly: GCA_028554795.2. Lineage (NCBI taxonomy): Eukaryota > Metazoa > Mollusca > Bivalvia > Unionida > Unionidae > Sinohyriopsis > Sinohyriopsis cumingii. The sequence goes on from JAPYKE020000205.1 coordinate 434,267, forward strand.
TTCTCATCCAGTTCAGCCATGAGAGGGAGGTTTTCAATGGCTTACTCTTTGGAGTACAGTTCGAAGTAGTATTCCACCCAACGCTCCATCTGCTTGCACCTGTTGTGGATGGTATCGCCTGCGGCAGATTTCAGTGGTGCTGTCAGAGTCTAAGTGGGACCCATTGCTTTCTTTATGCCATCGTACATGCCTCTGATGTTTCCAATATCTGCTGCTGACTGGATACTCTGACAGAGCTGAAGCCAGTATTCATTGGCACACTGCCGTGCTAATCTCTGCACTTTGCTTCTGGTAGACCTGTATGACTGTAGTGTCTTCTGACAGAAGGAACGCTTGTATTGTAGGTGAGCACTGCGACGCTCTTCTATGGCTGGCATGAGTGTGGCAGAGTTAGCCTCAAACCAGTCATTGTTCTTTGATTGCTTCTTACCAAAGATCCGTGTGGCTGTGCTGTATACAGTCTCTCTGATGTAATCCCATCTTTCTTTGGCCCTGCCTTTGGGGTGTACTGAGTCAAACATCTTGGAAAGAGCATATGAGAATTCCTCAGCCTTGTCTGGATATGATGTCTTGTTCACATCAATGCGTGGTTGACCCTCTTGCCTAGAGCGGTGGATCTTCTTTGCCTGAAGCTTCATTTTGCAGCACACCAGTGAGTGGTCGGTGTCGCAGTCAGCACTGTGGAAGGTACGTGTAAGAAGCACACCCTTCATGGCTGACCGTCTTGTAATGGTCAAGTACAGCTGGTGCCAGTGTTTAGACCGGGGATGCCTCTAAGACACTGTGTGCTGTGGCTTTGTCTGAAAGAATGAATTGGTGATGCCGAGTTCGTGGTACGAGCACATCTAGACGGCGCTTCCCATTCTCATTCATCTTCCCAACGACAAACTTGCCAAGACAGGAGGGCGAAGAGTCATGATCGGCACCCACCCTAGCATTGAAGTCACCCAGCAAAATCAAGTTCTCTTCCTTGGGAATTTTGTCGATGAGCGAGTTTGACTCATCATAAAACTCATCCTTGGTATCTTTGATGGATCTTAGTGTGGGAGCGTAAACACTGATCAGGTTGACAGGCCCGTTTGTGGTGTGGAGGCGGAGGGATAGCAGTCTTTCATTTCCTTGTTGGCAGGGTACTATCATTCCCAGCAGAGTGTTCCTGACAGTGAATCCAACACCAAACTCTCTGGCTTCATCTGCACTCTTTCCTTGCCAGAAGAATGTGTAGTTCTTTTCTCTGAGGGACCCAGAATCTGGTAGTCGTGTCTCCTGTAGTGACGCGATGTCGACCTGGAGCCTTGCAAGTTCATCGTTGATGACTGAAGTCTTACGAACATCACTGATTGTCTGGAGATCATCTTAAAGCCCAGTCAGCATTGGTCCGGACATTCCAGGTACCTAGCTTGAGGATTGAAGTCTTCTTTTTTATTTTTATTTTGTTATTTCTTGGAGCAGTAGTTGCAGTCCGCTTGTCAGGTACTCGCGTACCTTAAGCCTTACGCACATAGCAAGGCAGGCGAACTGTGGCGGGACGGCACCTTATTGGCTGGGCTCTGCCCAGTTTGAGGCGGGCGGTAGCTGTCCAGTGAAACATATTGGTCCCTCCCACCGTCAGAAGCAACCACTGGCGTCTGGCTCTACGCCAATCGAGCTGTGAATTATAACCGGTAAACTGCTGCTTCCCGTGTTGTGTCGACGCTATGGAGCGAAGCTGGAGTGTCCTCTCCAGGGCGAAAGCCTGGGCAGGGTGATATGGAGAATCACCTGTTGCCCATGCAGATGATCCCCCCTCTCCACGCAGCTAATGGATCCAAGGGAACGGACAAACCGATACGTCATGGCACCAGCTGTGTCGCATGAGTTGCCGAGATGACACTGAAATCAATGCCAAGTCGCCTTAGGGACACCGACTCCGGATTTTCTTTTGAGGTTTACTCCCTTAGCCTTTCCCCTGAGAGGGTATAGTCGCAAGGCAGCGAAGGTTTGAAATCGGAGTTTACCTTCTCCTAGATGGCGACCACCCAAGGTTAACGAGCCCCATCTGCCCAAAGCATCTGATTCTGAGGCGCCAGAAGCTCGCCTGTCATCCCTTTTCCAGTCAGTTTAAACAGGTTCCGCCACTCGTGAAGGCCTGGAGCTGGATTTGGTTGTCAGAGGCTCTATCAGACGCAAGCCATTGGGAGATTTCCAAGGGAAGTGGGAGCTTATCTCCCACAACCGCCCCCGACGATGACAACCCGTGAAACCCATATATATATATATTTGTTATAAAGCTTTAAATGATATACAATTGCGTTGTAATATGACTAGCATGCGCTTAACAGCAGTTATATAAACGGAAACCTTGACAAAAGTTTTAATAGACTATGTTTTAAGTCATGTGTCAACCACGTTTGATAAGGGGTGAACTGTCGTATAACCATCCTAACAAATTATGAAATCTTATCACAGACTGGATGAAATCTCCAGGCAAATCATATAGATTGTAAAAAGGGCTGGTATCAGAACATACTAGGAGAAAGCTTTATTGTTGACCACATAAGCCTCTGAATCTGGTTATCTCTTGGCCCTATTATCGTCTAGTTTAATTTCATCTGACTTTCAAGAGAATTTAATTTAAGGGTGTAGACAGAATAATATAACCTCGAACAGGGACACACATAAGTGATATACTTCCCTTCTTAACCAAGTATTGGAAATATACAATTCGGTTAGATGACTAAAGACGATTTTCCATCCACCAGCTTGAATTTTGTTTGTCTTCAGCAAAGCATAGGAAGAAAAGGTGACGTTGTCCCTGATCAAACTGCAATATTTGCAGGCAACGATGGCTTCATATTTATGCATGGCACAACTGAGCAGTAAACTTTATTTTAAGAGCAAATTGCCCATCCCTACAACTGAAAGTACCATCTCCCAAAGTTATATGTAATGACCTACTAGAGTTCAGTGATTAAATTCTAACATCTACATTACTGATATTAGGGAGATAGTGTCAGATGTTAAGCATATTGGTAATACCAAAGATGTGTCATTACTGTAAAACATGAATAATATTGGAGTTACCGTTCCGAGCTTTTATGATAAGGGGTTGGTTGATAAAGGTGGATTGACGTATAGTTACCTAATATATAGCGGTATTGACTATAATTGGTTCCAAAAAATGACTATGAGACTAGAGTAGATAGTTTTGTTCGCAAGTCTTGTTCATGGATGTTTACAGATTCAGCTTTTTAATATAACCACTATTATAAACTAAGTGTTTCATAATTTTGCCTTATTGAATGTTAACGGAAATGACGACGAAGAGAACAATCCTAAGCACGAGAAGTTTTACATGATGATTACCTTGTGAGTAGGTGTTTGAATGTTTCATGCGATTTTACCAGTTAAAATCTCTATTCTTGAAAATCGATCAAATCAAAGTTACATAGTGACAATTTTGCATCTGTCGGGATTTATTTTTACAAATGCTCCGAAACGTGCTATTATCACATACAATCACACATGCACAGTACACGAAACAAAAACAAACACCATTTCAATGCCAGCTTTGAATTCGAACATTCCCTAAAAATATTCCAAATCAAGTATTCAGATATTCATCCAGCACTAGCGCTGAGGCTGTACATATGAATCTAGCAATACACTTTTTAACCCATGTATTTACTTCATGGTCGATCAATACAACACTTGCTAAATTACTTCACGATTATATGCAAGGACCACTTTGAACAATCCAGAGAGAGAGAGAGATAGAGAGAGAAATGGAGAGAGAGAGAGAGTGATCGAAAGAGAGAGGGGGGCGGGATTTGTATTTATGTTTAAATGATTCCATAACAATATATCTGTATAATATGTTTAACAACGAATGAACCCATTCTGCAAGTTGCCTAACTACCACTCAAAGTGCCCCAGTATTAGTGGTCATGTCCTAATAGCAACGCCCACCCCGAACCGTCCGGCCAGCAAGCATGAAAATCTCTCTCATTCTCTCTCTCTCCTTTATTTGCATATCTTTCTTTTCCTGCATTTTAATTTTCTTTTCCATTTTTCTTCTTTTTTGAAATCCTCTCTCTCTCTCTCTCTCTCTTTGCATCCTATTTTTCAATCTACAGCTTTTTCGTATCTTCTTTTTCCTTTGTTGTGTTTTTAATTCAGTTCCATAACTTAGAAGTTAGAGTACTTACTAATCAAATCCAAAGCACTTTTATCGATCTTATTGCTTACTACTAAATATTGAAACAATACATGTTTAATTCTTGTTTTCACAACGCTGATTTTGGCTCCAGAAGTTCATATTGTCTGTGATGTTATAGCAATTCATTATTCTCCATGGACTGTAACCGTTCCTGGTTAGGATTGAAAATAACTTAAATCGCAGTTGATGACGTTGTGAAAGCTTGTTGGTTTTATTATGCAAAATCAAAAGAGCATAGATAGAAAAACGTCCAACATAAATTTCAATTTTTTGTTAGCTTCTCCGAATTATTTATATTTTTTCTATCCCAGACGAGCCCCCAATTGCTGTTACATTGCTATGGTCACAAACTAAGAAATAGAAAGACCCAAATTCATCAAGTTTTGTACTGGTCCGCCACGAATCATGAGTTTGTTAAGATGGCGTCCACTTGAACAAATTAACAATAGTTCCAAAATAATAGTATAGGCCGAATAATATCTTTGTACAACATAAAACACGTGTGCAAACTACAAAAGGAACACAATAAATGATAGTGACTCCAAATTCGGAATGAGTCTGCTTACTCAGTTCCTTTCTTATTTACACCTAATATAGAGTATTGTTTCAAAATACACCCCACGTGACAGGTCATACTAAAGACTTTGCATCAATCTTGCATGTTCATATATCATACTCCAAACAATGGGAGGTTACTGAATTATCAAAGAAGCGTCGAAACCCCATCATTCAATAAGAAATTCGTCAAAAGGCACATTAAGTGTGATTTTTAAGAGTAGTATTAATAATTGTCAAAGCATTCTTAAACATGAATTTATTGATCATATATAATAGTATACTCTTAACAAAGATTAGCTAAAAATATTAGGTAACGTCAAATAAACATCGACCCTGTTTGGGATATGTTCTGTGCTGTTCTATCTCCACTGAATGCAAACCACGAAATCATCAGACTTAAATAAGTTCAAACTATTAAAATAAATTAAAACAATAATCAGGTCTTGTACATATGCATGCCTACCTTTCATATATGGAATGGATGATCAGATGTTTTGCGTCACGATAACGTAAATACCCTTTTAGGAAAATACAAAATGTCGAGGTCCAAAATATGTTCGCAAAAATGGACATAAAGTGAAACATCGCTGCAATGATACAAGTGTCACTTCAACGGCGTGAAGATCTCTGCTACTGTAATCATCGTATGCTGCACAACGTGATATAGCACGAAGAGTGATAATTCATGCTGCATGCGAGAACATTCAACCATATAACACCAAATTCAACTAAATTCATGAGGATCAATATAATTATTCGGTATTTAATAGAATGTGTTCGTTGGAGGAATTGAAGAGATATGTCATAATAGCTTATACTAAAACGTCATAAAAGCAATTGCGAAATCTATTAGTAACGAATTGTTATGGCAGACAAAAGCAATCAGTGTGCAACCAGATTTGTCATCGCTCGGTCTATTACGTCTATGTGTCGTGTCTCACCTTTACACCAGCATAAGACCAACCTCTCGTGAGCTCAATGCCTGTAGGGGAAAACGTGCTTAAGAAGAAAACTTCGTCATGGTTGTCGATATCTCATTACTCATTCTCCTTTGGAAAAGTAAATGAAAGACTATAAACTGCATAACGTGTACTTATCATTAATTTTAAATAAAAAGATAGAGAATGAAATTATCAGTACTAAGTAATACCTTTACACTATATATATATATATATATATATATATATATATATATATATATATATATATATATATATATATATATATATATATACATATATATATATATATATATATATATATATATATATATATATATATATATATATATATATATATATATATATATATATATATATATATATCATAATAATAATATAATATAATATAATACAATACAATATATATGGTGTGTTTACAGCGTTCACTTTGACTTCCATGTTTGTCCATATGTATGTACGTCCATGAAGATGTATGATAAAGTCAATATTAATTACATTAATCTTAACTGTGTCCATCCTTTAAGCTTCTAAAACAACATGTTAGAATGTTTCGTCTTATTTTTGTATTACGGATAAATGACACGAACACATTTAAGTGGGGATTTTGTCCAAATCAGAATTTTGGTAACAAGCGCTTAAACTATTATTCCACCATCAGATTGAATATCACACATAGATAAGTCGCTGCTACGATGTGAGCAAAATAGATAGTTTAGAAAAATATACTATATTTATTTATTAATTTATTTATTTATTTATTTATTTATACCACATTCATTAAAAATGACATGACATTCAAAGTGTTGGTGTAAAGCAATTTGATATACCGGTACTATTGGTATATCAAATTGCGATCCGCACATGGCGCAATAATTCGCATATTCTCGAGACCGTCTGCAGTTGATTCTAGATCAGTGATTAATTTCCACACATTAGTCATTAGTGACGTATAAAAATAATGATACAAATTATTAATAATCACCGTATGGTAAATTAGTTTAAGATGGAATACAGTTTCATGACAATTCTTTCTGCTTTCTGTTATCCCCATTCATCTCACGCATAACGGACAAACTGCGTAGAAATGTGGAGTGAGAGCAACAATGAAGCTGGGCTAGATGAAAACATTGAAATAGAAATGAAACTAAGTAACCTACAAGACTACGGTTCGTCGTGACGATATGTGTGCACCTTTCCTTGGGATTTATCTACAGTGTTTGTCAATGATAAAAAGTTGCAAACCATGTGTACATCATATGGTACATTTATGGGCTACGTGGTACACATACTGTGACGTATTTAATGTTTGTTGTTCTTGTTGTTTCTTAAACATGATATAATGTTATAAAAAACGAGTATTATTAATTACATATCAAAATATCCAAGACGTTCTCTCTCTCACTCTCTGTCTCTCTCTCTGGACCATCAAAGCACCATAAGGGCTAGCGTTTATGAAATGACGAACGTATAGGAGGATTTTCGTTTGTGTCATCCCAAAATGTTACTGGACCTATGAATAATGGTAAAAGTTAAGTCAAACTGACTAAGGGATGAGCGAGAAAGATATATATATATATATATATATATATATATATATATATAGAGAGAGAGAGAGAGAGAGAGAGAGAGAGAGAGAGAGAGACAGAGACAGAGACAGAGACAGAGAGAGAGAGAGAGAGAGTACGTCGAACTGACCAGAGAGAGAAAAAGAGAGAATGTTGATGGTCGGTGATACTGTTACTAAAGCAGAATAATTGCTTAGATCAATTTTAAATGTATTAAAATATTTATTGATGGTTAGTCATTTTGTTTTCATTTGAATGGAGCAGATGACCATATGTTTGTAGTTCTCTACTTTTTTCATTAAAACCAGGTTTCCTTTCTAAACTTACGTGTGTATTATACAATAAAGCTATCAACTTATCCATGTGCAAACGTGTGTGTGAATTGAAACAAATGGTGTAGAGCTACATTTTGTAGCTGACACACTCCGGGATGTGAGGAGTTTTATCACTCGGTAAAATACTCAGCAATCTGTATAAAATATTAACTCCGTTCAAAGGGCAAATATATGAATTTTGTATGTGATATAAATACAATATATGAACAGTATGTACGCGGTTTCAATGATACACCACTCATTTATAAATTTTTTATTAGAAATGAAACGTTTATACATCTCGTGGTATATCATTGATACCGCGTACATGCTATATATATATATATATATATATATATATATATATATATATATATATATATATATATATATATATATATATATATATATATATATATATATATATATATATATATATATATACATTTATCGTACAAGTTGAGATCAGGTCGGACGGCAGAGAGACATAAACTTAACAGAGAAGTTAAAGAAACTTATTTAGACACAAGGCAGATGTTGAAGGCATTGTAGACTATACAGACAAGTAATAAAAGCATACTTACAGAAACATTTAAATGGACGGTATATAGAAGTAATCAAAAAGTACTTTCACTTATAGGCATGATACAGAGAAGTTGACAAAACAGACTTACTCATAATTACAATAGACATTACATATAAGACAACAAACCATACTTACACATAAGGTACAACAGACGGAACAGGAAAGCAAACCCAATACACCTAACAATAAGGTAAAGTATGATGTACAGGGAAATAAATCAAACATTCCTAAACATAATGTACATATGACTGTACATGTAATACTAAACATGCTTATTCATAAGGTACCATAGACCGTATATATATGTAACTTAAACATAATTACACAGTAGGTACAATTTACAAATATAACTGTATCGATAGCTATGAATAAATTAGTCTTACAAAAGGAGGTTCCTGGTTCAAACCCCTATATTGATCTTGGACGACAGCATTATTTTACCCCCTCCTTGGTCTTCCGAAATTATTCTAAACAAATACGAAAACAACCTTGTTGAGGCAACAGTCTTGATTTTATCATTTATTACACTGGACAACAAATTTTTACAAAAGTCATGTTACTGAAATAAAATTAGTCAATTCTTATCAATTTTTATGTGCTGAACACGAATATGACAGTCAAATTGCAAAATTGGCTCTAGTTTTTTTGTAATCTGCAAGAAATTAATGTTTACATAACGAAATGCATTCCAATAGTAAAAGGTCAACTGTAATAGCCTACCTATAAAAAATCAAGTCATTGACTACATCTTAGATTTCTTCGCCTGTCTCTTGTACAGCTGTTCGGGAGCATCTCTGAGGAGTGTCCAGCAGTAGTCAGCCAGCATTGTAGTGGACCATTTTCCCTGGTATCTTTGTTCCATTGTTGCGATATCTTGATGAAAACGTTCGCCGTGTTCATCACTAACAATATCACAGTTGCTAGGAAAGAAATCCAAATGGGAATGAAGGAAGTGAATCTTTAGAGACATATTGCAGCCAAGTTTCTTATACTTCATCAACATGTCTTCTACTAGTTCCTTATAGTTTTCTGCCCTAACATTTCCGAGGAAGTTTGTAGAAACTAGGCGAAAAGCATTCCATGCTTGTTTCGCGTCACCTTCCAGCAAGTTGTTGAACCGGTCATCTTTGAAAAGCTCTCGAATCTGAGGACCCACAAAAACTCCCTCTTTAATCTTTGCTTCGCTGAGTCGAGGAAATTTTTCATGCAGGTATCGGAATGCTGGCAAAGTCCGGTCAATGGCTTTCACGAAGTTCTTCATCAAACCTAGTTTGATGTGAAGGGGTGGTAGCAAGATTTTCTGAGCCTCAACCAGAGCTGGGTGTTGGATATTCTTCTCTCCAATGGCTACATTCTGCCTGTGAGTCCATTCCTTCCTCATGTAGTGCATTTCCCTTGCTCGGCTATCCCACTCGCATAAGAAACACATGTATTTTGTATATCCTTGCTGCAGTCCCATTAAAAGGGCAACTACCTTCAAATCACCACAGAGGTGCCAGCTGTACTTGTTATACTCAATGGAATTCAGTAGCTGCCTTAAGTTATCGTATGTCTCTTTCATCTGGACAGCATACGCTACTGGAATAGATGGAAGAATGTTTCCATTGTGCAAAAGCACAGCCTTGAGACTCAGTTTCGAAGAGTCCACAAATAGTCTCCATTCTTGTGGGTCATGAGTGATTTTTAAAGCATTCATGAGGCCCTCAATATCGGAACAGAATATCAGATTACTTTCCTTTCTGAAGAAAGGCTCCAATTGCTGGTGGCGCTTTCGATATGCAGTAATTGTGACATCTTCTTCTAGAAGATTCCATTGTTGGAGTCTTGATCCTAGCAATTCTGCCTTGTTCTTTGATAAGTCCAAATCACGAATCAGGTCATTTAGTTCTTCCTGTGTTATTCTGTGTGGGGTTGATGATGCACCACAGTGAAAATCTGGATCACTGCATGCTGATGGACCAGGAGAAGAACAGGTCGACTCACCTTTGTCTTCGTCAGATGAATCAAGAGAATATTCTGCTGGAGGTTCTGGAATAGGAAGTCCCTCACCATGTGGAACTGGTCTCAATGCAGACGGAATGTTTGGGTAGACTATTCTCGACTTCTTTCGCTTCGTTATTCCGCCGGAAAGAGGAGGAACCAAGCAGAAGTAACAGTCATTTAGGTGGTTGCTTGGCTCTCTCCACACCATTGGGACTGCAAACGGCATTGATGACCTTTTGCAATTCAACCACTGTGAAAGCTGTGTTGTACATGTAGCACAGCATATATGCGGAGCCCAAGGCTTGTCTTGGTCACCAACCTTGCATCCGAAGTAAAGATGATATGCCTTCTTCACTTGAGAATTGATACTTTTCTTCTGGTTGGCAAATGTCACTTCCCCACAAATATAGCAAAAATTGTCCGCGGTATTAACACACTTTCGAGGCATTACTGTTCTTTATTGTACGTAAATGGATAAAATAATAAGTTTTATGTAACAGTAGCTTGAACTGTCTCGCACAACGTCTAAAATATTTTAAATGCTGAACCTATCTGATTGGGCTTTATATAGTACACTGCTTACGTCAGCTTCAGCAGCCGCCTGGCATTAGTATAATAGGCCTACACATGTATAGTACACTGCTGACGTCAACTTACTTCAGCAGCCGCATGGCATTAGTATTGCATTGCATCAGAAAATGATGCAATCAACTGTGGATGATGTGAGCATGATGGTATTATGCAATGTTACATCATTATTCCGGATGTTGCTGCAGTCCTACTGGAGAAATTTACACAGTGAAACATAGAAAATGAGGTATATGAATATCTTCAAAACGAGAGCCAATACAAATTTTTCACGGTTATATTCGTGTTCGGCACACCAAAATACTACAGATTAGGGCCTTTTCAAGTCAGTAATGATTTCACTGTTGACCAGTGTTATTAACCTGGGACCACCATGAAAAACACAATATGTCCTCGCACAAAAAAGGGTTTTCATCCGGAAACACCCCTTGTAGAAGAATAATGCCATTTTTACAGAGTTGCTACCGATTTATTTTTAAAATGCATCAAACATTTACTATCAGAAAATGTACTGTAATAACCAGTCCAAATAGTCCATTTAGGTAAAGTTTAAGCTGACAGATATGTTATAAACCAACGCGAATGTATTAATGCCATGGGAACAATATCGCTTGTCATCAACAGTGCTGTGTCCCCATTTGATAAGGACATCAGACTCAATTTTATGACAATTTAATTTTATTGCCTTTATTTCGACAGGACCACTAATCCCGTTTAACGGAGGCATATAATTATCAAATATAATTACTTACCGACTACATTTATTTTGATTCCTCTGGCTCGTTTTTTTTATACCTGTATTATCTGCTACTTTTAAACAGTACATTTTACTTTACGATCCGATGAACTCGACGATATGAGCAAAACGTTTTTCATCTTTAAATTTTCTATAACGTTTGTATTAACATTGCAACGAAATCAGTTGTTGTTGTTGTTTTTGGGGAGTGGGTGTTGATAATTTGATAGATCAAATAGTTATAGGCTATCGTAATGCTCTTGATAAATACCATCATATTAATTCGTGTACATTAGAGAATCAGTGTCATTAAATAACAGCTCTGCTACTTATCCTTAACAAAATCATAGTGGAACTAATACATTAATGACCGTGATATTTCAAGAAATGCCATTCTGACGTACACTGGCTTGTTCACCTTTAGATTTGCTTAATTTCATGTACCGCTAACATGGTTTAATAAAATGTTTCATACTAACACAATTCTCACATGTAACACGTTTATTTCGTCGATCAACGTTCAGTAACAGTTTCAAAATTGACACGCTTTCTGGTATTTTCCATGGTTTTTCCAAAGACGCCGTTCTTCATGAGTTTGAAAAAGTTATTTTCGAAATCTATTTTGTATATGCTCTTCGGTTAGTATAAGAGTCCACACAATCTTTAACCCAACGTGACTGATTTAATTTTAGGACACGAGTAACTTTTCTCAGAAATAGACCAGTATCATAAGCCTGTTTCAGATTTTTATAATGCATCACGTATCTCCGCTTGTCAAGCAGATTGGGAACTAATTTCTTTGTGATAGATTTATACTGCAAATTATTTCGTTGTTTATCAGATAATAAGCCATAATCTATCAGCATTGATTCTGGACAAAACGGAAAATCATTATATTATCATGAAGCTCTAAGCAGGATGGTCAAGAACAACTTCTATAACATAACTGATGTCGTCAATTACATTTTTTTCTCTTAATCAAAATAGTGTTTTTCACTGACTCTTTTAAAACCACCATTAGGCATTGCCTCGGAGATCATATTAACATAACGTTTATTTGCGCAAGATAAACTAAAACAACTGATGGCATTGTCTTATCGTGGTCTGGTAAATAATTATTATTGTTGCTAGCATATTTTTTCTTATAACACCTATTCAACCTCGGATTTCGTGTCCGATAAAACAGAAGATGCATGGATCTGGTAACAGTTTTATTTTTATTTTGCTATTTTAGTAATGCAACTTAATCCTGGCGTTGAATAAAACCAAGCCGTATCTAATTAATATTGATTAATGTTGACATATCAGAAATTCTCAAATTTATCTGCGAGCAACAAAACATGCGCGATAAAATACGTATCATAATAATCACCGAAGTTTTTACAGGTGAACGTGTCCCATGTTGATTTAGCATAAACATATTCATCATCACTAACACTTTCACAATTTAAACTACAATAAATAAATTCTTTGACACATACATTTTTTGAAAATCAAATCTCACCCAGTTGTCATATTCGGATATCAAGCTATCTTCTCGTGTCATTAAATTTGATTTCTTACCGAACTGCTCAGTCTAATTATCAAAACTAATTACCATATTCTGCCAGTGTCGCTGCATTAAACCGTAAACTATCAATAAATCTTAACTTGCCAAGTGTCACATATATATAATTTTCAGTATTGTTTTGAATGCACTTTATTTTATCGTTGTTTTTGATCATTAAACGATTGATAATATCTTTGTTGCCGAAAGATTCAATTATAATACGATAATCAAAATCACGTAAATCATGAAATATAACAGGAACAAAATCTGGTGCGGTGTATTTTAAATTACACGTGTCATTTGATAGACCGCGAAACTTACCAGCAATATGACAGTGATCGTTCACACGGTTAGATCCATGCTGTTTTCGTGTTGTATTGATAATAGCTTCATCACTGTTGTCTTACCAAGCAGCATCGTGATAAAAGCAGCCTCGTAGATAAGATGTTTTAAAAGGAAAAGGATAGGATAAGCTCCAGGATAAATTTTATTAGCTTTTGATAAAGCTCGATCAAAATCACATACAAAATCATATACAACTTTATCAGCATACCCACATGTCAAAGATCTTGTACTGCTCCTGATACTGGAATTACAATAGACTCGATCTCAGCATAGATTATGATAAGAACTTTCATCTTGTGTCTGTAGTTTGTACAAGGCAGTATCGTTTCAACTTCGTCGGGTATATGTATTCGCTCCATGCTCGAGCTGTACTTGTGATGACGATCAAGTACCTGATGTTACTAACATCAATGCAAGCATCTCACACAATTATATTTTGTTTCTTTGTGTTTGTTATACTGACCTCTGACTAACCCGCTAAATAAGTTGTATCCACAAGTAGTGGTTTTTAGAAAACAATACATTTATTATGCAAAAGGAAGGTAGTTGTGTTATCCTCACTTGTCAGGAGATACACTCAAGACATCAAACTCAACAAACACAAAAGAGAATATTCAAAATATGGTCTTCAGTCAATATTAGGCTATGCTTTGGTGAGAATTGTTAATAGGTTTTGCTTATTCAAAGATATTCAAAGATATATTCTCAGAAAAAAAAATTGGTCTGAACTTCATGGGAAGATTTTGAACACCTCGCACATGTAATTGTTAATTAATAATTTAAATGCACATTTGCATGCAAATAAACAGTGGACAATTTCTTAGGTCATTTATCCTGCACTAATAAGTATTACATGTTCAGAATGTTCACACTGGTTGGATGGTGTGACGCTGTCTGGAAGTAAAGTATATCAGTATTATCTACCTGAAGAAGTCAAGTCATTGACAGAAAACATGAATCCTTTAGATAAAGGAGGTCTCACTATGTCCAGGGTTTCGTTACTAAAACTTCATCACGAGTGTTATGTGCATTTGTGTCGTATATATATATATATATATATATATATATATATATATATATATATATATATATATATATATATATATAGAGAGAGAGAGAGAGAGAGAGAGAGAGAAAGATATATATATATATATATATATATATATATATATATATATATATACATACATACATATGTAGTTTGATTTTAGATTATGCAGTCAACTTCAAGTATAATATTCAAATTCGACGGCGTTTTGTGTGTTATGACTTAAAGCCATTTTTCTTGCCTAGCAATTATTTGAAATATCATTGGTATCCTGGCATAGTTGCGTATATATTAAATGCATGTTATTTCAAATACACAATACATATCTATTCAAAATGGATATACAATTTATTAAGCTTGTGTTTGATGTATCAAAACATTGGTTGTCGTTGTTAATGTGACCTCTGTGGAACTATTTCGCTTAGCTATATATCGGGTTCTTCCAGAGCTGACGTTAATAAAACTTTATTTCAACCATGATGGCAAAATCATGGATGAAACTAGAGCAGATGTTTAATCACATTAAGCAAGATATACTTTAGACACATGGCTCAGTCTTTATACAATTTATTAACTTCTTCATACTCTTAAAGCAGACATGTGCATGTGAGATAGGTAAATGTTAAAATACCAATGAAAGTGACACAATCTCCACTAATGCAGAAAGTTGAGGTTAGAACAGGATTTACATAAGTAATGGGTCCATAATGCTTCTTTTCGCCTACTTACGTCTTGCACCTTAGAGTATTGAGCAAACACGGCTAATAATAACATTTTATTCACATATACAGAAAACAGATTCAACAATGCAACTAAGAATTGCACCCAAATTCTTAAAAAAATATGTCCCTAGTATGCATAGCGTAAAATTGAATTTTAAGGATCAACTTTACTTTTCTTGCCAGGAAGAGTTTCCTTACATATTCGAAATATGCACGACAACAAAGATCACCTCAGTGCAAAATATAGTTAGCTTTCATTAACATGTGAACCATTTGTTTATTATATTTGTAAACCCAACATGCATTCGTTTTAACACTATCTCATGTGTTACTGTCTATTCGAGGTAAAACACGCGACATGAGTATAATGATTCTAATAAGTATTATAATGAAAACAACAATAACAATGATGATAATATTCATGGCTCTATTGGCTCATGTGGTATTTATGATGACATTAATTCAAATTATTGAGTCCTTAGATAATGCTGATGGAGGAAAAGCTTATGGTCTTCAAGTTTATATAAATTTCTCTCTCTCCCACCCTTCCATTTCTCTTTTGAAATATTCGACTGAGTACACACACCGACATAATTACATACACAGTATAGCTTCAACATGGTCACTCTTTATCTCCATCGATCGATCTCTTTAATGTGCAAACCCAATCTAATAGATTCGTCATCTTTGTCTCATAAAAAGCATATACACACTGAAGCATAAACGCATATGAGCTATAGTTTTGTATTTTTCTCTTATGTACTGTTTCGCAACAAATATAATTGAGTTTTCCATGAAGTAGAAAGACTGGAGAGGACAAAACTAACTTAGTTAAGAAGTAAGCAATCAAGAGTAAAGTATATGATTGTTACGGAAATTAAAGATACAGTCAGATGTAAAAAGACCGTCGATAAGGCGACACATCTTCCATTATGGTTTCGATAAGACAAGGTTGTATATAAATCCATAATATTGGCTCCCTCTCTCTTGCACATTGACTTAAGCGAAAACCAACACAATCAATCAATCCAATACAAAAATAAACAACCTTTTTATCAATCAATTGATAGATAAGAATCAACATTGTATGGTTATGTGCCAGTGCAAAATGTATAGTTTACTATAATTATTATCAACTCATACTGAATAAAATACAGCAATGTACTGCTTATAAAATAATCAGATTTTAATTTTATTTGGTAGATTTCATTAAATGTCGCACGACATTTTTGTCAGCAATCAATTAGGAAAAGTGGTAAATTAGTACATATAACATCGTGCTCCTGTCATCCAAGCGTTCAACGATTATTTTACTGATTAATTACGCTGCAGTTTTCTGGAAGTAAATGCTTACGTAGTTAAATTAATCTGGTACCTGATGTGAAAGGACCACTGTATACATAAGACAAGGCAGATATCACTTACGTGTTTAGGTTTGTTTACAATATAATAACTAGTCGCCTTACGTGCACTTATATCACGTTCATTGAACGCAGCAAAATTGTCCAATCAAATGCTAGTAGGATATTCAGTTAAAGGTCTACTACGTAATGCTAGAATTGACAGCCACACCCAAGAAACGATTTGAAACAATAATGATGCATAAACATATTATCTGGATCCTGGTTGGTCAAATGTATGATGAATGCACACTTGTTAAGGTAATAAGGAACGTCTACTTAAGAAGTAGAATAAAAACATGAACTCTCAAAAAATCACAAAATATAAATTGGTACAGGGATCTAAAACTTTCAAACATACATTACTTTTCTGATATGTACTGCATAAATGACAAACTAAAGTGCCATGTAATTTAATCGTGGATGCAAGAGACTGCAAATAGTCTGCAAGAAATTACGACGCTTTGAGGCCAAAACACATACCCTATCGGATGTCATTTTTACTGTTATTATTAGTATTATTATTATTATTATTATTATTATTATTGTTATTATTATTCCGTGTTCAGTGGCCGTATATATTTTAAATCTACTTCGATGGTGCATTTCAAGCCTGAATGTGACGAAACTTTAAAAAATGATTAACAGTTTGGAAGCAACGATCATCAATATTTTTACAAAGGCACTATCGACTATAATGTCGAATAATGACAACGATAAAGTTGTTTCTTATTGTAAGCAAACATCTAGGTGTAGATCCAGCTTCCCACGCTTCTATGATTAAGATGGAAATAAATGGTGTTTAGGGCGCAATTTTAACGTTTCGGCCGAGCCAGTGAGCCACAACTTCCACTGACAATACATAATGTTCCGACTGCAGCCTGGTGGCAGTACCACCCAGCCGTCAGAATACAGGAATAAGTATCGTCGACATCCGATATCGTCGGCACAATTTTGATATAGTGGATATAGGGTCACACCAACCATTATAACAGACAGCGAGCCGGTCGGCCATCCATCTAGATCAATCGACCGATCCAGCCGACCCGGCCGGTCACACCAACTCGACCAAACGCGCAGGCTATACGACTTCAACTGGCCCTACCGGTCTTATCGAGCCAATTGAATGTAGAGGCCCACCTGTCATTCGCAACCACTTAATAGCGACAAGTCCAGTTTGAATCTCTTCTATACTGCCTCTTTTGGCCATTCCATTATGCATATCATTTATACCACGACCTGCAGATTCAGCATTGTCGTTAGCATGTGGTTGCTGTAGATGATTGGTAGTCCAAACAAGAAGAGTAAACTTCATAAAGAGACGTAGATACAGACACACGAAGGAATTCTATCTCTGTTACACAGCATATAATACATATTCCAAGCTGCGATTTGGCACTTTAGAAAGCTGTATCCCATTATACATCATCCTTGTTCAGCCGTTGGAGATGTGGCTGAACATCTGTCATTTATATTTCACCCAAATCTTCCTAGATCGATACGTGTTTGATGAGGTAATATCAAGGCAGTTTTGTAACAGCCGTTCAGTTACCGGCCGCTTATGAAACAAATTGGTATCGGAAGGATAATCATATTTATCACACGGAATGCTGGGAAAGGATTTGGTTCTTATGCCAGGTAATATGTCCGGAAATTACTTATTTTCACTTTAAAACTGGTTAGTCTCTTCCCGATCTCGGATCTCGGGTCATTCATTTCTTGGCGAAAAGATTTTGAATACATTTAGACTCATATTGAACGTTATAAATATGACAACATTCAAGACGATTTTGAATGCTTTAAACGCTACCTGAATATGGATTGAAGAGATTCTCTTTTGCGATCGTGGTCGCTCTAGCAATATTATCCAGCTACCCAGAGATCCTTCAACTATCATTCGAAACTCATTTCGCTAATGGACTAAAGTCGTCATTAGAGAAGGGACGATTAACACCGCATAATAATTGAGGCTAGTGTCAAGCGAGTAAACAGCGGTCGTAACCATCAACTTATTTTAGAAACATATGGGTGAGGGTGGCGTAAAATTAATAAACTAAGACTCTGCTTATCTAGATTAAATTCAAAGTTTTTCTTCCCTTATAAAATAAACATGTTTAGGATTTTATATAGGGTCCGTGTAGCCACTCCTATTGAAACCATTAGCAACTCTTAAAATTGTTTTATTATTCTCATTTATTTAATTTACAAAAGGAACCCCATACCTTGTTTTATCAGACAAGCCATACTTTTTTGGCTATAAGATTATTGAGCTAAATGACATCTCTACATCGATTTTGTATTGATACTTTTGATGATTTGAATGCTCATATACATAGCAAGCTAATTAGCAATGGTATAGGCGATATTTTGTACAGAAGCATTTCATTGAACTTGATGTGTTAATTTATGTCGACACGTTGAAAACTAACAAAATGCTTATTTTCAAATCACCATCATATTGTAATGCTAAACTTTCCTGCATTTAGTTACTGCCAAAAATTAATTAATGTATCTTATTATGCATTTATTTTTGGCCTGTTTTAACATCAGATTTTCCTGACAGCATATTGTGACGCCTATTGAGGTTAACTAGGATACTGTTTCTCTGTCACACACGACTGAGATAGGCCACATGTGACACTTACCGACACTTACCGTTTGAGACTATACACTTTGTGCTCATGGAATCCCGTGGACAATAACGTAGGGACCATTGTGTCATAATATATCCCACTGACGACAATCTCTATTTTCTTGCTCAGTTATGCCATATAACTATTTGTTTTAAAAAGGGTTTGTACAATCCACCTCACCCACGATTTGTTTTAATAGGATTATGATAACCGTCTACAGTAAGGTCATCTTCAGTAATACTCTCATTTAGATGTGTCCTTGTAAGTGCAATGAAGTCAAAATGATCAAAGTTTGTAATGACGAAATCTACTTTATTGCGGACAGATACAGCTATTAACTGTACAAAATATAATATACTATATGTTAATAATGTAAGCAAAGTACTGTGACTGTAGGAATCGGATAATTCTGAATCTGTTACCGATATTACACATGTATTCAGCTCAATATGCATCTGAATCTGACACCGATATTGGACCTTGAATGCTGCTCAATTGCCTTGGATAATGAAAGAACTAGTAACATGCATAATGTACAAATATACATATTTGTCAACACTTGATTTAGAAACAAGTGTAAGTTATAATAAAAAGTCGTTGCGTTCATTATAATTTAACATCAATGATAAGACGGAATTTGCCTCATGATTAACTCTGCAGAGGAAAATAGTTCGCAAACTGTAACACAAAATGCAACCACCCATGTCTACAAGTAAAAAAAAAAGATCGACACAGTTGCAATATTATTTTGAAGGAAGAATGATAATATAGATGATGAAAGATTATAAAGAAACAATGTATTAATGTTGATTTGGGATATTGATTCAGCTGAATATAATGAATATTGCGGCTCCTGTAACTATTGTACCATGCGTCGTTATGCGAGTAACCGCAAATAACACGAACGCCAAGTTATTTTATAAGAATATTGTACATCACGTACTCCTGCACACCTTTCACGCAGTGCCGTGTTAGGTTCTGCATGCTGTTCTTGTTATATTTGGGTTTAATGCTATTTTTCAGGGCTAGATAGGCTATGCATAGTGGATATTATATCTGGTGGTTAAAGAACCCGGTTATAGCCCGGTAGAAACCACCGTCTCACAAGAAGCTACTGGCAGCCTAACTCAAATACCGACATAGGCCAAGGCAGAGACGCGAACCATTATGTACAGATGTGCTGTGGCTGTAATACTTGTTCTATTTATATAATTTTTATACTTGTTACGTCTCTATCTCGCACTAATTGCCCCCTCACTCTAACATAGTCTGTCGTTATGTCTGTATATGCCTTACACACGCACACACGAACACACACACTTCAGCATTACATGTATAGGCTATATGTGTATGTGTCATTATCATTTTCTTTGCAGGACTAATCTATCGGATATGGAACAAGGCCGATAACACTTATTCAAGAGTTGTGTTAACTATATGGTAACCAGTCGCCTTATGTGCTCTTGTGTTCCGCACGTAGGACACTGATCCATTATCCAGTCATATTTAATCAGGTGTTACATAATGTCATAAATTATAGATACATTTCTTGCACTGCAATGATTTGAAATGCTAACGTTTAATGATGACAAGCATCATCATCGATGCTTTGGCATAGTTTAATATGATCTAAATGAATATTTTATGATGGTCCTAAAAGTTATGTTACAAGTCAAAACGAATGAATTTCCAATTTAAATCCAGTGATGTTCCAAATAAATTTTAATAGTGAACGTGTCCATTTGCCCGTAGTATATAGCGTACTAATGGGTCAATGGCCAGGAACGTGGCAATGTAATTTGATGTTTCGCAATAATACAGTTAAAAATGTGATAGACTGAATTCACTATAATTACAAATTTACGTTTTATGTCGCTACTTATTATTGAACATTTTCTAATCCCAGTGAATAATTTATATAAATAAACCAACCCTAATTTGAAAACGTAATGCAAAAATAAGACTAATTCTGCTTCCAAAGTTGAATTAAGGATTGATTCATATTGCAGGTAAACACATTTATATAAAAGTCCGTACGACATCCTCCTCTCTAAAACATTATAGGTTGCCAACAAACTAGTTATTTCCAATTAAAAAACTAATATCCTACAGTCAGAAGAAATAAAAACGTTAACCTCCATTAGTAATATTCTGAAGGAGAAAAAACAATCATCTCAGATACATGTTTGCCAGATAGCATGTTCTTTACAACCTAAATATCACTGGTAACGTAGACGAATAACACGAATTTTGAAGAAAGTCAATTACAATGTATATGTATATATATATATATATATATATATATATATATATATATATATATATATATATATATATATATATATATATTATATTGATATATTGTCACGTTGCCTGTCCGCGATTACGTAAGTCAGGAACAAAGAAATTGGTTAGAAACCATGTATATGTTAGACCCCGCGGCTTTAGTGGTCATGTTCGTAATTCTTACGAGCTTTTGGGTGTCAAAAATCACGTTGAAAGCTTTGTTCAAGACAAAGGACCATTACTGAGGTCGTAAAGCTCACCACTGACAGACGGCCGGAGCATTGTCTGCTACGTTGAATAGAACAGGGTGGAATTGATGTCCAATGAGAATTGAGAGGATGTGGTCACCATTTCAACCAGAATTTAACTGAGTACGTTATACTAGAAACCCCAGTCATTGTGAAACATCTTCCTGAGAAGTTGTAGCAATAACTCCGGGAAGCCACTCGTGAATTGGCGGGAAAACTTAGGAAATTCTAAGGAAAGACAAAGCTACATAAAAGAAGCATTTAAGTGTCAGAATTCCGGTTTGGTTTAGTCCAGAGTCTCCTGGAGAAAGTCGGAATATAGACTAGAGGAGAAGTCGATTGTGAATCGATGACTACTCGGAGAGCAGAGTGAAGGAGGAGGAGGATATGAGTCTAGGAGGAGAAATTGGAGAAGGTGCATTCAAGGAGAAGGAGTCTGGAGGGAAGTCGGAAGGAGAGAAGGAATTGACAGGATAGGGGTGATACAGATGAGTAGAAAACGATGACAGGTGGAAAAGGGACCTCACACAATAAATCACAGGATGCTATATGATATCACTTGGTCGAGAGGAAGAAGAGTGATTTGGAAATTAGTATCATTTGAATATTGAATTGTAGATCTTTAATCACTTGTGGTAATTGTGAAGCAAATATCCGGCAATATATCTTACCTGAGTGAAGTTAGTGGTTTCAACAGGTAAATATTTGGTTAGGAACGTGTAACATATGTCGATTGTTTAGTAAGTCGAGACAAGGTATCACCTACTGTTAGTATTATAATAAATTGGCTACAGAAAGATAGATGATTAAAGAGTACCGTGTCATAGGCTCTGAAGATCTCGGGTACGAATGAGATCGCCTGGCAGCATTTAAAGAGGAAGTAATCAATGAATCGAAGGCAGAAAAATCAGCGGACAGAGAGCTGGCCAAGATAGAAGCGGACAGAGAAATACAGAAAGACATGGCCATGATATCAGCGGACAGAGAAACACAGAACTAGAGCTGGCCAGACTCGCTAACGCTCTCGAAATGGAGAAGGTAAGATTATCAGCTAGGGACGATCCAATTACGATTCCTGGAGGGAGCGTACGACCATTTATCGATCACAGAATGGTACAAATAAGTAGTCCGCGGTTCAATGACAAAGAAGAGTCAATTGACGATTTCCTCTTGCAATTTGAAAAACTCACGGGAGCTCACAAAATTCACTCGCAGCATTGGGCGATTAACGTCTCAACCTTTTTGCAAGGGGTAGTTTGCGAAGTTTACCACAACTTAACTGCAGACGATGATGATGACAACTGCGCGCTCAAGAAGGTTCTCCTTTGCCATTGTCGGCTGACCGCCGAAACGTACCGCAAACGTTTTCGGGATTTCACGAAAAGGACAAGGGAAACACACTCTCAATTGTAACCGGTGTTCGATGGTTGTTTGAGAAATGGCTGAACATCGCCAACGTCAAAACGATCGTACGACGGGCTACACGAGGTCATACTCAAGGAGAATGTCCTGAGTACTTAAAGTCGCGAGTTGAGAGTCTTTCTAGCAGAGGGAGAACACCGGATGCTCGAAGAGATCGTCAGCATGGCAGAGAGACACGAGCAAGCACACTCGAAGAGTGGAGGTTTCGGGGGTGTTGTCCGACCCCGACCCACTGAGGCGCACCGGGTGGGTGTAGGTGTGTCTGTATCCGACAGGGCGATGTTAAGGTCGGAGTAGGATTCGCAGGTAAGGATGCCACCCATAGACCATGACAGGCCTCATCCACGACAGCGGGACAGCGGGACTTGCAGGTCGTCGAGGGCCGCCGACGTGTTACAACTGCAATCACCAGGGGCATTTTGACAGGCTTTGTCCCAGGGGCAGGCATACTCAGGTGAATGCCGTCGCTAGGAACGAGTGCGAGCCAGTGAAAGCTGTAACCCAGCAAACCGCGCGTCTGCAACTGTCAACGGAGAATGTGCCACCATCTTGTATGACACTGGGTGTAGCGTTCCAGTCATTGTCAACAAGAAATACGTGAAGCCTGAGAATTACACAGGGACGGTAATTTAAGTCCATTACGCGAACAGCGCGCGTGACTCGTTGCCAGTGGCAGTCATTGACATCGATTCACCGTACGTGAAGGGAAAATTGAAGCAGCTTTGCTTGACTGGAGTAGCACATGACCTCAATATGGGATGTCGTAATATATTGCCACAACCGAACCACGACACCTGCACACCGATGCTAGTGAGTGCTGTGGAAACCAAGTCTAAGAAATCGACAGAAGAAATAGACGCCGATAGAAGTTACATCGACACCGATCAGTAACGTTTTTCCGGCCAAATTGAGGAAGCTGGAGCAGGAAGACGCAAATCTGGTGCAGTTGCACAAATACTCTGCAGAAGGAACGGAGAAAGAAACTCCGAATGGCTCGTTGAAGTTCGCATATAAGAAAGGGATCTTGTGTCGCCACGTCAGGAAAGGCAACGAACACTTCAAGCACGTCGTCGTGCCAAAAGAGAAGAGAGGTGAAGTGTTGAAACTCGAGCATGACTGTCTCATGGGAGGACACATGGGAATTGCCAACAAGCGTGACCGTCTTGTCAAATAATTATATTGGCCAGGGTTCCAGGGAGATGTTAAGCTGTTCCGTCTCACCTGCGACAAGTGCCAGAGATTGGCGCCAAAATGGATCATCGAAACAAGTCGCGATGTACTTGATCGGACCGATAGATCTCGCGTCGTCGCAAGGAAATGGGTATATTTTAACGGTCGTAGATTACGCTACACGCTATCCTGAGGCCGTCGCGTTGGGTAATATTGATTATGAAACCATCACAGAAGCGCTGTTTGGGATTTGGTCAAGAGTCGGAGTGAACGACGAGTTCCTCACCGATCAAGGGACACAATTCACGAGTCGCGTGATGGCTGAGGTGAACCGACTGATGTCGATTAAGCACTCCACGACTACATCTTATCACCCCCAATGTAACGGACTGGTCAAACGATTTAACGGACACTAGAAAAACACGCTCAAGAAAATGTGCGAAGGCCGCCCCAAAGATATGGATTATGGATTTTTTGGATATGAATTCTATATATATATATATATATGTCGCTTCCATACAACTTGAGATCAAAAATACTATTTTTGATAAAACAGACCATTTTTGAATAAAATAATCCGTCGACTATGATGTGCTATCTCGCTGATTTATTTGCTTTATATTGGACATCATTTCAATCGCAATACTTAAAACAACTTCAAAGATTACCTTTTAAAGAAGAACACATAAATACTGCGAAACATAATATTTAGGATAACTTGATTTTGAATATTTTAAACTACGTATCCGGCACTTCTGAAATATATATTAAGAAGAGTAACTATTTGTGCCATAACTTGTTTTCCAAGCTTTTGATGCAATTCAGCCACATTTCATTTATTCATCGTCAGTTTCATATTCACTTTCTGGTCCGTATGGAATTGTATGGCAATCATTTTGCTTTTGCCTTGATGGCATTCGTCAGTAATGAACCTACTGTGGCAAAGAGATAATATACATGTATCCGTGTTGTTCAATATTGGTAGTTTGTCAGTGTAGCATGCTTCCATTGAACTTGATGCCATTTTAATTTCCATAAATGCATTTTCGTCAAATGTTTCATTAAGAAATATAGTTTCTTGGGATGATTTCTCTACATTTATCCAATGTATTCGTATATTACTGGTCCTACGGATTTTTCTTGGACAGGACGTATTTGAAAATCTTGCATAGTTTTAGTTGTGTTAGCGAATATGTCTAGAACCTGAATTATTTTATTTTTTTCCGAATATATGATATATTTTGGTATGGTGCTGCTGTATTCTTTCAAAATTATTCTTAAGTATTTGAAATAAAACAAGTTACTTATTTATGTGGTTTTACAACAACCTGCCCATTACCAAGCTTTGCTGTAGCTGAGATTTGCAAAGTGTTAGGATTATTTAATTTGTCAGATGTGTTTTATCTTTCTACACTTTCTACCTGCGCGTTCATAATGATTTTTGCGTTTGATATACATATATGCTAAAATATGTACAAGTGTTAGTCAATGTCTCTCTGATCAATACAGATAAGAAATCTTGCCTGAGAATATCTTTATCTGGCTTCCCAGTATATTACGTGTACCTAATGCCACACACTTGCATTAACTGTGTTGATACGTCCCATTCCCGTGGTTTGTCCAAATTCACAAGTGAAATGAACTGTCCTGTCCTATAAACATGCATTACCTTATACAAAATCAACATCATGTTTCATGTTTTCTGACATTCATTCGGTTAATTCGTTAGGAACCTATTCAATAGATGAATATTGCTGCATTTTGAATTTTAAGTGACGCAATGAAGCCACTCCCATTAGCAGTAACGGAAAGAGAACTAAAACTAAATAGACTATAGACTTTAAAGCCCGATACAGCGATTCCTACAGGTAGGACCCAACCATATGCAACGAATATTTAAAATAAATGCATATGGTGAGAAAGAATATCGGCAAATAATGAGAACACAGAGGGAGATACGTAAATTTAAACAAGTAATAATCAAACTACATACTAAGCCTAATCATAAATCATACTGATACTAATGATAGGCATAACAGTGATAATGATAATGATAATGCTAATAATGATGATAACATTACTCACACATGCTAATGATAATAATAATAAGCATAATACTTATAAGGACAATACTGATAATGATAATATGCATGGTTATATTGACTCCAGATTATGATAGCAATGTAAATAATATATACCTTTGATAACACTCATGGAGGAAAGGCTTATGGCATTCAAATCTTAATACATTTATCTCTCTCCCTCCCTTCCCTCTCTCTCCTGAAATAATTATCTGAATACACGCACCGATTCATATTTACACCAACACTGAACATGATTCATCTATACCCCCTCTTTCTTGATCTTTCAAATGTGCACATCCAGTCTAACCCATTATATCTCACTCTCATTCATAACACACATACTCAAGCATACATGCATACGGGCAATATCATTTTTTGTTTTTCATTAATTTACTATGTGGGACTGGTAAATATACTTTGCACTAAATATAGCAAAGTTTTGCATGAAATACAAAGACCGGAGTGGATAAAATGGACTCCGTTTTAAAGTGAGCAATCAGTTGTAAAATAGATATTGATTGTTATTTTTAACAGATGATAATGATTCAATCAGAAGAAATTAGATGGTCGATATGATTACATTTATTCCAATATGGATTCGATAAACATATGTTCCATATATATATATATATATATATATATGTATATATATATATATATATATATAGAGAGAGAGAGAGAGAGAGAGAGAGAGAGAGAGAGAGACAGATAGATATATATGTAGTTTTGTTTGTCTCTCTCTATTAGACATTACAAGATCAACTTGATTAAAAGTACAAAACAATCAGACAATCCAATTCGCCAATAAACAATCATGGTTATCATACAATTATAGTGTAAAATTGAATTGGGTTTGAGTAAATGCCAATGCAAAATGTTTATTTTATTTTAATTCTTACAATCTCATTTCAGTAACTGCGAAAGATTAATTCATGTTTCTTATTAATTATTTAGGAAGTATTCACTTTAACTTTGGCTTTTCCTAAAAACATATAGTGACGCCCATTGAGGTCAACTCGGACACCTTAATAATGCCATCCCTGTCTGAGGTCGACCACTGGTAACACTTAAACCGGGGGTTGTTAATATATTATCGAGTTCCTCTCGTCGTCCGGATGATAACATATCGAACATCTAGATATAGGATTTCTCACTACGTATATACAGTCTGTTTTTGTTAGGCTGAGTTATGTCATTAACTATTTGCTCTTATGAGGGTCAGAAAACAATCCACCTCACCCACGATTTTCTTTTCTAATTGGTTTATGAAAACCGTCTACAGTAAGATCATCATCAGTAATGTCATTTAGATGAGTCCTTATAAGTGAACTGTGGTAAAAATAATGAGACTATGTAATGACGATATTTAATTTATAGCGGACATGTACAAGCGTTAAATGTACAAAATACAACATACTATCTGTTCATAATGTAAGCGAATTATTTTGGCTATAGGAATCTGAATCCGTTATCGATATACGCCATCGATTCATCTTATAATACATCAGAATCTGATACCGATGTTGAACCAGGATTCAATGTTCTCGGATAATAAGAACAAACTGGTGAACACAATATTTGGAAACAATGATATATGTTAAATGAAATTTATATATACCCTATGTAAAACGAAAATTGATAAACTGAACGGTATTGCATTTCTACCTTTTCTTACTAAGTACAGTTCTAATCATATCTTGGAAGAGTCCGAATCTTGTCCCATGTGAAATATTCGAACAAGTGTTTGCGTGCATTGTAATTTAAAGTCACCGATAAGACGGATTTCCCCTCGAAATTTAACTCTGCAGAAGAAAACAGTTGGTAAACTGTAACATAAAATGCAACCGCCCATTGTTACATGTCGTATAATTAAGAAAGACGCAATTTCAATAATATTATGAAGGAATAATGAATGTATAGATAATGAAATATAATACAAAAACAATATATGAATGTATCAGTATTGAGTTGTGATTTTAATTCGACTCAGCAGACTGCAGCAAAATTCATATATAATTCAATATATCTGATAGAAAGAAACTAAACAAGTGGGATCGATGCGACATTACATGATATCCACGTGATGAATAGGAAATTCATATAATGATGTAGCCATTTATGATAATTTAAATATATATATAAGAAAAACGAAACAAGATGTAACTGGCATGAACGGGAATGGATTATAATATTCACAAGTAATTAATGAAACGGAAACTTAAATTAACAGACTAAAATATCATTGCACAACTTAAAACAATACCCTGTGATGAATGTACATTAGCATGCACTCATATGAACAATGAAAAAGAAACAACAAAAAAAAAGGTATGACTATTTGATTTCTTATTTGTTTCTCTTATCGTATTTATTATAACTGTTATTTAACATAAACGACACTATTAGGTCAGTTAAGATTCATCTTTCATGCAACGATCAATTTTACTGGAACAGATACCTGCACAATTATTTTGTGGAAAGTATTATGCTGGGCTATGCGTGTAAACGCAAAAAACGCTGACAGACGCGAATTATTTAAAACATAGATAGGTCAGATGATCCAAACTAGGAAAAAATAAAAAAATATTGAATAAAACTGTTAAAATTAACAGTTTGAAATTAAATAAATGTACAAACTATTAATTGCAAGGCATGTAGTTTCGACACAACGCGTAGTGAAGAAAACAAATTTATAGTCAGTCATTGCTAGGTTTAATAGGGGTGACCAACTTGTTAAAGATTACTCAATTTCGATAATAGGCGAATACTGTGTACGACAGAGAGTGTACGCAAAACATGGTAAGTCTAATCACAAAGCACGCAATCAACACACACAAATACTACACGGGATTCAGACTAATTCAAATTTAAAAACAGATTTTAGTAAGTAAATAGTTGATAGATAACAAAAGCAAATTAGTTTATATGGAACAAACTGAGATAAAATGAGAAATTTAAAGTATACACGGTTGTTGTGTTGAACCATTTTTTGATCTGCGTAGGGATAAGTATTATGCATGGGAGAACGACATTAGTCTTTTTAATAGTTATGTATGTTAAGTCTCTCTCACCACTTCTCTCCCTCTATCTCTCTCTAGCTAATTTCACACTCACTCTAACCGGTTCTCTTTCAATCTCTGAAGCTAATTTCACACTCAATCTAGCCCCTTCTCTCTATCTATCTAATATCAAACTTAATCTAACCTGTTATCTATGTAGCTCTCTCTCTCTTTCTCTGGCTAAGTTCACGCTCACTCTTATCCGTTCTCTCTCTTTTTCTCTTACCAGCTTGATTTTTTTTTCTCTCTCTCTCTCTGATCATCTATCCCGGTAACACTATACAAACACTCACACTCACACACAC
This sequence comes from Sinohyriopsis cumingii, assembly GCA_028554795.2. Lineage (NCBI taxonomy): Eukaryota > Metazoa > Mollusca > Bivalvia > Unionida > Unionidae > Sinohyriopsis > Sinohyriopsis cumingii. The sequence goes on from JAPYKE020000205.1 coordinate 464,028, forward strand.
ACTCTCTCTCTTTCTCTCTCTCTCTCACACACACACACACACACACACATTCCATCACAAACACATTTAGGATTATATTAGTATGTGTCTCATCATTTGCTGTGTGGGGCTATTCAATCTTATTTGAAACAAGACAGATAGCAATTATTTGAAAAGTTTTGTTTACTATTTCATAAGTAGTAGTCTTAGGTGCCCTTGTGTAATGAATGTAGGACACGAAAAAATAATCCAGTCATGCTCATGCAGGATATTCAATGAAATGTCTGCTCTGTAACATTACATCTGAGACACACCCATTGCAAGTAGTTGAAACAATGATGCATAAACAAATCGGAGGGATCTTGGTTTTGTGAAATATTTCATAATTGCAACATATATATTAGCGAATACGAAACGTTCATTTAAAGTAGTGAATATAAATAGATTCAATGTCAATATATATATATATATATATATATATATATATATATATATATATATATATGTATATGTATATGTATATATAATTTACATTTACATATGGATTCAAAAATTTCAAACATAATTTTGTTTATGTTTGATGCAAATGTCATGAACTTAAGTTTTCATATTGTGTACCAATCAATCAAACATGTATATGGCGCTTGAGAACACATCTAATCTTTTCTAAATAAGTAAAACGCTTGGAGCCAACAACAAGTATTGGACACTGTTAAGATTAGCCAGTACTTTGTGGCAGCTTCTATATTTGCAATCATGACACGATATGTGAATTTTTATATTGAATATAATTCTTAAGGGCTAATAAAATTTCTGCAACAGTTAGTGAATTCTCGTATCCCCTTTTATGCATGAAATTTGCCCAAGGCCGAATAATACCAAATACTTCTAACAAATGGATCTATGAGCTTCCTCACTAGGCACTCAAACTTAAGCTGTTAGCGTGATCAAAGGATGGCTTGGTGTGAGGATAATGTGACTGGGTGGGTCATGATTATGCGTGTCTGCGGCAAGATGCATCAATGCCAGACATTGATATAAACTGTCACACTGCTTGCATAATAGTGATATGACTGAAACTATTGTAAAATCTACGCTAAACATTCAAATCACACACTCATACACACATACACAAAATGTATCGTTAAAAACTGTGTCATGATTTGAGGTCTGTCTTTGAAAAATATGTAGTCAAACGGCAACAATGACGCCGTCTAAAAGCAAGGACTTATAGCCACCAAACATGTATATACTAGTTATGCTTGTATTATCACATTAGTGCGTCCTTTGCTCAGATTATTCTGGTACAAAAATGTTAATATGGATATGCATTAGGACTAAAAAGAACCTAAATTGTAGTGCAGAAAGGTCAAAATTGGGAGTGTTATAAGTTTAAAGCAAGCAATTGTACGACAATTATGTTGATTTCAGTAGACTATATATATCAATGGGTAAATATATTGCAAATAATTCGACATGGAGTCTGATAGAGTTTACACCATACTAATTTCGAGGTGGTTGTTCTTGTTGTTGTTCTAGGGTTTAACGATATTTTTCAGCACAAGATAGGCTATACATGGCGGCCAGTATAACTGGCGGAGGAAGAACCCTGGAAAACCCAGGGAAGAACCACCGACCCACGAGAAGCTACCGGCAGGCTTTCCCACGTACCAACGTTAGCCAAGCCTTGGATTCGAACCCACGCAGACAGAGGTGAGATGGCAGGGATCCGTAACGGAGAGCGCTTTAGACCACTCGGCCACTCGGGGCCCCAATTTCGAGGTGGATATATCTGTCTGTTTTGCATCTCTTGCTATTTACGCCCACCCCGAAGTAAAATACACACACGAATGTCAGTTAATTCATCATCAATTCACAAGAGATACACACAAAACATCAATCTGAAAAGACAAAAGGAAAATATAAAATACATGGTTTTGGGTCCATTTTAGAGTAGACACCAGTATCGATGCCTAAGTGGAGCATGTAAAAAAGAAAATTGGCTTCTTTGTATCTATTTACAACACTAAGAAAAGGATAGCAACGTAATGTCCTTATTCAAACATAAATTGTCAAAAAGAACCGGGCTCGCTCTTATTGGATAGAATATGTAAATATCACACATATTATTCGTTGTCAAAATATTGTCTAAAAATTTGAATTGACATTGTTATACAATCCAACAGTAGAGAACTTCTAAATCCAGTACACTGCTCTAATGTCTGTCACGTGCACAGAATGTTCATGCTGGTTGCTTGGTGCGATGCCGTCTGGAAATAAATGATACTTTATTATCAACCCGCATCAGTGAAGTCCTGGATTTGAAAGGAAAATTGAATAATTAAGAAAAAAAACATTTATTATATATGGCAATACGTTTGTTGACTGAATGTTCATCAACTGGCATATACATATATATATATATATATATATATATATATATATATATATATATATATATATAGATATATATATAATCTGATAAATAATTATAGGCATGACAGTAATGATGATAATGATAAAAAATGATAAAACTGATTAAAACGATAATCACATTAATATATTATAATGATACTAATGATAAGTATTATAATAATAACGACAATGATTAATTGCCCCTTCACTCTAATCATTGTCTTTCTGTCTGTCTATGTCTTACACACGCACCCACAAACACACACTTCAGCATTACATATATAGCCTATATGTGTGGGACTAATATATCGGATATGGAGCAAGGGCGATAACACTTGTTGAAGAGTTTTGTTTACTATATTGTAACCAGTTGCCTTATGTGCACTTGTGGTACGTATGTAGGACACTGATATATTATCAAGTCATATTTAAACAGAATATTAAATGAAAGTTCTGTTTTGTGATGTCACAACTTAGACATACAATGCAATTATTTCCTTCTGTATTATGCAATCAATTTCTGGTTGAATACTCTAATAAAACGGCGTTACGTACTGTCATAAATTATAGCCACATTTCTTGCACTGGAAGAATTTGACATATTAGGGTTTAATAATGATATGCGTCATCATCGTTGTTTTGGCATAGTTTAATATGATATAAATGCATATCATTTGATGGACCAAAAAGTTCTGTTACAAGTCAAAACATTTGAATTTCCAATTTAAATTCTGTGATGCTCCAAATAAATTTTAATAATGAATTTGTCAATGTGCCCGTAGACTAAAACTTGCTAATGGGGCAATGGCCAGGAATGTGGCGAAGTCATTTGATGTATCACAATAATATAATCCAAACTGTACTTGACTGAACTCACTATATTTAAAAATTTACGATTTATTTCGAGAATTATTATCGAACATTTTCTAATCCCAGTGAATAATTTATATAAATTGACAACCCAAATTAAAAAAATGAATACAACAATAATACTAATTACGCTTCGGATGTTAAGGCATGATTGAATATTATTGCAGGTAAACCAATTTATTAAAAAATCTAAATTTGCATGCAAATATAAATGGAAAAATAAAGCAAGGACGTAGGACTATCTCCTCTCTAAAACATTCTAAGTTGCCAATAAGATAATTTTGTCCAAGTAACACATTAATAGCGTACATTCAGATAGAAGTAAAAATATGTACCTCCATCAATAATATTCTGAGTATTAATCTATAATCTTAGATAAATGTTTGCCATGTATTATGTTATTTTAACCTAATGTCACTTGTTGCAGAGACCACTCACACGCATTTTGTCGAAGGTCAGTTAATACATACATATATATATATATATATATATATATATATATATATATATATATATATATATAAATATATATATATATATATATATATATATATATATATATATATATATATATATATATATATATATATATATATATATATTAATTTAGCTTCGACAATTTCCGTGTTAGTGGTCTATGCAACCAGCGACATATAAATATGACGAATATTGCTCTTTATTCGAAATATTCCATAATTTTATATTTGTGATGTATATTAGGGATTATTTTGAATTTAAGTTACATTACCATAAGTGTCTCTAAGTTATCAATGTGTACCTTATACAAATAAAGTGACTGTTGTTGTTGGCAAATACTATTGGTTTCTTTCTATTTATGTTACTCAGTTTAACATCTAGACGCCTAACGTATCATCAACCAGAATCCAAATATGTTTTGTGGATGTGGGAAATTAACAGTCTAATTGATTTAAATCCTTGAGACGGTGCACACACACACACACACACACACACACACACACACACGCACATATATATATATATATATATATATATATATATATATATATATATATGTATGTATATATACACACACATATATACAAATCTATTTCCTTCTTTGTTATCTGTCAGACGAAATGCACGGAAATTCTCGAATTTGGCTTGTTACGAATTAAATTATATTAACAATTTGGTTTAATTTGTTTATGACAAAAAAATTCCAATTTTTTATTACAATAGTTTTACAAATCACGAACGTATTTGAGGTATTACAAAGATACTCATATGTATGCTCTTCTAATCCCACGTGTGATACCTTCAACGTATGGCAACATTGTGGCTTTATGTGATTATGTGACGAATATTCAGACTAGGTTCAACTTCTGTGCAAATTAAGATTTAGATGAAAAAAACGGTTTTTCTAAAACTCTGTTGCATGAATGTATTACGTACATGCGTTCCATTGTCAACCTATGCTGTTTAATATAGAATTTGTATTCTGTTTTAATTCTGCGCAATTCCTAGAGTCCACTAAATACAATTTCCTATATTTCCACGATGTTTAATGGCTCTTTCTAACAAATATATTGCCGGAGTTTCGGACTGTGTTTATCTTGAACTGATCATATTTGTTTCAAGAGAGAATAAGAAGTTACTTATTGAATGTTATAGTTGAGTATCATCAATATAGAACGGTCGTATATGTCTGCTGACAGAGAACTTACAAGGCAATATCGATGTAAATCATATTGATAATGAGAAACAGCGAAACGAACAAGCAAAATATTCAAATAAATTCCATAAATATCTGACTCATATACTTATGCGCTAATAACTGTAAAACTCATACAGGTACAACAAAATGACAACACATTCATACAGCCATTCCAACACGAACTGAACACGGACATGGATGCATGTAATAATGTGTTGTTTGCATATATGAGATATTGAACAGGAACTTGAAAGTTGCATAAAGGAATTTAATTAGATACAATACCAATCCAAGGATCTATACTGTATGGTTTTCATATTATTAAGGAATAATTATTTTGAATGATTTTGGTGTGTGGGTTCAATGCATGTAAGTTAGAGATACAATGGAGTTTGGTCGTTTAAGTTTCAAACTCAAATGTGTCCAGGGAATATATCTGATAATTATGGATTTAAGTATGCTTCTGCTCTTAAAAGGGAAAATCGTCTCAGATTATTATAATTTCCCGTAAAAGTACTGGGAAACTATATTGAGACTAGTATACAATATCTTTGAGGTTTGCTTTACACGGTCAACCAATGTAGTTTGATTCTAGAAAATGGATTCAACTTCAAGTAGAATATTCAAATTAGACGGCGTTGTGTGTGTCATAAATTAAAGCTATTTTTCCTTGCCTTGCAATTATTTGAAATAGTAATGTTACATTCTGATATATGTGATGATTGGTATCCTGGCATACATACACATATATTAAATGCATGTCATTTGATATACACAATACATATCTATTCAAAAATGGCTATATAATATAATAAGTTAGAGTTTGATGTATCAAAACATCTTTGGTTGTCTTTGTTAATATGACTTCTGTGGACCTATTTCGCTGTAGCTATATGTCGGGTTCTGCCAGAGCTGACATTAATGCAACTTTATTTCGACCATGATGGCAAAATAATGAATGAAACTAGAGCATGTACTAAATCGCATTCAGCAAGACATACTTTAGACACAAGGCTCAGTCTTTATACAATCTATTAAAAAAATGGGCATAAAGGAGAGGGAAATTTTTACAATACTAATGGATGTGAGGCAATTTTGACTAATGTAGAAAGTTGAGTTTATAAGAGAATTGACATATGTAATGGGTCCCTAATGCTTCAATTCGCGTATTTTGAATGTACAAAGAACATGTTGGCTCTTGAGCCTTAGAACACTGAGTAAACACACATAATATTAACATTTTACTCACAGATACATACAACAGATTCAACAATGCAACTAAGAATTGCAACCAAATTCTTAAGAAAATCTGTCCCTATTATGCATAGCGTAAAATTAAATGTTTAGAAAGAACGTTCATTTCCTTCGCAGTAAGTGTTGCCGTATATATTCGAAATATGCACGACAATAAAGACCAACTCAGTGCAAAATATATTTAAGTTTCATTAACATGTGAACCATTTGTTTATTATATGTGTAAACCCAATATGCATTAGTTTTAAGGAATCTCAAAATATGATTAACACGGAATATTATTTTATCAATCACTCCTTCGACCCAGATAACTTTTACTATTATCGTTCTTGTTATATAAATACGTTTTTACATAAGTTACGTTTATCATCTGTTTTGCATTAAGACTGGAAGAGATGAATAGAACCACAAATCTGTTAGATATGTTGATATGATATTGTTATATTGGTAAATCCAACATGCGTGTTACAAATGTGGCAACTTAATACAACATTATGCCTTAGAGCCGTAACATAGAATGAAATGTATACATATATAACATTGTTTTATATTTTAACTATTTCTGTATAGGTAGATCGTATTTGAATTTAATTAAATATTAATAAAACAATTGCGGTGTCCTATAACGAAACATATCACTAAGTTAACATTCCATCACATCTGATAAATTACATCATAAATGAAACAAATACAAAACATGCTTAATTCATCTCCAATTATGTAAAACATGATTGTACAAGTTTCATTTAGCAGTATACCAGCATGTGTACCTATATGCTTATAAATGTAATACTTAACGTATTATTTTCTATATTTTATTTCAACGCTAGCTGAAACTTTTAGGACAAAAAAAGTCTTAACAGTATATAAGCAAATGTTCAGGAATATGACTCAGTTGCAAAAGGCGGAGCGAAATGAATAGGCCAATCAAATATCGAATAAATGCATTTAGAGAGTATATCCTTGTGTCACAAAACCAACGGGGGTATTTAAAGCTTTTATACAAGAATTTATCTCTTAACAATGGATGTCTCAAAGATCTTCCTCATAGTGAACATATATTGCAATCTACTTGACGGTAAGCTTACTTTTTAGTTGCATTCATGTAATTATTAGTATTGAATCATTAGTAATTAACAGTTTTGTTTCGTATATGTTTGTTGTCTGTCTTTGCGATTTCACAGACTGTATAGGTAGTTACCTCATTAACTAGTCGGTCTCTGCGTTTCTTACTGTGCTTTAATATACAGATTCGATTGCGGTGACGTATGTGAAAGATAGCAATTAATATTACATATTCATCATCATCAAAGATATCATGTTAGTACACATACTCTGAAAAAAAAAAAAACAAATATTACCTAGTACGTACATCATTGTTCCAAATACCCAACAAGAGAGAGAGTTGTTGTTGTTGTTGTTGTGGGGTTTAACGCCATTTTTCAGCACACGATAGGCTATGCATGGCGTCCAGTATTAATGGTGGAGGAAGAACCCAGGAAAACCCCGGGAAGAACCACCGACCCACGAGAAGCTACTGGCAAGCTTTCTCACATACCCACATTAGCCGAATCCTAGCCTCGAACCCACGCAGACAGAGGTGAGACGGCAGTGATCCGTAACGGAGAGCGCTTTAGACCACTCGGCCACTCGGGGCCCCCAAGAGAGAGAGAGAGAGAGAGAGAGAGAGAAAGAGATGGCAGATCTAGCATATATTAAATCTTGGTCTATATTTAAATGATAACTGATCAGAGTTGTATCAAGGATAACACAATTAAATGAATTAAATATTCTATTCAAATTCAACAAATGGACCATATGCTAATCATTTAAGTTAGTGCAAAACAAAACAAACATTACAAAAAGTTTATTTACAACATAATAGTTTCTCAGTTGGGAAGTCAAACATAAGTATTATATGGACATTAAGTACATATTTAAGCATTGAACAAGGAAGTGCTTATAGTATAAGTTAATTAAACATCGATTTTTCCGTGTCTAACCAATATGTAAAATGTCATGGTTTTCTTGTCACATTCACAAACAGCCTCTAATTTATCTTGACACTTTTGTCTCATTTTTCTAATATATCATAACATTTAATAATGCTAAAATACTTCTTGGTTGGCTATATATTATCCATGCACCGGACAAGTACTTAAGCTACCTAAATTGTGTTGTAATGGCCTATGTACATGAACAACTTGGTGTGTTGAGCACATATTTAGCACACGTGAGAAAAGCTAACTGTTTTTCTTTACTAAGCTGATTTGTGACTTGGTTTGTTTTATCCCACTGAGGTAAATATATGTGCTTTCATAGAGTGGATGACATTTATATGTGTGCAGTGTCAAATTAAATCATGTGAACTATGCATGATGTGATCTCGCCTATGTTATCCACAGTATGTAGAATGTCAAATGCATGTTCAAGGACAACGTCCAGCTCACTTCTGTGCATTTTGTTCAGAATTCTTCTTTTATAGCATAACATACATCCCATCCACTACCCAAAATAATAAGTCAGAACGAATAATAAAAAATCTGTACCCGAATTAGTTTTATATCTTTACCATTTCAAAAGAGTGATCGTTGCACCTAGTTGTCCTTTTACCAGACTAAATTATCGTACTTTTGTTATGATAATCGTCTTAGAATAGGGTTCAGTATCATTGAAAAATTCACGCAAATTTTGATTCTTACCCAAGCAAACACTGCATTCATTTATATGTATTTTATCTTAATCCCTAAGCCTTTTTAGTTATATCTCTTTGCAAACATTCGTATAATTCAATCTCTTTGCACACTCATTCTTCTAAATTCATATCCAGATACAACAAGTATTAAATGGAAGCCGGGAATCGGTTGGATGTTGGATTGTTCTTATGTTTTCCAATCAGTTTTTTGATTGTAGATGTAGTCACACTCCTCCAGAAATACTATGTAATTTTGACTTATTGCTAAAGAACCCATATATAATTAACTACATATGTATTTGTTCTATTTAATTTTTCTCAGAATGTTTTCCAAGACACCCAATCACTGTCTGCTGCATTTGCCATCCCTATGACCATGAGGCGAGATAGCATACCTCTACTAACGAGGAAGCGACATTGTATATATCACATCAACTTCTACAGGTCGTCCTCGAGATCAGAATTTTAACTGAGCAATAGCGTCATGCGTTATTTTATGTAAATTCATATACGAGTAAATTATATCCCGGATATTTCATTGTTATAGTCGTAATTATAGGAAATTGGGTGACTGATAAGCAAATTTAGAGACTTATTGAAAGGAAAACATGTCGCCTGCAAAAAGGTAATTTTATTTGTGATGGCTATCTTGTTTTAGACTTCTTGGTTTAAACCGCTTGGTTTTAATGTTATACGTCGCTCAACTGCATTGTTTTTGGTGAATCTCAAACTGTTAACTCAAAATTTCAATTATTGACATGCTTTGCAAACATCACGGCATCCAAAAACAGGATCCAATATTCTGTACGTATATCTAAATTACTATTATGGTTGCCTTTCTGTGAGATTGAGGGCAAAGTCTGTGTATATTTTTGTTTTTAAAAATATGAGGTGTTCAGGATTATTTGAGTAATGTATTAATCGATTGCTTCTATTGACTCTGTTGAGGTTTCAGTGTTTTTATTCCGGGGGTGCAGGGTAGTAAAGTATTACATCATCCTTTATTAATAGACTACTTTCACGTGAATTACATTTAATTTTTTTCAGATGTACTGTCAAGCTATTGGAGGCGATCTAGCACGTGTCACTAGTGATAGAGAACAGACCATCATTGCTGGACTAGTTTTGAAAAGCGTCGGGATTGAATGAGGATTGTTATGACATTAATTATAACGCCTTGTTGACATTGTTCATTTAATGCAGGTACTTGCGTTTAATTTGTTCCTATCAGAGTTATAACTGCAATTAGCAGTTATTGAATTACATATGTTTTAGCAGAATATATCGATTTGTAATTACCAATAGCCTCAAAGAACGCAATCTCAACAGTATTAATGGTCCGAATAAAAACCATCATCAGGTAGTTATTAATATGTGTATCATGAAGCGATATAAAGTTTGAAACAAATTTGTTTTAATTATGTTTTCAACATGAATTCCAATGACCAGCTCCAATCTGTGAAACTAAAAACTAAGTAGAAATAGATCCATTATATTTTATATTCGAATTTCTATTATATTTCTTAAAACTAGAACTCCTGACAAATTCCTATTTTTGATTGGTGTTGCTTTTTTAAAGGAAGTTACAAGGAAAGGGATAATGTTTCTTTATTTCTAAGAGAAGAGTTTACACGCTGGCATATTGCTCGTCGTCTTTAGGTAAAGGTATTTTTTCGAAACTCGTCTTAACACTTTTTGAAGGATAGCAAAGAAAATTTACCCAAACAATAGTTGGTTCTACATGAAAATGGTCCTGCCCGGACATCCTAGCTTAACACGTTTGTATCACTACACCAACTGCACGGATGGTCATATCACGATTCAGTGTTTATCAAAAGATTTGTTATGATGTCAAATTGGTCCTAAATGAACCTGTCAAGCTACTGAAGGAGATATTGCACGTAGACTTTTCTAACATAGACGAAACAGTCATCTTGAAAATACTCATCGTTACCCCTTCGAAATGGCAGTCATATTGTCCTGTCTTTCATCAGCAGATTTTCCGTTGTTTCTTGTTGGTAATAAATATAATCGATGCCTGTCCTAGATCAAATATGGCCAGTGATGAGACTATCCTGAAATGTATATTGCTACTTCTTCCGAATACATTGTAATATTGACATGGGGTCTCCAATAATAGATTCTTTATCATGTATGTTTGACCCAAAATAGATTTGAACTGATCTTCTGTTAAGGGCGCTAATACAGACATCTTGAAATTCAAGATATCTTTCGAGAATATCAGCCTTAGTTTTAACACTCAGCACCTTAAAATGTGGAAAACGGATTTACCTTGGAATCTTTGATAGTTCCTTTTTCTTCAGGCAATAAAGCTTGAATGCTTTCAAGGAATCAAAACCTAGGAGAATTGTTAATATCCATTATGTTTGTGTAATTTGCAAAACTACATAGTCATTGCATTGTTGCTACTTTATAGGTGTCGTTCCCTACCTACGCTTCTGGCTCGATGGTTCAGACATGCTGGCTAGAAGGGAATGGCGATGGATAGGGAGTAAAGGATCTTTGATCCCTTTCTCATATTCCAACTGGCAGCCAGGTGAGCCAAGCGTTGGACTTGAATCATGTCTAGAAGTTAGCTGGGACATCGGTAGCAGGTGGAACAATTTAGACTGCTACAGTCGGCTAAGTTTTATTTGTCAGACAAGGTAAGATAACTTTTATATGTCATTATTTACCTATCTCTAGACAGTAATTACAGGCACGACATAGGCCCTGCTTCACTAGAATACTGTTGATGATTAGGAAATTTGATGGTCCTTTGCCAGTTGGATAAGTGTTTATGACTCTTTAAACGGTATGTTGACAAGTGCTACATGTGCGTGACAAGAAATGGAGGGTACATTTCTCCAGTTAAAATGATTTATATACCGCCCCGACCTCTTTATCTCTCTCTCTCTCTCTCTCTCGCTCTCTGTCAGTCTCTCTCCCTCTCTATCTCTCTCTCTCTCTCTCTCTCTCTCTCTCTCCTTACCGTTTCCCCTTTTATCCGATTATTGGTAACTATTAATATTACATCTCTTTGAAAGAATGCAAATGGGACTGTTCAACTCGTTTGTATCAGAGGCACATGATCATATTCTCATTTGCATATTAATCAAATACGGTTACAATCAGTATGCTGTCATGTATGTACTTACTTGCCAAATATCTAGCAGTTACTTTATTGATAAGAAACTATACATCTTATTCAGAACGATCTCCTAAAGAGGTTCTCAACACATGTAAAACCTGACTCGCTTGTGTAAACATTTTTCCTTTGGCAGAAAACTAGCACTCATAGTCATAAAGAAAGTAAAGCCTTCACTGAAGAAACTTTAAACAGCATCTTCAAATTAATAGTTGTTTTACTTATATGGTAAGAATAGCGGTCAGTAAGAATGTATTGTTTACAAGCGAATCAGGGACGTTGAATGCACACGATCTGTGTTTTTTCTTCGCTAACAAAATTATTTGTTAACTATTTGCAGTCACAGTGCCCCGTTTGTTAGTTTCTTACGTCAAACGGCCTCAAATGCAGTATAAAGGTCCTATAAAGTAACCTCATTAATTATCTGTCATTCATGTGACGTGGTTCATATATTATAATTCCCCTCTTTTACGATAGTTGCAATTATTGTTTTCAAAGAGTTTGTCTTCATGATTAGATGCTATATTAATACAATCATATTGTGCTTTAATATCAATTTACGGTTTATCTTAAGGTAGAGATGCAGATACATATAGTGTTTTCTCGCCTGTATATCATTACCACTTTCTTATTTTAAAAAACGGAAGCCAAATAACCATCGCCTGAGAAAATAACACGAATAACAACAGATATTTACTGGACGACAATGATAAGCGAATAAAAAATTACTTTATTTTGATAAAGGGTATGAAACTTTGAAAATGAGAGGGAATATACACAAATATCGATTACATACTGCCACGCTCCGTAATGCCTTACGGTTGCCTTGCTCCTAAAGCTTCAGAGTTTATGGCATATAATATTTAAAGTAAAATGATATAAGCATCGTACGTTGTACAGTATCACGTGAAACGTTGTCTTGTATCTGCTCAACTGCGTTGCTATATGTAAATCTTTAACAGGTAACTTAAAATATCAAACATCTACATGCTTAGAAGAAATACTGGCATTCAAACACAGGATCCAATAGTGTTATGTATATCTAAGTTGTTTTTGTGTGGCTGCCTTTCTCTGCGATTGAGGGTAAAGTCTGTGTTTACCTCACTAAGGTCATTTGTATCTACTTCAATGTTTAATGCATATAAGCAGCAAACAAGATGTTTATTTGGATTTGAGTTCAAAACCTGCGTTTTTCCCTTGGAGAAAATATTGTGTCATAGGTCGATTGCTATAGTTATAAAAGGATTTTGTAAACAATTCTATAACGTTTTATGATCTTTCTGTTTAATCATTTCTTCAAGTGTTCATATATAATTTGAGCGGAGTTATTTATCTAAATTAAACATTGAAATTGCTAAATATTTATGGGACCTTTGATTAAAACACTACTTTGATGTTGTTTAGAACTCATTAATTTACATTATGGATTTTATCACTGTGGTACATAAAGACACTCAAGACTATTGGCACATAAGACCATTCCCGATTATTGGAATTCATCCGAAACATTACACACTGATGAATTTGTGGTAGAACATTTTGGATTTTTTTGATACATAATTCACAAAACTGTCAGTGTCTTTTGAATATTTACTTCTGTAATAAAATATTTGTTGAGTTTGTTAAACTTGATGGTTTTAAATCATGTTGCTACATAGTCTAAATCTATAGGGTCGTGACACTATTATTTTCAAACATCGAATGTTAGATATAGTTCACACCAAATTGCGTCATAAGGTAAGTGTACGAAATCTTAATCAAGTGCTGCCTTTTATGGCTAGTTTTGATCATGGGAAGATGTAAAAAAACAGTTTACATATATTTGTAAACTGACCAAACATATAGACAACACCTAAGAGTTACTGAAATTATATAATTCCTATCTACGTACCTGTCACGTCAGATCGATTACTTTCGGGGAATGGAAATTTGAAAGAAAATCATGCAATCATTTCGCATGTTGACAAATACATAACTGATATCGGAGAATTTACTTGAAAGTAACTTAATTTAAATTAATAATACTAATTTGTTAACCACAGCCTTATCGCTATCATTTTGTTATCTCCCTCTCTTTTTGATTATATATATATATATATATATATATATATATATATATATATATATATACACATGTATTATGCTTGTTGATATCTCATTTCGCATATATTCAATGTTGATTTCAGTGATTAATAACCAAATATAGTCTAGGCCGGATAATAGCGCATTTGGCGGGATTAAGAAACTCATTGATTAGTCGCTCCGGCATTGTGATGACGGTGTTGTTTCCAATTTGTAGCACAAATCAGAAAGCAGCAAGAGCAAGTGCTATTACTTGAACTATAAGATCTAGTGAACTGTGGTCGACAGATAATCTGTCATAACTGAAAGATTTAATAAAAAAACTGTCAAATTTTGGATTGAACGTATTAAGACTTTCAAAGAAATAATATTGAAAAGCAACACATAATAGCTTTTTAGGTTCTGGTACTTAACGGTGCCTTAGGCCACACAAATAATGTATTTGTCGATAGTGTACCTGAGCAAAGGGTACAATCCTTTGTGATGATAGTTTTGAGTATTCCACGGCCGCTATGACATCACACTTGTGTATCTATATTAAATAATCGAATGAAACATGGTTATGCTACCAGATAGCAATCATGTAGAATGTCTTATATTTATTATGGATTAACAAGAAAATTGCTTCCTTTAACAAGTGTGAATTATTGGACATTTTTTTATAACAAATGATAAATTTCAAACGTATGATATTTTTCACTTTATTCGGGTGTTTATACATTAATTAGGGGAAAGCGGACCTTAAAATGTTTGCAACTCAAGCATTTTGTCATAATATTATATTATCGCTTAACGGTAAAAAATACGAAGAAGGTAAAAGGCGTTTTCCATGGAGAAAATGTTGAGTTCATACTGTGCTCGATTTCGTTTCTACCGTATGGGTTAGACTGTATTTGCAATATTTTGTTACTCTTCAGTTAATTTATGCATGTAATCTGCTTCATTTTCTGAAATAAATTTATATCTGCTAGATACAAGATTTTCGTTTCATATTTCTTCATTGCAAATAAACGATTTCATTACATGAACAATCAGGAAGAGATGGATTCGAGTAAATTAATAAACATATATATATATATATATATATATATATATATATATATATATATATATTTGGCCAACATAATGAGCCTGCACTACAGCAAGACTATCATATTTACATCATAAGCATCTCACATTTTTGCTCACTTGCAATATGCATATTCTGCATTAAGTTCCTGCTAAACTGAATCATCTGTGAAAGCGTTATTTAAGTGGAATTAGTTGGTCATTACAGTGTATAATCCACAAGAAAGAAAAACAAAGGGCTTCGAAAAAGCTGTCACATAATCGTCTAGCCAAATAATTTATGTTGAATATATCATCTTTTAGATTATTGGAGTTGTGCATTGAATTGTCCAGCCATAGCACATGTCTATTGTCATTTGATCAGAGGTTTGCTTGCCAATACGAATATATAAGGAAGACCAATCTAACAGTGTTATGCATTTTGGTCATTTGTTTGGTTTTGCTTTGAAATCGTTCTCGACGAATCATACTCAAATACAGTACTTATCTGACCAATATCGGTTGTATATAGTTTATATTGCTTTCAGACACAACACAGTCACAACGGAATACGTATGATTGTATCAATTGTCACGGATATGACAGGCTATGTCTCTTGACTTGACTCTGGTACGATTCTCGATTTCGAGATTCTTTACTTTGGCAAACTTATACTATATGACATACGTATAATGAAACTGCTGTTGATATTTTCTTTACTTTACAGTATAGGCTTCTTTAGACATCGTATCTACTGCAATGTCTAGACTGTAGCTTGGACTCCTATAGTTTGAGTATTCCGTGGTATATTGAAAAAACTAAAGCCGTATTTGAAATGAATCAACATTTATTCGGCTTGTTTATCTGTGGTGACACAAATATTGAAAGTCCTTATATTCCAACGTACTGATATCATTTGTTATGATGTCCCCATACTAATATAACTAAGCTGTCAAAATGTATTTTATGTCTCTAGTTCACATACACTAACCTTTTGATGTAAGATGGTTTACTTATTTGATAAACATTTACGTGCCACGTGAAATGCATATTTTAATTATTTTAAGGTCTACCATTTTTACCACAGTTGTAACGAGTGACTGCATCCATGCGAAGTATACTTTGATAATCTTTAAGGATTATTTAATTAGCGTCAATACGTAATAATTTAATTTGCATTTACAATCAATTGTATAGTACAGAAGAAAATATATATGTAATATCAATGATAAATTAAACTTTTCTGTTCTCAATCCTTTCATGTAAATATGTGAATGATTTTTTTCTAGTGGTTGATACATATTAATGTGGATTATGACATATTCATTCCTGTATTACATTGATAAATTGGTTGGATTTACCACTCTGTCTGTCTTTCACTCCACCCATCTATTTATCTATCGTTATGTCCATCTGTATAATTATCTGACAACTATCGGTTGTATCTCGTGTGCGTTGCTTTACGAAACTTCACAATTACAAAGATATGTGTTTTATTGTTTTGATTGCTAGCAGCGGGGGGGGGGGGGTTAAACCCTACAAACTTTAGAAGGTTCCAAACGCCGAAATGAGATCTCCACCAGGAGGGGTTTCAACCGGAAATAACGTCGACTACGTTTCAAGAGGAACTCTCGGAGAGAAAAACCTCTTTGGGAGGTCCTCCTGGATTAGTCCAAATGTGGTTTCTGGTTGAAAAACCCATTAATGGCGCTTCGATTACAAAAAATGAACCAACTCGTTGTCGTCGCCCTCCCTGCTGCTAATCATCCAAAACTTTTTATCAAGACCAACTCGGTATCGTGTTCGAGGACCGTGTAAATTTATCGTGATAAATCCGTGTGGAGTTAATTGAGCCTGACTAAATAAATTTCTAAACTTTTTTATATCCATATCACCGCTACACCTGGTCGTAACGTGTGAGTATCAACTCAATTAACGACAGTAAGAATATTACAGTTATCCCTGATCACTTTAGGAATTTGTCTATATCGTTAGGTGACATAAATCACATCAGTGTTTTTATGCCTGCCTTGTGAAAATATCCAGGCGGGATTGGACTGTTTATCCAACATCACATCATCATACACGATGGTGCTTCATTAATGTCAGTTATAAATTCAACAGCATCATCTCCGTTCTCATTTAACGATTTTGCACTTTCATTAAAATCCTTTATCACATCGTAGCATCGTTCATCATCAACTGAAGGTGCTACCAAATACAACTTATCCCACTTCATCCACTTCATTATTAAATTCAACAGTAATTGTGTTTTACCCGATCCAGATGGACCCGTGATAATCATGCGGACAGTATTTGGTAGCATCGGATGATGTCTAACTGGTCCTCGTTTCCTTATAGCAGAAAAGTCAGTGATTTCCATTATAATAATATAAAATAAATATGGATTGATATCGTGTGAAATGCAGGGCATGTACCCCAACAGGTGATCTAACAACCATTACAATAAAAAATAACAGATCTGTCGTTACGGGCAAGTGTGAACGGTACGGTACAAAGAAATTTAAATTTATTCTCAAATCAGGTGATAAACCAAAGTCAAAGATAAAGCCAAGTAAAAAAAAAAAAACAACACGGAGGTGACATCGCAGCATAATTAACAAAATTACCTGGACTCCGTGGGCTAAATACCCAGGGGTAAAAAACCTCCCAAGATATAATTACTGTGGCCCAGGAACCCGACTTGATATCGGACTTGATGACCAAGATCAACCAAAACCAGATCAGTATCCGATAAACGCTCTTGATAAGGCGTGTCATGCTCATGATGTAGCTTATAAAAGTAAAAATTTACAAGATAGCCATCTCGCAGATGTGAAATTAATTCACGCGCTAAATTCCATCACTGATAAATCTTTCAATGAGAGGTTAGCTAGTTGGTTAATAAAATCCGCAATGAAAGGTAAATTAGCGCTAGGTGCTGGTAATTAATTATAATGGAGTCGATTTATTATTCCCCAAGAGGATACTGGAACGGTACCACAGCAATTGGTAAATATGGCAAATTTACCAACCACCGCCTAAACAAATTCACTTTGCACATTTCAATGTCAGTGTTCCTAATGAAGTTCACCAGGTTGATATTTTATTTTTACCTCATGATACCGTTAAAATCCAAAGACGTCAAATGACATACAAGTACGCGCTAACTGTAGTTGATGTTGCAAGTAGATGCAAAGATGCAGAACCGTTAACAACTAAAGCAGCTTCTGAAGTTGCTTCTGCTTTTGAACGAAGTTATCAACGAGGTGGTCTACGATGGCCACAGCTGCTACAAGTTGATCCTGGCAAGGAATTTCATGGTCCAGTATCATCGCTGATGAAGCAACATAATGTCACCGTCAGACGAGGACATACTGCAATTCACTTTGATCAGGCAATTGTTGAGCGATTTAATCGAACACTTGCTGGGCGGTTATTTGGATATCAATACGCGAAGGAATTCATTCAGGACAAGAGATCACGCGAATGGGTTGAAAGATTAACAAGTGTGATAGCTGCATTAAATAATGAAATAACTCGAACAACCAACATGAAACCTATTAACGCAATTACCAAAAAACACATACCACAACGACGTGATTTTTCAGCACAACCAATACTGGGCAATGTCACTGTGAGATATTTATATGAACCAGGAGAACTTGAAGGTGGTAATAAAAGAGCGACTGATCCTATCTGGAGCATCACTACACACAAGATATCTGGTATAACTAGATCTACTGGTAGACCAGCAATCTACAGACTGGATTCATATGTGAACAATTACAAGTAATTCCCGAAGACACACAATTACCGCCCAGATCATTAACTAGCACTCCTGCGCCGATTACACTCAAGACAGGTTAGCATCACATTCTCGCGTGTATGACCACGGCTGTTATCCTTTCTATCTACGGTGAATTGTCTTGGATGTTTATCAGAATGCTGCCACAGCATTATACAATTACAACTTGCGCAGTGATTATTTTGCTGTTGCTTCAGTGTCATCATAAATTCAACATCAAGATCAAAATCGCACTTAATTTTTTGATCACTTTGTTTATAACCGGCTAAGTTTTTTTTCTTATTATATCAACCTGACATTTATCGTTTTCATCGATCACTGCCTCATCCAAGACAATTCTCAGCAATTGAGATATTCTTCTGACTCTGGACACAACCAAGTAAACTAAGTTTGATCACTCAATTCGATCATCAACGATCCAAACAACTGTATCAGAGATAGTCAGTCATTGAGATGAATGTATCGTCATTGCGTATCCTACCGTCCACGGGGACTTATCAGCGCGCAGTGCATCTTAAACAACATTGACATCAACTGTGAGAATATCATTTAGTACGAGATTTTGTTTCTCGGTCTGTCCTGGTATATCGACGTCAATAGTTTGCCGTCGCGTATCAGCTGGTCTATAACACAACGGCACTGTCAGCGTCGGGAACTTTTCTCGTTGTAACTGAAACAACCGCTGGTGAAGTGTGTCTCTGGCTATCCTTCTACTTGCCACTATCAAGTCGTTTGGTTTCCACGTTTGCAGAAAGTCGCTCATTGAAGTTCCTGAAATTATTTTACGCATTATTTCGCATTGAATTTTATTTGGTTGTAATCTGATTAATTTCTTAAACTCGTTTAATTCTGCATCAAGCGCTCTATAATCATCAGCTATTTCCTCGTAATAATCAACAAAACATTTTAACCACAAACGTGGAGATGGCCCAGCAAAGGAAGGTGGCTATCCATGATCGCTACACATTATCACATATGTATTTTTTGTTAATAACCAATCGAGAAATATTTTTAATGTTTCTAACGGGACCGTATATTTTTCATCCCAAATTATAATCCTTGGAATATATTTCTTCCCCATTCGATCCGGAGTCCATGCGTCGCCCTTGTATCTGAAAAAGCTGTGATAAGTACATGAGTTAGCCCCTCGTTGTTTCATCTCTCGCGCGAGGCAATGTGTAGGTGTTAATACGATCATATCTGAATTCCGAAATAATTCAATCGCTCGAATCGTCTTACCGGACCCTCCCGGCCCATTGAGATAAACAGCCTTGTGTCTGGATACTGGATCGTACACAGTCGGTGCACTCGACTTTTCTGATAATTCTGATTTATAACAACTGTCTTTGATCTCAACATCTGCGGACTCACAATAATCATATACCATTTCTTCTTTTATTCTCCACGAATCCCACGATGCATCATCAGTTGTAAAACGAGTTACCGAATTCAGGTATTTTTTGTTGATGTAAAACGAATCCGTTGCAATTCTAACTGCAGTGTCAGGGAATCTATTTATCATCGATAGCAAACTGATGGAAACATAAGCTAGCATCGAAGATCTTAAATGAGTATACTGGGGTGACTCGCCATTAGTATAACTAATAATTGTGCCTAACTTTTTTTCCGTCGGATAAGAAAACATCTTGCCGATCACAAATTATACCTTTTTCTATTGCATCAGCGGCCACAAATTTATAATCGGCGGGATCCATAATCAGTCTTGCGTGATGCCGCTAATGATCATATGCACCACCTTGAGTAAATTTACCAATTATTTTTCTACCAAGATCCTTCGCGTTTTTTTTCTATTCGAGGTTGGCGATTAATGTACTGTAATCATCACTTTCGCAATCAACCAGTTCAGGTGTTGGTAACCAAACTTCAGTCTGTGCCCGATATGATATAACTGCCTCACTGACCGTCAACGATATCAGTATTTTACAGTCAAGCATATATCGTAACAACACTATTGGTGCCCAGCGCTTTTCACTAAAATGCCGGCCAAACCAAACATAACAAATAATATGAAGACCCTTAGCGAATTCAAGTGACACTACACGAGCGAATCCTGTCAGGTCGAAATCGGGTAATGGTCCATTAATGGCCACTCGCGTCATCGAGTTCGTGGGGTGTCCAAATCTTTTAAAATATCCAGAACATTCTCCCATCCCGAGAAAGCTTCCTGGATAACACGCAACCATATCAAATGATATCATTTCTTTGCATTTATACTTGGTATTCTACAATCCGCCGTGTCCGTATTCACAACAACTTAATTGTACATCTTCGAGAAATTCACTTCGGGTTGGATTCCATGATTTTTTTCTCTGGCAGCGTGGGCTGCAACTGATGGAACAATGAAACAATTAGTTAGTAATCGGTCAGTATCTTTTGAGTATATCTGTGCAAGTTTTCTCATTGTTTCATGAAGAGATTTTATACTGTATATTTCACCGTTAACGCGTACAAATTGATCATATCTTTCATTATCTGAACTCGAAAATAACCACACTGACACAGGATCGTTTTTACCTATCTCATTAATAAAATCAAACATGTTTCTCCCAGAGTTCTCCCCGGAAAACTCCGGGGGGTAAAATCTTACAGTTCGATCTCGTGGGAATATTGTGACAGCACTGGTCCAAGCGTGAGCGTTATGATCAATGAGATTTATTGGAGCTCCGTTCCGATTATATTTTATTCGTATAATGTTATACTTCCCCTGTTATCGTTGCTACGGTTATGGGGAATCTTAGTGGGGTTTTTTTTCTAACTCGGCAACATCGTTTATTGTAGCTCCGGTATCTTTGATCCGTTCAGCCCATTTTTTTATTTTTTCACGTCGTAACGCCGTTAGACCGTTTCCGAGCATCGCATTTGTAAAATGTTCTGTTACTCGTTCAGCCACACAATTCAGTGATGAAAATCTCATTGGGGCAAGATCATTAATGTTGGGGTTTTATCGGATAGATTCAATAAATGACTGATGTTACAGGACACTCTCGCTCATAATATGGTTTATCAATCCCAGTCAGCGCTCCCGGTTTGGAATTTTTACTCAGTATGACAGTTTTTCCATTAGCAAGGACAGGGTCACGTTTGTCGTGGATAATCCAATTACCTGTTTCTGCTCGCGCGATAAATTTTACTCTGAAAAAATATTTTTGATCACCTTGCTATTCATCAAGGGTGAGGTAATCGATAATTGTTTTCGCTCATGTATTGCTCATTGTAGCGTCCTTGACAGAGTCAACGCTGATTTCGTCAGTGTCGCGTATAATTTTGAATGTAGACCACAAGTGAGATGCTCCATCATCACGAAATTCTGTTTTGGCATCTCTGATAATATCAATCAGATCAGTCAGAACTAGTCTTCGCGAGTCAGGGGTTAGTCTGTCAGGATCGAATCTAGAAGCTTTCCAGGGCTTGATTGCAGATAATCTCTCAAACTCCTCCATATTATATTTAAGACAAACATTTAAATAAAAAATATGATATATATATATATATATATATATATATATATATATATATATATATATATATATATATATAATGCCTCAAAACAATCAGTGCTAGTTGTTTAAAGTGGGATCTGTAACTCCTTGTAACAAATTCTGCAGAAAAGAATTATGTGGGGAACATTCATAAGTATTCGAAGAGGGAGTTTAGGACCAATGGCATGTCTGCGATGTGGTATTGGAGTCAGGAGTAAAACACAGTTATGTGCGAGGTGTGGTGGAAAAAATATCGTGAACTCAAAAGATATTATAATATAAAAATAATAATGATGCGCTAAGATCTAAGCGCGATTATATAACTAAGTTCTCAGGCAAATTATAAATTAGACAAATGACATTATTATTGTATAAATGAATCAAGAATTGCTCCCACATCCTATCATCAAGGATTAGGAAGCGAATCGTAATGGCGAAGTCTATCATTGCAGGTTGAAAAAACCAGTTGGTTTTGTTACTAATGCTGTTTATCTTAAATTTGCTGCTGGGGAAAAAAGCCTATTCAAATCACAGATTTGTATTTGAATGCCTCTTTGGAAAGATCAAAACCGGTCTTGTAATCGATCACATCAACAACGACAAACTCGATAATTCTCTTCAAAATTTACAGGCTAATACACCTAGATAAAATTCTGCACGGGGGAATACTGGGGGAAACAGAAAGCCTAAAGTAGTTTAATCTTTAAATATAGCTACCGGCGAAGGGAGAATTTTTCAATCACTGACCGCAGCTGCCAAGTATTTCGGTATTAACCTCGCGGGGGTACGACGTGTGGCAGATAAAGTGACAAGATCAGCTTTTTCATACAAGTACGAAAATTGGATCTTATTTTCTTATGTAGATGCAGATAACGGAGATAACTCTGCAGCGACTGTGTAAAAGTCAATGATGCAATTATCTCCCTGAGATTGTGCAACAATATGTCATTACCATTTACAGGCAATATATTATCCAGCGCGGCAGAACTGTATACAGTTATTTTTTTTTTTACAGCCAATACAGTTCGTGGCGTAACCGACTTATTGTATACACACTGCGCCACAGTTATTTCAACTCGTTAACACTTCCGAGTCTGATAAAATCAAAAATTGTCAGTACAGGTGGGTGCTATTTTTTCACAGGTAATGTTTAGAGTTAAACTCCAGTTCAGAACTTAAATGCAGCTGCAAATTGTTAACTGTCTGTCAACAGTTACCAATATGATAATTATTAAATCCTATATCATTAGATTAGACTATGGTGCAGTGGTAGGTCGGCGACTCTCGTCCTCGACTCTGTCAATGCCATTGGTTCGAGTCTCGTAACAGGCATATTGTCGACGGTACCAATTAATATGATGTTATAATTGGGGCAGCAGCCGAAGCCTTTCATGTACATCTCTCTCCCGCGTCAAATCGTAGGGGTGTGTTTTTCACCCCTGGGATTTGATCTTGGGGGCGGTATGTACATGAATGCAATACAGGTATGTTTGTGACGCGCTCCCAAAATAAAGGGTAGCCATGGATGCATAAAGATCTAAGTCACATGGGCCCCACAAAAACAAAACATTCAGAAAGAATATGGCCCTTGTCAATGTCAAGAAAGAAACGATCACTGAGATGCCTAGAAGTTGATAAGAAAGGTCTCTGTAAGACAAAAGTCTCAAGACAAAAGACAAAAGTCTGAAAGGACCTCGTGGAGACACATAGGCGAATGTAGAGAGCCCATGACTGATAACCGCTCATCATGGCTACTATTTATTTTTGGTCTAAAATATTTTTCTTTTAAATATATAATATTGGTATATATAATAATATGAATTACGAATATATCAATGATGTGATTGTTGCTATTAAAAAATTAGAACATGATGGAATTAATATACCTGATGAATTAGATCCTGAAAAAATCTTTTCCGATTGTGAAACACTGCATGAGGTTAAATGTGAAGGGCGGGATATTTTGCCGGCTCTGTACAGATTTATAAAAAAAATCAAACGGCTATGTATCAATCGCTAGCTACGGTAGAAGAAGCACAAATAAATGAATTTGTTTCGTTGTCTCGTGCAATTGAAAAAATTAGATCACAATTATCTCAAGAATACGAATCGAAACAATAATTAATACTCGTAAGGGAACTAAAAAAAATTGTCAGATTTTAAAACGATCGAAAGTTAGACCCCTTGATTTCATCAAGGTGATTTCATCAAGGATTTCATCAAGGTGATTTTATCAAGGTGATTCATCAAGGATACTTGGAATGAAGTGAAGTACGTGGAAATTAAATCGAAAGTAAAAAAAAAATATGTTTTACCTGCATCAATCTGATGAGTTAGATAATACCTTTTTACTTGTATCAAACTGGTGAGTTAATTTTTTTCTCACTTATATCAATCTGACCTGCATCAATCTGATGAGTTAGATATTATTTCCTTTAGTCGATCAGATTCAATGCAAGAGTGCGCGTAATTTAGAATCAGATCTTTATCACACGTGACCATAGAAATACGTTCTCTCTGTAGTTTATCCAGCTGCGATTGTGTCAATAAAAAATCCTCGTTACCGTATACATCAATAACCAAGTCAACTGGGCCGACTAGAAATTGTGTAAATATTTTTTTGATGTATTTTTCAAGCACTTGTTTGTCTTGTGATGAAAACCTTCGCGTGTTGGTACATTATATAATTGCTCGCTTGATTAATTAGAAATACGAGTCTGTCAGTAAAAAATAAATATTTTTGTGCATGTGCAGATTTATTTTTTTTTATTTTCGTTTGTGCAAGATTTTGACTAGTTATTACTTTCTGAATCTTGCAAAATATAACATCCACCTGAGAAAATCTAATCGTAGATCCTTAGGATAAAAGTCTTAAGACAAAATCCTTAGGATAAAAGTCTTAAGACTTTACAAGTAAATTAATATTAACTATTTAGTTCCTCAAATCCAGAAGGTGGCCTGATTGGTCATTTAGTCTGAAATGTATTCTTGATAACAGTGTATTATGACACTGCAAATAAACCGTATTGATCTGCTCTTGCACAATCAGAAATCCTGGTGGTTCTTTCGGGGTGAATGAATAAAGAACAAATCCTTGCTGGGCTTGAGTTGATACTGTCGTGTCTGTGCTGTAGCTGCCATCAATTACATTACACACAAGATTGACCGCGACCACTGGGGTTATATTTACAATTTCCGGGGATACATGTCGCCCTGTCCCTTCAGGGTCATTGTTGTGCCGGAGAATAGTTGCCGGTGGTAATGTTTTTCTCCATTCCGCGTGTATATCAGGAAAGAACTCATCAATGATATCATTAACAGATTTTCTTAGCTCAGCTGCGTTATACCAAGGAAGTTAAAAATTCGGTAGATTTCCTCTGGTATTCTAAAGAAGTCTAAAAATTGTTGCATATATTTGGTTACGCCGTCAACATCATCGATTATCACTGAATTAATCACTGGTTAAAATATTCCATATCGTATGCGAGCTGATTTAATATCTCAATTTGTTTAAGAATTTCGCTGCGTAAAGTTATATCAAAAAGATGTTCTTGAAAACGTTGCTGTAGTTGCCGTAGTTGTATTTTATGCTCTTAATCAATGAATTTGAAGTAATCATTGATCTCATTTAGGCGTATAGTCATGTATTTAGCTGTTCTTCTTTGGAGATCTCGTTTGTAAGCGAAAAACCATTTAATATTATCACTACTGTGAAATTCAAACATACTACCCAACGTTGCGTTCTTTTAGATGAATTAAATTTTCATCGTATAATGGTAAAACTCCGTGGTATGATTTATTGTCCGTGACATAATCAGATTATTTTGGTTCTGGTGGTATCGGTGGTGCTTCAGGTGGGATCTCAGGCCATCCTAACACTGTTCTGATCGAAGATTGATATATATCCACGGCGTAGTCTGGAGAGTTTATCTCAATTGCAGAAGACAGCGTTGGTTCATGAACGGTTATTGCTATTTTGGATTCTTTCCGAGTGATATTTTTTATTCGACGTTGTAATTCCTCATTGATTTCTTCGATTTGATAAGACCCGGTTGGTATCCCAATGATGTTCCAGTCGGGTGTACCATCTGGTCGGTTTTTATTTGCAAACACAAATGAATTATTCGCTGGTAATCCAACAAATTATTTTGATCTGATATTGGGCCAACTGTGATATACTCGCAACTGTGCCAGTGCGATTTCACTTACCTGAATCGCAGTTGGAAAATGAATACTAAATTCTGATTTAGTCGAGCTTACTGTTATCATTGAAGTTTTGTTGGGGCTTATAATTTCGGCTATCTGTTGAAGTAATTCTGTCATTATTTATCTTTGTTGTTTTAAAATGGCGGGTGCAGTCTTCGTATATCTTAACCATTAGGGCGAATTCGGAATGTGATATTGTTTCGTCGTTGAGGCTTGATGATATCAACGACGACAATTTTGAATATGCGGACGTGGCTGTGTTTAGCCGCGTAACATAATCGTGCAATTTTGTGATCGTGCACGTTGATATATTTTTCGCTATTATATTAAAAACACCTGCAATTGCCACTGATGATGAAACACATATTGTTACTGCGATTGCAGTTGTTAATGGCGTTAGCGCTGATAATACTGCTCCGGTGGATGCAACTAACGCGGATACTGAGTATACTATAACATCCAGGATGATTACACGTCGTTTATATTTCTCTACTTTTGTTGTGTATTTGTCGATGAGGGTTTTTAGCTCTGATTGCCATTCGCGTACTTGATCGTATATATATATATTGCTGGACATTTAACTCTGTTAAGGAGGCCATTTATTATTTTACTCAGTAACCAATTGAGGTGTTTCAGCTACAAATTCCAAACACCACCAGTAAGATGTTGCGGTTAATTTCTTATCGGCTGCTTCCAGTATAAACTCTTCTTCGGTTCCCTTGTTTAATATGATAGTCACAATCGCGGAAAACTTGTCGAAGGAATGATGCCAGGGATATGTTGTGAAACTCTCAAATTTTTCAGCACTGAACACAGACAGCCTGTACACTCCAGTGACTGTTGCGATATATTTGATAGTATTATTTTGTTTAGACCATGTTGCAAATCCAGATGATCAAACTAGTTTTATTAACGATCTCAGGAATCCCACTTACGATATATTGCTGTGTTTGTTTGATCCTGTTAATGTTGGGTTTCATATCAGAAAGTTTATATCAACGGCCAATGGGGTACCAAAGAATTCTTCTGCGGTTTCATTATTTTTTCTAAAATTTCTGCGAAGATTTACAAACGCGTTTACGTGAACGTCATACTCGTTCCGGATGTGGATATTGTATAGTCAACGACACCGTAGTTAACGTCAACATATTTTTTCGTTGCGGCATCTTCGTAGGCTGTTGGATCTCTTAAAACCACTGTTTTGTTTCCGTTCATGTTGAGTTCACCTGTCATTGTGTCACCGGTATTTTTTAAGCGATTAGTCACACTTTTTGCAATTTCATCTCTGATGGTTGTAAACGATATACTTGAGTATCTGATTTTTCCGCTGTCAGTAAACACGGGTATGTTATCTGGGGTAGCTCCAAGAACCCTGCGAACTATGTCATTCTATTTGATATTGCTGGTTTTTAGTTTTCCGTATCGGTCCTGAAAAATAACAACCTCATCTGGGTCTATCCAAGATAACGTTAAAAGATTGTCGATTTCATCTTTGGTCCCATATTTTGATAAATCTACATCGCCGCGTTTTTTTTTTTGTTTTATTTTTTTTTTTTTTTTTGCTTTATTTTGTCTTTGTTTCGATGAGAGCTCTTCCGTAAATATCAACCAGTATTCTTTAGGGATTGTTTAAATGTTAAATCGGCCCGAGGTATACTCGTGCACGACTTTGTGGGATGGTTTGGTTGATTTTGATAACGCGTCAAGTACATTAATTACTTCACGGCCACATATTGGTGGATCGGTTAGTGAGCGTTGAATACCAAACTGGAATGGGAGTGGAAGTAGTTTGTGCGTATTTTAGAAATTCAACAGGCGGTGCTAACTCGTACGAATCGAAATAGATAATTCCACGTGGATCGATTGAGTATGCAACACAGTGAGTTCCAGGGCGTTCGCTGTTATCGAGATTAATAATTCCAGTTTCTAGATTATTCGGTTGTTGTGGTAATTGATTTCTCATAAAAAACACCTCTGAAATTTTGTATTTCAAGTTGTTTAGCAGCATCGAGCAAATCAAAATTTGACTTCGGTGTCAACGGTGTTTGTGGTACCATGAGAGCGGAGTTCCTGGAAGTCTTAGACCGCGTCCGTACCATGAGGGCAGAGTTCCTGGAAGTCTTAGGCCTGCTCCTTTTTTTGTACCCTCGCCCGGTTGCTTTCTTTAGTGCCATTTCAGCGGCGGTTCCAACAGCTCCTAACGCGGCTGCTTTTGCAATAGCTGGGGTAGCAGCAGCTATCTGAGATGGTATTGCTGCAAGGAGTGGATATATACCACCTGTTTTAACCATATCGCCGATGGCTTTAGGGGCGAAATTAAGTTGAACTCCAGTTTTCGCTTGCTTCGCTTTATTGAGGTGAATTAGTTGAGTTTTAGTCAACGATAATTTGTTTGGACCGCCGCTAGCGATTTGATCCCGCATTAGTGTTATCGTTGTTCCAGATGTCTTTGCATTTTTGATTGTACTTTCTTCGCCTGACCGGGAGTCAGGTTGACATTAACGTGACTATATGACATTGTTAGAATTTACGCGATTGATCTAATTGTCTACATATTTTCAACTGGTGTATCAACGACTCTCATTCGACCACTAATACCTTCAAGCAACATTTCCTTGTCACTGAGTATGACCGCGATTGCTCTATAAGGACCATAAACAATTGGCGGACCATCTGCAACTTTAGGTAATACGCCCACGCGAGCTCGGAAGTGTATATCAACCACAGTTTGTTTGGATAAATCAAGTTGCTCCAGCGGAAAGTAATAAATCGGGTACAGATTTGTAAAATCAAACTGTGATATTTGCGTCACAGTATCTATATTTAGATTACGCGCCAGAAACGTCTTCCAGCGCGCGCTACATCATTATGTGTAAAACTTAATTATATATCTTCAAACGGATCTTGTTGTCCGTTTATTCTCAAAGAAACCTCGGTAACGTCAAATTTGTCAAATATCATATGCGAGCGCTCTTGGTTATTCACCCGACGAATATCTTGCAGCGCAATACAAATATGTCATGGCGCAGAAACCCCTTGTTGTGATGCTATATGCCAAGTAAATATATCTTTGACGGAACTTTGGATGGCGTCTGTGGTTACTGTTAACCACGATAGCAATGATTTACCACCTTGATTCATAAAAGAAAGTAATCACGGTTCTTCTGTGACCGATGAAGTTAATACCAGCATCCACAGTGAGAGTTTTGTTATATTTACTCTGCCAGCATTAGCATCAACAGCTCCTCGCCAAATCGCATCGTTGTCATCATTTTTTCTAAAAAGCGCAACTGTATGTTTAACTCCAAAGATGACCTTTCTAACATCTCTGCAAAATCCAAAGATGTGAGTTAGTGGAATCGCGCACGAAAAACTTTTTCTTGTTCCTAACAACATTTTTTGACGTGTTACAAATCGCAAGTTGTATTTCGGATTATCACTTCCTATAATATCAAAACCATCACCTGGCCTGTCTGCCTGTTCGAGGTCAGCTGGCTGTGGATCAGATGCAGTATTTCGTGGTGTCCGTATTTTAATATACTGAAAATGATTGGCGTTGTCGGTAGCATCTTTAACAAACATCGTCGATGGCCCAGATGACCTGGCGTAATCATCAGAATATCTTACTAGACCGATTATTGTTGTAGCAACATCGACATCATTCTGAATCGTTTCGATATTTTTTCCATCAATCATATATGTGGCGCTACTAAACAGTGCCATGATTCCATTATTGACAAAACCAACAGGAAAATTATCAGCGTATATAGTACCATCCGCCTTTACCAGTTCGCCTTCTACTTCAATAAACGCCTCACATGGCAGAAATATATATACTTGTATCGTGAACTTGAAGTTCGATCTGGTTTGGCTGCATCATAGGAATAAAACTGATAATCACGCACTGAGTTATCTCGCTGGACCGGCTCATTAATGTTAAATGCTGGTCGGATATGCGTTTTAACATCTTATACAATTACCTATTTTCCAAATGGTGATTCTTGTCGTTGCACACGAAGTCCACTTCCTGCTATCAAATTCGCTGTTATATTTCTTTGTAATTGTTCAGATTCTTGATCCATCAACGCTGCTAGTTTCTGATTTGCAGCTTGATTTATCACCTTACTGACATCCGCGGACATAATTTCAGTGCTTGGTAATTTCACCGGAGGTGATTTTCGTCTTATTAATCGCGCTAGTCTTTTTATGATTGCCGAGAGCGCCTTGCCAGCAACGTTGGCAATTGCACCATGAGCTTTTTCACCAACAATATTAATAGCTTTCATTGATAATTGTTTTGCAAGAGGACCAACTTTTGGTGCTAACATAGCAAATAACCCCTGAACCACGTCGCCGAGTCCGTCTCCGTAGGTTGCTCTATGTACTGGTAATCCTGAGTTTACTACTCTGACCTGCATGGGCGTATAGTATATATTGTATAAGACCATGCTATGTTGCTACTGTTTAATCGCTGTAATCATCAACGAGTTCATCAATAAGTTATCTGTATATACCAGTGTTCATGACACCACCTTGAAATAATCGCCGACAGATATCAGCGGCTTCATTAATTATTTCTGGTGAGTTATTTCCAGCTAGTTTTCCTCCTATGAGAACTTCTAACCGCGAAACATCATTGAAAATATTATCAGGGCAGGGAATAAAACCATTTCCCAAACCCTTGCCGGATTTTGGTTCAGCATCTGGTTCAACATCATTTGGATGATACATTTCGTCCTCCACAGCTGCAAAATTCGGAGGATGTTGATGGGGGGGGGGTCTAGCTGGTGTTTTGATTTGTTTTGTTTTTGTTCGATTTCTTTTTGTTTTTGTTCTTGTTTTTCATTCCCTTTCTTTTCGTTTTTGTTCTTTTTCTTTTTGTTTTTGTTTTCTTTCTTTTCGTTGTTGTTCTTTTTCTTGCTCTCTTTGTTCTTTTAGTTTATGATGACAGGCTTCTGCTCCTGCTGAATAAATCTTATAATCAATATCTTCTTTGTCCATAGAATCAACATTTTGATTTATTTTAAACACCAATCATTCCAAGTACCACTATGTACTCTTTTAGCGTACTAAGGGTTTAAAACTTGATCTCTGGAATGATAACTTTTAGCTGTAAACTCACCAAACTTGGACTTATCCTGTCTAGTTTTCAATTTATATTATTGAATTTCTTGTATAGATTCCTCAGTAAATTTTTCCCTAAAATCAATTCCTTCTTTTTATAGGGTTCACCAACAGCGACTTCAGATGTTTCTTTGGGAAGAGTCTGAGCTGTAGCTATTTTTTTTTACCTGAATTAAACTTTCTTCTTTTTCCCCGGCTCTTTCTCAAGTCCCTTAATAGCAGTTAAGACTTTTCCAGTAACCGCAGTGACCGGCTTAAATAACTGCTCCGTTTCCGCTGCATATTCAACCTGAGCCTCTTGACGCGCTTGCAATTTTTTTCTAAAATCATCTCTGACAGGATGAAATTTTTTGATTTCTTCTTCTCTCTCTCGAGATAATCTAGCAGTGTACGATTCCTGGTGTACCATTATTTAGTATAACAATTTTTAATTGACAGCAGCAGGGAGGGCGACGACAACGAGTTGATTCATTTTTTGTAATCGAAGCGCCATTAATGGGTTTTTCAACTAGAAACCACATTTGAACTAACTCAGAAGGACCTCCCAAAGAGGTTTACCTCTCCTAGAGCTCCTCTTGAAACGTAGTCGACGTTATTTCCGGTTGAAAGCCCTCTTTCTGGAGATCTTATTTCGGCATTGAGACCTAAAGTTTGTAGGGTTCACCTCCCTCCCCCCGCTGATTTGCTATATATACGACATGTTATGTCTCGTACACGTGTGCTTTGCCTTAATATATATGTCGATACATCTATCGGACAAACCTACAGCATCATCCTCTTTCGATCACGCGTATTGTTACTATTTGTAGCGAATGGGCGGATAATGAAGAAAGCACTGTATATGAAATAAAACGACAAATGTTTGCATCCTAAAGAAGACACAGACTAGAGAATCATTAAATATACGGTAGATAACTATATAAAACTAAGAGTAGAATGCAGTCAAAGAATGATCGAATTATATTCTTTGAGCTAGAATATTTTCATAATGCTTGTTTGTAACAGCACTAAAGGTTGGATTACTGCAACTGTTCCATCTAGACCGTTATTGATACATAATAATTGAACTGTACCCTATTTGCCTTCTTACAATGTATAACATAGAAAGAGTGTTGGCACAGTGAAATACCAAGTAACATCCTTACTTCAATTTATGGTATATGCAATATGATACAGCCTTTATGTTGAAAGTCTTTCAAAGAATATTAATTTCTCTCTCTCTCTCTCTCTCTATCTGCCTATTGTTTGCTTCATTAGAAGGTTGAACTATATTTTAGTTATATCAGTTCCTGAGGCTAGTCTTGCTTCACGATTCTTTAAATCTTAGAAAAATGAATCGGACTCGAACGCATTATTCGTACACTCTGTCATATTTATATAGTACATGTGCAAACGGTTTGGAGCAATATCCATTGACAAATTGGTGATTAAAGCAAATTGTAGGAGATTAGGCATGTATAGTGAATACACATAGTACAATTAGAAACTCAAACATTAAAAAGCTGATGAGAACAAAACTTCAGCATGCAATGAATGCACCCGTTTTACCTTACTTATTCACAATCAAATACTTACGTGACACAGATTATGCCGACGCTTTCACAAAAGAATCTTCACATACACACACACAGAGGCAAACACTCATAGAGGTTTACAGTGACGAAAACATAAATTGATTTCTAAAGTATATGTTGAGTTGAGTGACAATATGTCTATTTATTTATTTATTTATTTATTCGGGATTTCACGGGATCGAATCCCAGCCTAGTCATACTATACTTATAAAAATGGTACTAACAGCTGCCTCACTAGGCATTCAGTATTAACAGGCAAGTGTTAGATTTGGTCGACCAGTTGTCAGGAAAATCGATTGGGTCGGACACGATGACAAATGTCTGTCTCATGATGACCCAGAGCGATCAATCACTATAAACTAACACACTGCATACATCGTAGTGACATGAAATAAAAATTGTTAAAGCTATGTTAAATGTCCAAAACACACAGACAATGACATAAACACACACACATACAAACAGACGAGACGCACTTAGAAGTCATTGGTTTATGTCAGCCAACTGCTGTATCAGCGATTGCATATAACGTCAGACCTCTCTGTCACGACCTGCACACGATCACACTTCATCAGAAGGAAAATACGGTTAAGTGATTATGATTTGGTATTTCTTATCAAACACCATTTCTTAAAAAGAGAAAATTACTTGAATGAGCAATGCCGAGTCCTCACACTAAAATCATATAGACCCAGAAAACTTGTAATCAAAAAAAATATTTTATTGTCAAGTACACCCTTTTCTAATAAAATAAAGCATCGACTATGATGTGTAATATCGCTGATTTATTTGCTTTATGTTGGACATCATTTAAATTGCAATACTCCTCTAAGATTTAAACCTTTTACTTTTAAAGAAAAGTACAGTAATACAGCGATAGAGAATATTCAGGATAACATGCCATTGCCTAAGTTAAACTGCTTATCACGCACTTCTGAAAGAGATATCTGTATTGTAACTTGTTTTGGAAGCCTTTGATGCAATTCAGAAACGGTTCATTTATTCATCGTCAGTTTCATATTCAATTTCTGGCACGTAATGCACTGTAAGGCAGTCATTTTGTTTTTGTTCTGCCCTAATGGTATTTCGTCGCAATCGTGATGAAATTCCTCAGAAATGAACCCACTTTGGCAACGAAAGAATATACCCGTTTTCTTGTTGTTCAATATTGGTAGTTTCTCAGTGTAGCGTGCTTCCAATATACTTGGTCCTTGTCAGTTTCGCAGTTGATTTCTTGACCTTGAACTTGAGGAAGATTTTAGAATAACACATGTTTCCTATTTATGTGGTTTTACAGCAACATGCCCACTATCAAGCTTTGCTTTAGGTGGTATTTGCAAAGTGTTATGATTATTTCCTTTGCCAGATATGTTTCATCTTTATGCACTGTGTCAACGCCATCATAATGCTCTTCGCCTTTGACCTACAGATATTCTGAAATATGTACAAGTGTTAGTCAATGTCTTTCTGGTCAATGCACATAAGAATTCTCAGATGAGAATATATTTATTTTTCTTAGAGGTATATTACGTGCAGCTAATGTAATAAAGTTAGCAATAAATGTGTTCCATTGTCACATTCCCGTGTCATACCTAACTTCACGAGTAAACTGAACTGTCCTGTCATATAAACACCCATTATCTTGTACAAAATCGATATCATGTTTCATGTGTTCTGACATGCGTTCGGCTAATTGTTAGGAACTTTTTCAATAAATAAATCTTACTTCATTTGAATTTTAAGTGCTGCAAAGAAGCAATTCCCATCAGCAGTAACGAAAAGAGAGCTTAAACTAAATAGACTATAGTCCATAAAGCCCGATACAGCGTTTCCTACAGGTAGCACCCAAATATATGCAAAGTATATTAAAGGTCACCGGCCATACTCCAACATTTTCCTATTTATATCAGATTTGCGTTAAATGATTAAAAATAGCTATACTCGCACAAAAAGAACAAAAAAAATTATCAAGTCTAAAGAAGAAATAATAATTTAATTACTCGAAATAGAAGTATACAACGCTGTTACTTCCCCTTAGTTACGATTTCCTACCTATAGAGGACGCACTCGGAAATGACGTGCATTTATCCCTACAAGACGAAGTACATGCTTCTTGTTGTCGAAAAATAAAATGCTATAAACTATGGCTAGGGAATATTTAGATGAAACTAATGAATACTAACTTACTGTTCAGCCTTATATCGGTATGCATACACGAAGCAATAGATTTTGTCGCTTTCAAAACTGTTCCATTGTTTCAATTTATTTTCGAAATTCCCGTTAATACAGGTAAAACGAATCAATGATGGCTTCCCTGTGTCGGCAGACTTTTTTAAAAAAAAATGATGACAGAAATCGGCACGCGCAAAGAATCCAAAAGAACCAAACTTGACTTCCTTTTGTCGGCCGACTTCAGAAGAAAAAAATCGGCATACTAAAAAGATACCAAAGTCAAGATTCCGCGGTTGGTTTGCATTGTAATAAAATAACCCATGTATTTGATATCCTATCGGTAAGTTTAAACAGTGAGTTTATTGCTCCCTGCTAGTTATGGTTATCACCCGGGCTTCTATTTGTTTGCCATATGTAATCATGATTGATGTTTGCAGAGCAAATATTATACACAATAATAACTTCCTTTAATAATACTTGTGTAACCCATGCTAGCAGAATGATTATCATTTGACACTCACATTAAATTTATTTTAAAATAATGATTCTTGTTATTTGCGAGATACCGACTTATAGTTAATCTGGATACAATACAGTCTGGGTCAGTTTGCAGTAAGTACCTTATAATGTGTAAATGGCAGGTGCATTCAAGCAATCGGGTGGTACTTTCGTCTCATATGCGATTTTGTTATTTGACATAAGCGATACACACTACACTAAGGAAGCATACGCAAGCCGGCATCCGCTACATATACGAAGTTCCTGGATATATATTTTTTTAACATAATTTTCGCATGATGAAAAAAGAAGGAGTATATGATAACATGAAAGTTTAATTTCTTTCATTTTATTTTCAAACAAGCGTATGTTTATCAATTTATTTTGTACCGTGAGTGTGTGTGTGTGGGGAGGGGGGGGGCACAAATTAAAGAGAAACATATTTCCTGTCTAATTTGTACGGAATAATGGAGCAAATATGATTGACGATATTGACCAGTAATGACAAGCTTTCAATGTACGCGCACAAACACTAAGACAACTTGAAACATAAAAACAATAAAATTACCTGGTAAGAGCTTCATATTTCAGCAACTAAATACTGACAAAATGCTCAACATTATTCTCTCTCTCTCTCTCATTTGTAATATAGTATGTATTGTATGCAGCTGTATTACAACGTGAAGCCTAAAATTAAGTATATTTGTTATAATATCTTATGTACACGACCCTTAGCAAAATTTATACGTATTATGTAGAATAATATCTGTTACGTAGTTTTGTTTTATAAATGACTACTAATAATTTGATCGTAAGGCAAATTGAGAATGTCGTTGTGCAGATGCATATTTTTTAGCATAAAAATGTATGTAAATATTTTAATTAGAACAAGCAAGATATGTCAGTTTGTGTTTTCTCTCATAAATATGAACGTTACGAAGTATATTTATTTTCTTTGAATATCAAAAATAGTTTGTTTAATTTTTTTTTCTTCCCTAAAACGTATCTTACATAGCATCTACTTTTTGTTGAAGAAAAAGAACGGACAAACTATTGTTATGTTTGGCCGAATTGTATTTCGAGTTGGGCCGAATTGTCTTTGGGCCAAATTCACTATAATCCAGCATAAATGATACCACTTTCCCAACCCTCCCCTATTTGATCCCACAGATTAAATACACTTTTTTTCTTCTTCTGGTAAACATGGTTTTTCGGAAAAAGAAAGAACGCTTTTTCCCATCATCACCCTTTTGGTTACATCCAAATGCAACACAGTGCACCGTATTTGCTGTATAAAAGCACGATCGTACGCTATATCACATAGACATTTACGTGGGGAAATTAAGCACTTGAATGGCTAGGTTGAATAGAAGGGATAAATGTACGCCATATCCGGTTTTCGCACGCGGAAACTACCGACTGTTTACTGAGATTGCCGAATTTTTTTTTTTTTTTCATACTATAAAGCGGAGTTTTAAGTCTAATTAAACATTTTTATGGTGTGCGTACATAACCAATGCGTTTTGCTTATAACTATAATAATACCACACGCTTATACAATATAGGTGGCAGGTGACCTTTAAGATAAATGCATATTGTGAGAAAGAAATATTGGCAAATAATATTTGAAGGCAGAGGTAGATAGATACGTGCTCAATATACAAGTAGTAATCAAAACACATACTAAGCCTAATCATAAATCATACTGATCATAATGATAGGCATAACAGTGATAATGATAATGATAATACTGATAATGATGATAATCATGCTCATACATGGTAATGATGCTAATTATAAGTATAATTATGATAAGTACAATAATGATAATGATAATATTCATGGTTATATTGACTCATGTAATTGTAATGATAGTAATATAAATGATAGATACCTTAGATAACGCTCAAGGAGTATAAGCTTATGGCGTTCAAGTATTAATTCATTTATCTCTCTCCCTCCACCCCCCCCCCTCTCTATTGAAATAATTGCCTGAATACACGCACCAGCATAATTACATAAAAACTGTATCTTGTACATGATTTATCTCTCTCTCTCTCTCTTTCACTTGATATTTCAAATGTGCGCACCCAGACTAAACTATTCTCTATCTCTCTCATAAATAACGCACACACACACACTCAAGCATACATATAGGCTATATTTGTATGTTTTTCTTTCATGTATTGTGTGGGACTGGTACATATACTTTGCAACATATATAACTGAGTTTTGCAGGAAATAAATAGGACAAAACGGACTCAGTTTAGAAGTGAGCAATCAGTTGTAAAGCAGATATACATTGTTAATTTTAACATAAATTTAAGATACCTTTAGGAGGATTAGACGGTAGATATGATTACATCTCTACAAATATGGTTTTGAAAAGGATATGTTCCAGATATACATGTTGTTCTGTTTGTCTCTCTCTTGTACAATAATTGAACAATTTAATCAACAGCAAAACAAACGATCAGACGATCCAGTACACCAATAAACAGTCATGGTTATTATACAATTATAGGGTAAGAATACATTTGCTTTGGTTGGATGTTTATTTTACTATAATTCTTATAAACTCATCTAAATAAGTGCAAAATTTTATTTAACGTTTCTTATTAATTATTTATGTATGGACCCCTTTAACATTGCCTTCACCATAAAACATATAGTGACGCCTATTGAGGTCAACTCATAACACTGCTAATATATCACCCCAGACTGAGGTCGGTTACATGTAACACTTACTGTTAGAGGCTAATAATGTATTACTGAGTTCCTAGCTTCGCCGGGATAATATTATATCGACCATTTTGCTATAGGATTTCTTGCTGCGTATATAGTTGCTTTTTTTAAGATCAGTTATGTCATTAGCTATAAGGTCTTAGGAGGGTTTGAAAAAATCGCCCACGATTTTTTCTAATTGGTTTATTTAAACCGTCTACCGCAAGGTCATCGTCAGTAAATCTGTCATTTAGTTGGGTCTTTCTAAATGCAATGAAGTCAAAATGATCACACTATGTAATGACGAAATCTAATATACGGCAGACATATACAAGTTTTAAATGTGCAAAATATAGCATACTATATGTTGATAATGTAAACATCTCAGTACGAATCTTAATATGATACCGATATTATACCTCAATTCAACTCTGAATAAATCTGAATAAGGTACCGATATTGGACCTCGATTAATCTCTGATAAATCTGAATAAGGTACCGATATTGGACCTCGATTAATCTCTGATAAATCTGAATAAGGTACCGATATTGGACCTCGATTAATCTCTGATAAATCTGAATAAGGTACCGATATTGGACCTCGATTAATCTCTGATAAATCTGAATAAGGTACCGATATTGGACCTTGATTAATCTCTGATAAATCTGAATAAGGTACCGATATTGGACCTATTTTCACCTCATTGTTCTCGGATAATGAAAGAGCTAAACATACCCATAATGTACACATGAACAAATGTGTGCACATAAGATTTGGAAACAATTATACATGTTAAATTAATTGTATGTGTACACTGCGTTGCATTTCTATCTTTTATTACTAGGTACAGTTCTGATGCTATGTTAGAAGAGTCCGATTGATATCTTATGTGAAATATTAGAACATGTCTCTGCGTGCATTGCCATTTAAAGTAAATGATAAGACGGGTTTTGCATCGGAATTTAATTCTGCAGAAGAAAACAGTTCGTAAACTGTAACATAAAATGCAACCGCCCATTGTTACATGCCGAAGAATCAAGAAAGACGCAGTTGCAATAATATTATGAAGGAATAATGGATGTATAGATAATGAAATATAATACAAAAACAAAATCTAAATGTATCAGTATTGAGTTGTGATTTCAATTCAATTGAGCAGACTGCAGCAAAAGTCATATAGAATTCAATATATCTGAAAATAATGAACAAAACAATTGGGAGAGAGATAACATTATATGATATCCGCGTGATGAATAGGAAAGTTACATAATGATGCAGCCATTTATTATAATATAAATACATAAAAGAAAAACGAAGCAAGAATTAACTGGCAAACACGGGAATATATTATAATATACACAAGTAACTAATGAAACGGAAACTTAATTTGCAAAACTAAACTAAAAGAGTACTGCACCCATTAAAACAGTTAACTGTGATGAATGTTCATTAGTGTACATTTATATGAAGACAATGTAATAGAAACAAGAACAGATAACATGTAAGACTATTTGATTTATTTTGTATTCCTTTTATTGCATTTATTTTAACTGGGTTTTTTTTGTGGCCATGAACAATATTTTTAGGTCAGTTAAGATTCATTTTTCATGCCACGATCTAGTTTACTAGAACAGTTACTTTCACAATTATTTTGTGCGCACCTCTCATAATAGTACAGTGTGACCGAAAAAAGACTGACAGACGCGAGTTATTTTAAAACAGTTTTGTACACTATTTACTTGTGCACACCTCTCACGGCTGTTCAGTTTTCAGGAGAAATCATTTGATTAAGGACTCGCCAATTTTAATAAAAGGCGAATTATGTGTATGACAGAGAGTATAAGCATAACATGTTAAGTCGAATCACAAAACACGCAATCAATACACAATAGTACTACAAGGGATTCAGACTAACTCGCATTTCCAAACGGTATCGAGTACGTAAATAGTTGATAGATAATGAAAGCAGACGAGTGTATATGTAATAAATGGAGATAACATGAGAAATCTAATGTATACATGGTTATTGTTTTCAACGATTTTTTTTATCGGCGTAGGGTTTATCATAGGAGGACGACATTAACTTTTACTTGTTATATTTGTTAACTTTCTGTCACCCTCTATCTATCTCTCTCACTCTCTCTCTCTCTCTTTCTCTCTCTCTCTCTGTCTCTCTCTATCTCTCTCTCTCTCTGGCTAATTTCATACACACTCTAACCGGTTCTCTTTCTCTCTCTGTGGCTAATTTCACACTCACTATAATCCGTTTTCTCTCTTTATCTCGCAAATTAACATCTAGACTCTAACATTTTATTTTGTTTTCTCTTTCTCCCTGTAACACTGCACACACACACACACATACACACACACACTCCATCACAAACACATTTAGGCCTATATTGGTATTTGGATTTAGCATTTGCTATGTGGGACTATTCAGTCTCATGTTAAACAAGGCAAATAGCAATTATTTGAAAAGTTTTGTTTACTATATAATACAATGGCTCTATTGACTCATGTAGTAATTATGATGATAGTATCGCAAATTATAGATACCTTAAATAACGCTGATGGAGGAAAAGCGTATGGTGGTCACGTTTGAAAAATATTCTTTCTCTCCCTCCCCTCCATATCTCTTTTGAAATAATCGACTGAATACACGCACCGACATAATTACATACACACTCTATCTTGAACATGGTCTTTCTTTATCTCTCTCGATCGATCTCTTTAATGTGCAAACCTAATCTAATCAATTATCTCTCTTTCTCTCATAAATAACAGTACACCCTCAAACATCAATTCATATAAGATATATTTTATGTTTTTTCTTGTATTAACTGTTTTGCAACAATATAACTGAGTTTTGCAAGAAATGCAAAGACTGGAGAGGACACAACTGACTTAGTTAAGAAGTGAGCAGTCAATTGTAAAGTATAGAATTGTTACGGTAATTAAAGATACATTTAGATATAAGTAGACTGTCAATAAGACGATATCTTTTCCATGATGGGTTCGATAAGAATACGTTTTGGATAAATCCGTATTACTGGTTTCCTCTCTCTTGCACATTAAACAAGTAATTTAAACAAAACCAACACAATGAAATAAGCCAATACACACATAAAAAACCTTGGTTATCAATCAATTGTAGGATAAGAATTAAGTTTGTTTGGTTACGTGTCAATGCAAAATGTATAATTTACTATAATTATTATCAACTCATACCGAATTATGTACAGCAACGTAATTTGCTTACCCAAATGTACTGTTTATGAAATAATCAGATTTTAATTTATTGGGTAGATTTCGTAAATGTAGCACGAGTTATATGTCAGCTATCAATTATGAAACAGCGGAGAAATTACTAGGTAATTCATAGTGTTTCACAGCCATCCAAGCATTCAATACATTTTCGCTAATTGATTACATTTCAGTTTTCTGGAAGCAAATGATCATGTAGTTAAATTAATATGGTACATGATGTGAGAGGACTACTGTATACTTAAGACAAGGCAGATAGCACTTGTTTGCTATATGATAAGTTGTCGCTTTACGT
Organism: Sinohyriopsis cumingii; assembly: GCA_028554795.2. Classification (NCBI taxonomy): domain Eukaryota; kingdom Metazoa; phylum Mollusca; class Bivalvia; order Unionida; family Unionidae; genus Sinohyriopsis; species Sinohyriopsis cumingii. The sequence goes on from JAPYKE020000205.1 coordinate 506,359, forward strand.
GCACTTACGTCGTGTTCATTTAACGCAGCAAAATTGTCCCAAACGCAAGCATGATATTCAGTTAAAGATCTCCTACGTTGTCACGAAATTGCGTAGGAGTTATATCAATATATATATATATATATATATATATATATATATATATATATATATATATATATATATATATATATGTGTTGTCAAAAATGTACTCAGGTTTCGTTGCCGCGTACAGCGTCACCCGAGGGTGGTATATTTTTTCGGCTTAGTTATTTCGAAATCCTGAGCGAAACTCAGACCACGCTGCACGGACAAATTGCCAACAGCGGGAAACCTAAGTACCTAGCTGCGTATATTTGTCACAGATAGTATACTTATAGAGCAAATTCTCTATAACCAAATGACATTACGCCAAGTCTTGTCGGAAAGTTTACCCCTTTACGTTAGCAAATCTCCAGCTGTAGAGCTGCCTAAATGCCATGCCTTGTATATGGTTTGATGTGGAGTCACCAGCTGTATAACTGCTTTATACATGCCTGCCATGCTTTGTACATCGTATGATGTGGAGTCACAGAACTCTGTGGGGTTTCGTGTGACGTATACGCTGTGTTTTGGTGACGTTGGATCGGAAGAGTGGACTGGTTTTCTCGATGCGAGGGACCAGGTCTTCGCGACCATCGGGTCAGTGATGTGAGGGCTCTCAAGGGATCCTTCAACGGACTGAGAGGAGCGGAACATGCGTGGGCGCTTCTCTGGCCATTTACTAGAGCGCGTGGAACTCGGAGTTAACATCTTGGTCTTCAAATGGGCGCCACGATAGTTATAGTGTTTCATGTTATTTCCACAAATGCATTTCATAATTTCATTCATTCCTATTGTTATATCGTTATATGAACGATAGATCGGTTCGTAATTTCATTTATTCCTATTGCTATATCGTTATATCAGCGATCGATAGGTTCATAATTTCATTCATTCCTATCGTTATATGAACGATCGCTAGGTTCATAATTTCATTCATTCCTATTCCTTTTTTCAATATCGGTTTACGATCGATAGGTTCATAATTACACGTATTGCTATATCGTTATGTGAACTATCGTACAATTCATAATGGCATTCTTTTCTAAATCTTTATTTGAAAGATACATTTAAGACTTTTTATACTGGGGGTATAGATCACTTTTATTTTGTTGATCGGTGATAGAAATTCACGTTTGTTTTGACATTCCATTTGTTAAATTCATGTTTTGAGTTTTTTCTCGTAGAGTTAATTGTTGATAGTTCAATGTTAGGAACTTTATAATTTTCCATATCTTTTTGTTTATAATGGTGTCAGATTTGTTAATATTTAAATTGCGTTTATAAATAAACATCTTGTAAAGGCAGATGATTTTGGTGTCTTCCCTAATCCAGTCCCAACCCGGCTTCATCCTGTGACATGCGTAATATTAATATTGATAGCCACACCCATGCAACGACTTGAAACAATAATGATGAATAAACCTCTCATCGGGATCCTGGTTTATCAAATATATGACAAATGCGCAAATGTTAAGGTAATACGAAACATCTGCTTGAGTAGTAGAATAAAAATATTAACAGTCCATACCATTACAAATATAAATTGGTACAGGGATCTGAAATTTCAAACAGACAATAATTTTCTGATATTTACTGCACCAAGGGCAAACTCAAATGCCATGTAAATGTAATCGTGGCGCTAGAGACCGAACAATGTCTTATGCAAGAAGAGAAATAATTTAAGTCCAAAACAATTATTTTATCGGATATCATTATGTTGTTATTATTATTATTATTATTATTATTATTATCATTATTCCATGTTCAGTGGCCGAGTATGCTATTGCTATTCGTAACCAGATAGGTAAATGTATTTTAAATATATTTGCCGTTTCATTCCTCAGTTAGTATAGCCTCATAAATCGTTATACTTATGTGTACCGTTCATCTTTGCACGTTGTTTTCTTTATCATTTCAGGTCTGTATTTGGCTTAACGTTCAACAATGATTACTAGTCTGGAAGCATGCATCATCAAGATTATTACAATGTCGCTATCGACTAGAATGTCATACAGTGGCAACGATAATGTGGTCTTCATTTATTTTAAGCAACCATCTAGGTGTAGATCCAGCTTCCCGCAGAGAGCCACACCTTCCACTGACAATATACAATGTCTCAACTGCCGGCTACCTGCAGTACTGCTCAGTCGTCATAATACAGGAACAAGTATCGTAGGCAAAATTGTCATATAGTGTATATCTGAGCCACAACAACCAGTATTACAGACAGCCATCCGGCCGACCATTCATCCAGATCAATCAAGCAATCCAGCCGATCCGGCCGGTCAAACCAATTCAACCGACCGCACAGGTTGTACCATTTCAGCTGACCTTACCGGTCTTATCGAGTCAGTTGAATGTAGTGGACTAGCCTTCAGTCGCCGCCCGGCAACCACCTATTAGCGACAAGTCCAGTACGAATCTATTCTAGACTGCCGTTTTTGACTATTGTAATATGCAGATCATTCATACCACGAGCTGCAGGTTCAGCATTATCGTTAGCATGTGGTAGCCCTGGATGGTGGTTCTTCCGAACAGGAAGAGTAAACTTCACAAAGAGACTAAGACTAATAGATACGAGGGAATTCTGACTTCACTACATTGCTCATAGTTTAGATTCCAAGCTGCGATTTAGCTCTTTAGAATGCTCTCTCCTATTTTATAGCATCCACGTTCAGCTGTTGAAGATGTAGTCGAACATCTGTCATTTATATTTCACCCCGCAATCTTCCTAGATCGCTACGTGTTTGATCGAGTCGATAGCAAGTCAGTTTTGTATCAGCCGGTCAGAAAAAGGCCACTTTTGAAACAAATTGGTATCGGAAGGATACCAGTATTTATCATATGGAATTCTAACAATGGATTTTGATCTTAAACCAATAATATGTCCTGAAAATATTTAATTTCACTTCGAAATTGGTTAGTCTCTTCCCGATCTGGAATCTAGGGCGCGGCGAAAAGATCTGAGATACCCTTGCCTCATCTTCAACGTCATCAATATGGTAGCATACAAGGCGAGTTTGAATACTTTAAACGCTATATGGAAAATGGTTAGGGGAGACTCTCTTTTGCGGTCGTGGTCGCTAAAGCGATGCTATCCAGCAACCAAACGATCCTTCAACTATCAATCCAGACACGTTTCTCTAATGGACTAAATCCGTCATTAGAGAAGGGACGATTAACCCCACATAATTATTGAGGCTAGTGTCAGTCAAGAATACACTACAGAAGCCAAGCGAGTAAACGGCTGTCGTACCCATCAACTTATTGAAGAAAAATACGTGGGAGGGTTGCGTAAAATGAGTAAACTAAAACCTCTGTTACCTTGATTACCTTACATGTTTTTCTTTCGGTATATAATAAAAATGATGAGGAATTAATATGGGGACCTTTTCGCCAATCCTATTGAAAGCAACATAATTTCCTAAAATTGTACACAAGGCATCCGATACATCGTTTGATCAGACAAGCATTAAGTATTTGGCTAGACGAATATTCAGCTCAGTTACATCTCTCATCAATGTTGTCTTGATATTTGTTATGCTTCAGGTGCACAAGTCCATGCTAAATTAATCTGCATTGGAACAGGCGATATTTTGTGCAGAAGCATTTAATTGAACTTCACCGGTTAATTGCGGAATTTCGGTCGACACGTTGACAAATAACACAATGCTTATCTTCAAACCACCATCATATTTTAATGCTGAACTTTCTTGCATTTTAGTTGCTGCAAAAGATTAATTACTGTCACTTGTTAGGTATGTATTTATGGACCTAATTAAACATTGGCTTTTCCTTCCAGCATATAGTGACGCATATTGAGGTAAACTCGAACACTGTTACTCAGTCACCCCCGACTGAGGTCGGCTATTTGTAACACTTACCGTTTGAAGCTATACGCTTTAAGCCAGTGGAATCCTCCTGACAATAACATAGGGACCATTATGTCATAGTTTATCCCACTGAGGATATACAGTCTCTTTTTTTCACGCTCAGTTATGCCATATAACTATTTGTTATAAGGAGGGTTTGAAAACAATCCATCTCACCCACGATTGTTCTAATAGGTTTATGATAACCGTCTACAGCAGGGGCATCATCAGTAATACTGTCATTTAGATGAATCCTTGTAAGTGCAATAAAGTAAAAATAATCAAACTATGTAAGGACGAAATCTAATTTATGGCGGACAGATACAAGTTTTTACTGTACAAAATATGACATAATCTCTGTTCATAATGTAAGCGAAGTAATGTGGCTGTAGCAGTCAGATAAATCTGAATATGTTACCGATGCTTAACATGGATTCAGCTCAGTATGAATATCACCCTGCTACCGATATTTAACCTGGAATTCTGCTCAGCTTCTTTGGTTAATTAAAGAACTAGAAACATCCATATGTATAAATGAACAAATGTGTTGATACTAGATATTGAAATAATAATAAACGTTAGATTAATTTTAGATGTATAAATACTACCCATGTGCGTAAAAATCTCTGATAGTTCAAACTTGCAACATAAAAACGGGATAAGAAGAATCCAACTTAACATCGTTTTAACAGCTCATATACCCAATGTAAAACGAAGATAGATTAATAGAACAGCATTGCTTTTCTACCCTTTTTACTAGGTACAATTCTAATGCTACCCTGGAAGAGCCTGCTTCTTTTAATATGTGAATTATGAGAATAAGTCCTTGCGTTCGTTATAATTTAAAATTACTGATAAGACAGAATCGGACTCAAGATTTAAACCTGCAGAAGAAAATAGTTTGCAAACTGTAATATAAACTGCAACCGCCCATGGTTACAAGTAGAGGAAGGAAGAAAGACACAGTTGCACTAGTATTATGAAGGAAGAATGAATGTATAGATCATGAAAGATTATAAAGATAGAATATATAAATGTATCAATGCTGATTTATTATAGCAGTTCAGCTGAGCAGACTAAAGCGAAAATACAATACAATTCAAGATAGCTGATGATAACAAAACAAGCAAGTCAGAGGGAGATGACATTGCAAGATATCCACGTGATGAATCGGAAATGTATATAATGATGCAGGTATTTATTATAACTTAAGATGTGAGAAGAGAAAAGACTTAAGAGGAAACAGGCAAACACGGGAATATGTTTTACATATACAAGTAACTAATGAAATTGAAACTTAATTTACCAATTTAAAAGAGCATTTCAGGAATAAACCACCTGTTTATTAATATAGTAACATATGACGAATGTAAATTAGGATACATTTCTTTCAATATAAAACAGTAAAACAATTAACATTAAATGAACGTTAAGACTATTTGATTTCTTATCCTTTCCCTTTTTCTTATTTTTTTAAATGTTCTTAACCATGAGCTAGACTATTAGGTCAGTTAAGAATCATTTTTCATACCACGATCTAGTTTACTAGAGCAATTACATACGTAACTAATCTGTGCGCTCCTGTCGCTATAGTGCTATGATGCGCTATGCGTGTAACTGCAAGAAACTCCGACGGACGTGAGTTATCTTAGAATAATATTGTACAATATTTACTCCTGTACACTTCTCACGCAGTGCCGTGTTAGATTATGCATGCTGTTCTTGTTATATTTGGGTATAATGGTATTTATCAGGGCCAGATAGGCTATGCTTGGCGGACTTTATATATGGTGGTGAAAGAATCAGGTAACAAACCGGTAGAAACCATCGTTCCACAAGAAGCTACTGGCAAGATGACTAAAATACCGACTTTGGCCTAGCCAGAGACTCGAACCATTAAGGACAGATGTGCTGTGACAGTAATCCGTATAAAGCCGGCACTTTAGACAACTCGGACAATTGGGACCATTGGCTTTACATGTATCATAATGAACACAGATAACCAAGACTGAGACAATATTGAAAAATCACGATTGGCACTGGTAAACTAATCAATTCTGACTTAAATAAATAAATAAGTAAATTGATAAATATATCATAAAACATTTATTGACGGAAACAAGACAACGAATTTGTAGGTAGTCATTACTAGTTTTTATAGGTGACAGCAACAGACTGAAGACTCGCCAGTTTTGATAATATGCTAATGCTGTGCAAGACTCGGAGTGTAAGCATAACATGGTAAGTCTAACAGCCAAACATGCAATTAACACAAAATAATACTACATCTTATACAGAACAATTCGAATTTCAAAAGAGAATCGATTTAGTAAATTGCTGATTGATAATGATAGCATACCAGTGTAGATGGAGCAAAGGGAGATAAAATGAGAACTTTAAATTATACATGGTAACTGTGTTCTACCATTTCATTTTTAGCATTGGGTTAAGTATTAGGTATGGGAGTACGATTTTAGTTCTTTACTTGTTTTATTTGTATACTTGTTATAATTGTGTACTTGTTATAGTTACGTGCTTATACATGTATAATTGTTATATTTGTATAATTGATATACTTGAATACTTGTTATATTTGTGCACTTCATATATGTGTTTGCTTGTTATACCTTTATACTTGTTATAGATTTATACTTGTTAAATTTGTATAATTTTTACACTTGCTACGTCTATATCTCGTTAATTGCCCCCTCACTCTAACATTGTATGTGTGTCTATGTCTTACACAATCACACACGAGCACACACACTTCAGCACAAACATAAATAGGATATATTTGTATTGTCATTATCATTTGCAGTATTGGCCTAGTAAATCGGATATGGAACAAGGACGATAACACGTATTGAAGAGTTGTATTTACTATACGGTAATCAGTTTCCTTAAGTGCACTAGTGTTACATATGTAGGACACTAATACATTATCCTGTCATGTGTAAACAGTATATTAAATGAACTTTCTGATTTGTGATGTTACAACTTAGACACACACTTATATTATTTCCTTTTATAGTATGCAGTCAAGTTCTGGTTGGATATCCTAATAAAACGGTGTTACGTACTGTCATAAATCATACGCACATTTCTTGCACTGCAATCATTTGGAATATTAAAGTGGAATGATGATATGCGTCATCATCGATATCTTGGAATGGTTTAATATTTTCTAAATGCATGATATATGATGGTCCTAAAAGTACTGTTGCAAGTCAAAACGTATTAATTTAAAATTTGAATCCAGTGTCGCTCCAAATATATTCTAATATCGAATGTGTCCATGTGCCAGTAGTCTATAACATGTTAATTGGTCAATGGCGAGGAATGTGGCAAAGTCATTTGATATATCGCAATAATATAATCCAAATTGCAATTGACTAAATTCACTATAATTACAAATTTGTTGAACATCTTATAATCCCAGTGACTAATGTATGTAACTAAACCCACCCAAATTAAAAACGGCATACAAGAATAAGAATAATTATGCTTCGGTTGTTAAGGCAGAATTGAATAATAGTGCAGGTAAACAAAGTTATATAAAAATCTAAATCAAAATAATAAAGCGAGAATGTAGGACAGTCTCTTAAATTATCACATTGTACTTTATATAAATAAACTGTTTGTTCATGTTTGCTTATACTTTGGGTTTCACTTTATTTATGTTACCCAATTTAAGACTCCTAACGTATTAGCTATAACATAATCCAATTATGTGTTGTGGATGTGGAAAGTTAATATGTCTTTGAAAAGGTGCAAACACACACACACACAGATATATATATATATATATATATATATATATATATATATATATATATATATATATATATATATATATATATATATAACATTACTGTCAAATAAAACTCTTTCTTCATTATTTATGAGATATACGGAACGAAAGAAGCTTAACACTGACATAACGTTTCATCGCATGTTATACATTAGTTCATATATAAAACAAATTCCAAATAGGTTTACGTCTTCTCCAATTAGCAACATATGGAATTGGTGTGACAGTGATCATTGTGTCGAATATCCTTAAATATGTATTACTGAACATTTTTAGATGTAAGTTTTCTTAGAAAGTTAACATAAAGAGGCAGTCAACATCCAGATGCTTTCGCACAATGTGTGTCAAAGTACAACCAGCATTTTTAGTTTCGAGTATTTGAAACGTTAATGAGGAGGAGGAGCGTAATATACAAGCCAATTAAATATTAAAGATATGAATCCAGAGAGGATATGACTAAGTCACAAAGCCATTAATGATAATTGCATTCATTTCTGTTAGCTTTGATTCAGTTTGAAAGCTAAGATTCATGCAAAGACCTCTTTCGTTTACATAATGGATTTCTCAGCGATAATCATCACTGTAGCCATTTTTTTCACTCCACGTGTTGGTATGTTTGCCTCTTAGTTTTGTTTATGAAGTTATTATTAGTTCGCGCGTGTCTGTTTTTTTTTTTTGTTGATTTGTTTTCTTTATTTTGCGTTTTCGTTAGTAAAATAATTAATTAGCTTATTGATTAATTAGTTTGTATGTTTCTTATTTACCCACGTGATATGATATATACAATCTATGCTGGTGTAGTTTGTGAAACCGGGCGACTATTATCACATATTCATCACAAAAGAGTGATACAAGATTAATACACAAGCTCTCAAAAATAATTTTTACTCACGCATACATATTTGGTACATATACGGAGGGAAATATATAGATATACACAGAAAGAGAGAAATAGCATGCATCTTGGTAAAAGTCTAGCATTTTTCATTTCTTAATTATCTTTAGACTTAGTGTCAGGATGCAAGCGACTAAGAAGCAAAAGGGACAATCTTGAGAACAGAATAAAGGCAAGATAAGAAATTTCATATTAATAAAAATGATATATCCCAATTCAACGAATGTTTTGTATTTTGCAGATGGAGATGTAGTTCAATATGTCAGATGTCCAACAGCTTTCGAACTGCATGGGGATCGATGCTACAAAGTTATGGCTGTCCAGGCTACCTGGGCGGAAGCCAAGGTAAATAATTACGATGCTAACGCTTTCTGGGTAATTTCAGTTCCAATTCAAAATTTAAAACAAGGAATGAATATGGGGAAAAGGGCACATATTGATTTCAGATTTCCAGGAATGTTACCTGGGAGTCTGAATGCATTCATATCTAGCGTCATGTCAGTTACTAAAATGATTGCAAAAGCAGCAATGTAGTTTTCAAATATCATTTTGTTGACAAGATAGTCCAAATATATATAATTTATAAAAGATAGTAAAGACAAAAGAACAACAACAACAAAAAAAAAATAATAAAAAATAGACACATGTTAATGAAGACTTCTGCGGAGTCTCTGACGCTTCATAGTTGCGGTAATGAGTTCGATACGTACAAAAATGAGTATAATATGGTCAGAGATATCATATATTTTAACGTGAGAAGGAGCTGGATAATGTAAATATAGAATTGCAAGCGTCTTGCTGATTGATTGCACAGGTTGCATTATAAATGAAAGTGAGTACAAACATTTCCTAGATCATTTCTTAACTGCATAATAAATGCAAACATATACAAATAAATAAATATATATATCACAATATTAACATAATGTATTTATTTTGATGACAGAGCAATTATTTCCCACTATTTGCTTAAAGCAGATTCAACGGCCAGGGCATTGGCTTAGTGCGACAGGAATATGCAGTACAATATATATATATATATATATATATATATATATAAAGAGAGAGAGAGAGAGAGAGAGAGAGAGAGAGAGCAAGAGAGAGAGTAATCACAAAGATAAAATAAAATAAAAATAATTTAAATAAAAATACCTACATGTCATGGATGACTACTTAACCATCGAGTACACAGGAGATGGAGAAAGAACGTGGGAACTTACATGTACGACTCCATCATTAACTCTATTTGGTTTTGATCAAAAATTTGTTCGAGATAACCCATTGGAGAAAGCGTGAACCTCGCTCATTCAGAACAGAATTTGGGCGAGGATACACGTATATTATGTTACTTCGCATTGCACTTTCAGCTTTATCAGAAGTTATTGCTATTTTGTGGGAGATGACAAGTTTAATTTAATGAGTCTGAAACATTATGTGTTACCATCGTCGATAGTGGACATGGTGGACAATTACAGTATTATAAAGTAAATTATTTTTTTCTTCTTTGTTAACCCTCCAAACAAATTTAGGGAAATTATTGAATTAAGCTTGCTACGAATTGAATTATATAAACATGACCAAATACTTTAAAAAAATATTTTCTTTTTACAAAATATTTATTTATTACAAACTACTTTTCGAAATTACAAAATTAATCATATATATGAGCTTCTAATCCTACGTTTGATACATGTAATATATGGCAACATCTTTGCTAAATGCGATTTTGTGACTGTTATTCGGATCACTTGCAACCTTTTTACAAATTAAGATTTAGAGGAAGAAAAAACCTCAATTTTTTTTTAAAAATCGGTTACAAATGTATTAGGTACATGCATTCCTTTGTGAGCCTATGTTGTTCAGGATAAAATTTGTATTCCGTTTGAATTCTACGCAATTTATGAAGTGCAGTAAATATAATTTCCTCTCCTGAGTAAACAAGTGCTATGATGTGTACTGGCTTTTTTGGACAAATATATTGCCGGAGTTTAGGACTGTGTTTATCTGGAACTTATATATTGCATCTTTGGCTCAAGACACAATAATTTTTTTTTTTTTTAAATTTTACAGCACATTGCACGTTGAGTATCAACAATCTAGAATGGATATATACATTTGTTGACAGAGAACTGATAAGGCAATGTCGATGTGAATCGTATTGTTACTGACAAAGAGCGAAACGAACAAGCAAAATATTCAAATGAATTCGATAAAAAAATCTGCCTCATATATTTATCCGCTAATAACTGTTAAACTCATACAGGTACAAATAAAAATCATGCAGTCATTCAAACCTGAAATGTACACGGACATGGATGCAAATAATATTGTTATGTTTGACATATATTAGATATTGAACAGGAACATGAAAATTACATAAAGGAATTGAATTAGATACAATATTAATTCAAAGGTGTATAATGCTTTATGATTTTTGTATTATTAAGGGATAATTATTTCGATTGATTTTAGTGTATGAGTTCAAGGAATATAATTTTTAGATACAAAGGAGTTTGGTCGTTTTAGTTTCAAACTTAAATATATCCGAATAAATTATTTCATGATTATGGATTTAAGTATGGTTCAGCCTGTAACAGAGAAAATCGTCTAAAATTATTATAATTTCCTGCAACAGCACTGGGAAATTATATTGAGACTAGTGGAAAATATCTTTGAGTTTTGCTTTACACGTGCAACGTGCTGGACTCACCCTTTACATAAAATAAATAAATATATTCATAAATAAATTTTATAAATTAAAAGTAAAAATGACGGTAATAAGAACTTCAAAGTCCATTGTTTTCTTGCTATTTTGTGACGTATCACAGGATCTGATAATAACACATTTTCCCCATAAATGTGTTTTTTTTTCAGATATACTGTCGAGTGATTGGAGGCGAACTTGCACGAATCACTACTGCGAGTGTTCAGATCATAATTGCTGGGCTTTTTAACAAAAGTCATGGTAAAAATATAATTTCATATAATTTCATGATATTCATGTTATTTTGCGGTGTAAACTCCCAAATCATTTCTACCTTCATATAACAGGTTCAATGTTTTATAAATTTTCCGCATGAAATATTTATGCAATTAGATTTATTACATTACATTTTCCATCTGACTGTACCCATTTTTAGCTATCAATAATCCCAAAGAAGGTGATCTTCCCCGGTATTACCAGCCCGGTAGATATACTGTCATAAGACAGTTATCAATGATTTATAATACGGAGCGATATAATGTTTGAAGAATATCTGTTTTAATTGAGTTTTCAACATGGATTCAAATAACCAACTTTATAGAGTGAAAGTAAAATAGAGTAACATTAAATCTCGTAGGCTTTATTTCAAATTTTTATATATGTCGGAAATGTAGGAATCATTAAAATTCCATATCGAATAAATAGAAGATTTTATTTAAGATATGTGAAAAGCAATATAGTGTTTTATGTATAGCCAAAGAGTTTACATACTGACATATTGCCAGTCGTCCCTCCACCCTTTAGCAAATATTCCCATGTTTCCGAAACTCTTCCTAATCGTTTAACTTTGCACAGTCTCTCATCCCAAAGCTAACTTGGATGTACATGAAAATGATGCTGCGTGAACGTCCAACATGGTCGGAACAGTAGCATCTTGAACATGATCGTTTCCCAACACAGTATGCTGGAATCCAATATAGACGCAGCTGCAGCCATCTTGAACGTCTACTGCTACCTTGCTTCAAAAGATATTGTCTTGTGATATTATCCAGAAGAATTGTATGGTATTTTGTTCGCAGTTTGTTAAAATGATACCTATCTCAATCCAGAGTGTCAACCATGACGGCCATCTTGAATATAGTAGCAAGGCTACTTCTGCCTAAAATATTTTGGTTCTGACTAGGGGTCTCTAGTGTTCTACTCATCATTATATATAGTTGTCCCTAAATATAATGATGCCCATCTTACGCCCGATGAGGGCGACACTAGGGCAACATTACAAATCTAGTTCTCGCTTTAGAAGATTGATAATGGTTTCCACACTCAGCATCTTAAAAAAATATTTTTTTTTTATTTGTTTTTTTTTGGGGGGGGGGGGGATTTCTAGAAATCCTTTCGAGCCCGCCGAGCGTCAATCCTTTCAAAGGACATTTGAATTTTGCCCAATATCCGTGTAGGTATAATTATTTTGCCAAAATGAAGTAAAACCTAGAAGAATGATCAAAAATGTTTAATGCTAGTGTAATTTCCGAAGGAACATACACATTCTGCGGGTGTTATTTTATAGGTATCGTTAACAACGAACGTTACTGGGTCGATGGTTCGGACATGTTGCAGAGCGGGGTATGGCGATGGATGCGGACCAATGGGGCTTCTGTCCCGTTTTCATATACCAATTGGCACACTGAAGAGCCCAACTACAAAAATGAAAACTGTGTAGAAGTTCGTTGGGACTGGAGTAGCCGGTGGAATAATTTAGACTGCGCTACTAGGCTAAGCTTTATTTGTCAGGCACGGTAAGACAATAGTTTAAGCTGTATGTTATCTACATTTGCATTCTCGTCGTAGGCAATCATTTGAATTTGTTTCAGCAAAACCCTGTTGATTTAATCGTTGTGTTTAAAAAAATATGTGTGGGCTGTTTCCAGTTGTATAGGCCTTAATTACCTTGTAACTGGTCTTTTGACATCGAGCTACATATATATCAGTCTTCTCTATCTTTTTCTCTCTCTGTTTCTCTGTCTCTCACTGTCTCTATTTCTATATCTATATATCACTCGCACTTGTTGAATTTAATTTGCTTCAATTTAAATTTCAAAAGCTTTTTTTCATTTCAGGGAGATGAAATAAAATTCAACGATGAAATATAATTCAACGATGAAATAAAATTCAACGAAGAAAAGGATCGTTAACTAATATTCACTTGGAGATAAATGCTATAGGATATACTTTAATACAAATCAGAAGGCAATATAGACAAAATATATTATTTTCATTATAAGATCTAGCAAATTGTGATTGATATCGGCATTTGATGTGTCGTAAATAAAAGTTGCAGTGAAAACCTGGATGACACCTTTATCAAGACTTTCAAATAAATCATATGGAACATTAGCAAAAGTGATGATAGTTTTGTATATTCCACTGCCGCTATGTCATCACATTTATAATCGCATGAGATAAATATGTCCTTTCTTTTATTTTATGCAACCATATTAAATGATTACATTAAACAAACGTGCATCATTACTTAGTTTATCAAGCGAAGAGTACGCCTTATGTTTATTATGGTACTAGGAGAAACTCCCCTCCTTTATAGAGTTATAGGATTTTTGTTTGACTAACGTTCATTCTCTGCAATTAAAGCCTTTTGTCATACTGTCCCATTTTAACTTACCGGTAAAACGTGCAAAGAAAGAAAAGGTAGATCGCTCTGTAAAATAATTGAATTTATACTGTGCTGGATTGTCTTTCGTTTTACCTTCTGGATTGGACTGTATTAGGAAGGAAACTTGGTTACACATTAGCTAATGCATGCATGTATCTGCGTCACTTTCTGAAATAAATTTGTATCTGGTGCATAAAAGAGTTTCCTTTATTATTCATTCTTTGCAAATGACTATCTTTGAAAACGTTTTCATCACATCGTAGAATACTTCAAAATAATATTTATCTTATATTGCGTTCGTTGAGTGTACATTCAACATAACTCCAATGTAATGTTGATGATTGTTTTTGTATCACACGATGTGTCAGGTTGCACATCTTTGACATCGGTGCGTTGTGTTTGTTTAAATTTGTCCACAATGAACGACTTAGTGCTTCTTGTTCGTTATGATTGTTTTTAATTGTCCAGAATTAAAGATTTAGCGCTTCTTTCACGTGATCCCTGTATAATTGACAATAACAAAATTCTAATTAAGGCATAATAATACATTCAAAATCAAAATATATTAAATGAATAAAATTAAATTGAGAACCATCTTTTCTTCATTTAAAAATACAAAAGAACCTTCTCCATCATTTAAACATTATGTCAATCATAGATTACAGAAACGTTGAAAATCTTTATATTCCAACGTTGTCATACCATTTGCCTTTGTAGATATTAGTGCCATCATATCAAATTACGATTAATACATCGATATGTATTTTTGCCTCTAATTTATATATACAAAACGTTTGAAGGAAAATAGTTCAAACAAACCATAAACATTTACTAATATATGCAATTTATGCTTTTCATTACTTTTTTTTCTCCTCTCTATTTTAAAATAAATAGTTTATACCATTGACTGCATTCATGCAACTTTTACTTGGATGACTTTTGGGAATCGTTGAATAGGCATTTATGTGTGATGCCAGAACTCACAAGAAAATACGCATGATATCAATGATACAGAAGTCAGTTCAAACACAAGCGAAAGTTCATTTTTAATTGTCTGTTCTTAAAACCTTTAGATATATCTTTGAAAATTATTTTGTGTAGAGGTTGATACCTATCAAAGGAGAGTATTACGTAGTCAATCATGTATTATATTTATCCGATGCCTTGATTTACATGTGTCTGCCTGTCTTTCATTCCATTCATCTATTTCTCTATTTGTATGTCTCTCTGTGTATCTGCGAATATACATACATTCACACAGATATATATATATATACACATATATATACACATATATACACATATATACACATTTATATAGGTATATATATATGTATCAGTCGGACCCCCATCATCCACCACAGTACATCACTTGTAATGTGCAACTACGTTCGCGAGAAAGGTGCCGTAATAAGGAAGCGATGTACAGGATACAAAACGACAAACTGTAGCGGTAGAATCCATCCTAAGAAGATACCGATTTGGGAATTATCAAACACTTATATTTAAAGAATATGCAAAGCTGAGATTAAAATGCAGACAGGAATGGAGCATACAAGCTGAATTATATCAGCTGAGCTAAAATAGTATTGTATTGGTTTTTTTAGGACATTTGCGGTTGGATTACTGTTCCAGTTCGCACCAAATTGGCTCCGGTCCTTGATCAAAGTACCGAACTATACTCTATTTGAATCGTTAGGATGCATCACCTTCGGTGTTTTTGTGGAATGAAACTCGAAGTTACAACCCAACATTTCTTTATTTTATATGAAACATAAAACAACATTCATGTTTAAAAGCTTCAGAAGAATATGAACCTCTCTCTCTCTTTCTCTCTCTCTCTCTCTCTCTCTCTCTCTCTCTCTCTCTCTCTCTCTCTTTCTCTCTCTCTCTCTCTCTCTCTCTCTCTCTCTCTCTCTCTCTCTCTATCATTCTCTCTCTCTCCTTGTTTCGTTCGTTTCATTACACTTTTTAGTTATGTGGTTATGTAATAGTTACATAAGAATATTAGGATGGTCTGGATCAATGATGCTTTAAATCCCCCCCCCAGAAAAAATCATACTCAAAGGCAATCTTACTGCCTGTCTCATTTGTATATTACACGTGCAATATTTATTTTGCGAAATCCATTGACAAACTGTTGATGTTAAGAAAATTCCTAGATATTTATACACAAGATAAATATATATACTAATATAAAATGAGCATCTTAAACATTTGAAAGCTAAAAATATGTTTAGTATGGAATGAATGTATTAATGTGTATCTCACAAATGCAAATTCAAACCCAACATCGTGACAAAGATGGAATCATAGCTTTCACCAACGACTCTTTAGGGTAAGCACAGACACATGAACAAATTAAAATTGAGGAAACAGAATTCCATTTCTAAAGTGTATGGATTCTAAGGTGACTTATTAATTTATGTATTTTTTTATGCATTTAATGATTTATTTTCTTAATGATTTACTCATATATTTGTTTCTTTATTGACTGATTTATTTCTTTATGTATTTATTTCTGCATTAACTGAGTTATTTATTGATTAATTAATTCATCAATAACATAATTAATTAATTAACAACTTAATAATTAATAACTTAATTAACAAACAATTATTTAAGCAATTGCTTTATTGATTTGGTTCTTTATTTATTTATTTTTGTCAAAATCAATATTTAGTGAAGTGAACTATATATTTTGCAACTTCAATTACCCCAATTGCTTCTATTCCTCCTGCATTTAATCACTCTCATTAGCAGCAGGAAAACAATACCAACAATTCCAATTTTGAGTGAGAAATATCAGTATCACATATTTGTCGTGAGAATTGAGACATCATGACTACGTTTGGGAATCATTTGCAGAGCAGCGTATATGGCAAGTATTGGATGTCATTATTTCCATTTGTATCGTTCTCTCTTTCCATATGCACACACAGACACACAGACACACACACACACACACACACAAATACCTAATCAGAAGAAAAACAGAATTAAGCTATGAGAAATTGTATGTCTGATTAAACATATGTGTTGTCCGACTTGTTGTCAGAGAAATACCCTTCTAGGTGCCCTCCACAGGAATGATGTGCTGTCCGACTAGCTGCCAGAGAAATGCCCCGAGCCCCGAGCGTTTCGACTTGTTCGCAGACAAATGTCCTTTTTGGTGCCCTGCCATATAATATATTATGGTTGGCGGTTGTTTTCTTTTCTCTCCTCAATTTCCCTTTCGTTTATTTCATTAACGTAAGTGTATGCAATCCACGTCATCCATGTTACCGACGTCGGGCTTGTAATTCTACTTAGACATTGTGTAATGCTTTAATATACATATTCGGCAGTTGCAATTTGCTCAACTTGATCTTTTAACGTCACTTGTGCTCCGTCTACCTATTCACTGTCTTTTCTGTCGATCGATTGGTTTGCTCGGGTCTCGTATCATACACATCCTGTCTGTCCGTCTATATGGAGGTCAGTTTCATCTCCTTCGTTCCCATTGGTACGTGTTTCCATTGTCGACGTGTCCTCTTCATTTTGTTGGTCGTTGTCGTTTCTGTTTCGTCTTTGGCCCTTGTCTTTTTCTTTTTCTTGTTTTTCCATGTTTCGTAGCTCACAATGGTTATCGTCTGATTCTGATCGGGTATCTTTGTTTTGGGAGTCTTTTTGTTGCTCTCTATGTCTGGTGCTTGGTCAACCATTGTTTGTATTCTCCAGAGTTTGAATGTTTTATTTACCCTTCAGTGTTAGCTGAGATTGGGGTGAGGGGAGTGGGACCACTTCGGTCTGGCGGTATCCTCTCTGATGGGATCTCTCCCTAATTTGATGTTTCCCATACGTGGTCTTCGTCGTCTGAGAACGTTTCACATAAATTAATTCAAACATAGTTTAGCTGTAAAAGTTGTTGTATAACAGAAGTTTTGATTTCATCTCTAATTGCTTTTCTTGATGCCATAAGGGAATAATCCAACGTATGTTTTCCCATTCCAAATCTTTATATTGAATTATGTCCTCTTGTAAACTACCCTTCCATTCTACATTTGAGATAGTCTGTAGTTGAATCTCCTTTAATAGCTTGGGGTATATCTCCTTCAGCATAATCTCTACTAATAACACATATAGCGCTCTGATCAATTGTCGCCTTTTGCTTTTACTTTTCTTTTATTCTGTTTGTGGTGTTTCTCATTTTTTCCTGGATATATACCGCTTCGAGTTCATCGTTTCCTTCCCCGTTTTCGTTCGCACAGGTAGCATTAGTGGGAGGGTTTTTGAAGTACCCTGCCCATTGGTCTAATGCCTGATTCCTTGTACATCTTCTATGTTGCTCGCACCCTCGGTACCAAGGTTTTGATAACAGGTCAAGACATATAAAACAGTAGCGATTCTGAGGGCATCTCCTTTGAGTACTGCTAGTATTTTAATGCCTGAATTTACTTTATGGAATCTTCCTATGGCTGCAACGCTTTGCTGCCTCGCTTGTATTTTAAACTTCTGATCTCCTTTCCTGACGATTTCCGTTGTGACAGCTTCTTTGATAAGCCCATATGCGTCTGTTTTGGTACGTTTTGCTTCCACCTCCCTTACTATCGGGAGGTGTGGGTGCTTTACTTACTTTGCTATGTATCCCCTGATCTCTTTCTACCCTATGAGAAGTAAAGATTTGCTTCCTTTAGGGTGTAGTAAAAGTCCTTTTTTCCCCATCCTGCAGGGTATCCATTGCCTTTAATTTAATTTATTTGGCCACTTGGCCAGTCAAGATATCAGTTTGCCTTAGGCAGTTGGACCGTTCTCCGAAATCTATATCTTGTTTGCCTTAGGGTGATAAGCAAAGAGAAGTCGCCCCAATCCCCATCCCCGACACACACTTACTCTTATGTTTTGAAGTAAATGTTCAAATTTGTTCCCATGTTTTCTGTAACTAGTGTTATGAATTCTCAAAGTTCATTGAGTTAGGCTTACTTTTCAAGGTTGAAATTGGTGGATATTATACACATTATTTGCAGCGTGTTAGGCTTTAACTGAGGGACTCGAGCAACAACAGTGTTTAGGCTATACAAGACATAAAATACAGCATTTTAGCCGCTTTTCTTTAGATCCTATGTCTAAACTTTAAATTGCTTCACGGGTAAGAGATAGGGATGTATTAGGAGCAAGCTGACGGGGTACAAAGCTAATGGATAATATGGACAATTAATGGGATCAGTTAGAATACAATGGATGTAAGGAAATATCAAATGATACAGATATCTCGAAAAGCGTGCGAATTAAAATAATTATCATTTCAAAATAACCTAATTTTAAATTATTTCCAGCATATTTTAATTCCTGAAGTTATTGGTCTAATATTTTTTCTTTTATTACACCTAATCTCCATACCAAAATTTTCTAACCTTTGAATAAGTAGGTCAAATTTGTAGCGAATACTCGAAAAACGCTTCATCATATCATAACAATATAAACGTTTACTTTATTCCTGGAAACTTAAGATTTTGTTGTTGTCTTTTGGGGCAATGAAAAGTTGTCTTAGAAGTAAAATTTTACCATTATCTTAACAATGATTTTACCTCAAATTTAAGTAAACCTCTTTACAATGAATTAATGATGATCATATTATTTAATATAAAATCAAAATAAAATATTTGCTGTGTGTTGTGTTGCTCACAAAAATAAATGACACGTTTAGCTTGATTTTGGACAAAGGTCATCAACAAAAAGGACATATACATAACATTTAATCATGGAAAAAAGTCAACAAATAATACAAATTAAATTAACATAACAGTCATAGCGAAGATGATGTAGTGATACAATTACGATACCCGTAACGGATGCCAATCACCCTGTCTCTGCTTTGGTTAATAAATTGCATTGCAACGGCTCCCATTCTACTCTATTTTGTAAATGTTGTAATTACATATTAATTGTGCCGTTTTGTTTTCAATAATTTCATCAAATCTCCCGGATTAGCTATATTATATACATTGCTGATGTTTTCTTCCAATGTTCCCTATCCCTGTCGTAAATAAAAACCTTTAATTTCACTAATTATATCTGTTGACTCGACTACCTGTGTCGCACTTGTTGAAGCACAACATTATATTTCTTCTTGTAGCGTGCATACGCCAATACATGATACGCTGCGAATAATTTCATTTTGTAAATTGTATATATATAGTTTGCTTCGCTTTCATATATTTTTCTATAAAGAGGACATAAAGATTGAGAAGGCGAACTCAATAATGATGAAAGAGCCAACTAGAGCTGGATTTAGTAGACATAGTGGTAATCATGTACAAGACTACAAGAGAGGTCAAGCAAATACATTAAGGCGTAAAGACCGTAGAAGTTAAAAATGATGACAACAATACAATACTCTGAAATATATAATACTATATGGTTGGTGGGGTAATTATAGACGGCATTGGTTCACATACTAAGGTGAGAGACAGTGTCTCTATGAAATTAGTACAAATTACATCTGCTATGCAAGCTACTGCAACACTTGTGGGAAATATATCGTTTATCACATAATAGCGCGACAATTTCAATGTGACTTTTGGCATCTTCTCTGTACAACGGGAAATTTGGAAAGATGGATGCAGAAGAAAAATACGTTCAGGTATGGGAAGTGCCTCGCTACGTTTTCAAGTATTCACTCTCATCAATAAGCTAGATTAATATATTATCACTCTATCATGCAAAGGCAAGATCTGTATATATTAAAACAGTTAATAACACTTATTAGAGTTTAACCTGCTAAGATATCTATCAAATAATTTGGTTGTACATGTGATTTCGAGTGTGTTTATATTTGACTACATCGCGAAATATTATATATAACTCGATATGATACTTAAGTAATTAAAATTATATTCTAGTGAATTAAAGGTTTACATTTCCATTATGAAAAGAAAATTAATGGAAATTGTAAATTTATTAATATTTAACATTGCTTAACCAGTTTATATAATGGCTAGTGTTCAACTTTTGGATTCGTTTTTGTTAAAGGAAAATTAGTACTGGTAATCACGGACGCAATATTCCCAGAAACATCTTCTCGTCCAAAAAGATTTGTAAAAATTCAAGAAACGATATGTTATTCTACGAAGACAGCCTTTCTACATTTAGGAACTGGTCGAAACAAATTCCACCTATTCTGACTTCATTGGCAAAAGCTTGTTTTTATTACACTAGGCAACATGATTGCACTACTTATTTTAGTAGTGATATGAAGCGTTGAACGTTATGATCAATCATTTTTGCGCATGAATACATGTCTACTAACTTTGTTTATTTAAAAAACAATCGCTATTTGGAGGCGACAGGAAAGTAATCATCAAAACGGTAATCATTTAATCAATGGACTACACGCGCTGCAATTCAAAGCAGAGTAATGTTCGTTTTAAAGCGATTTTAACTTTCAAAACAGTAAAAGGGTCAAATTGGGTGACATCATTTTATATAGTGTTAATATTTGTGAGGAGGAAACCCCTGATAAATCAAAAGATGCTCTGCTTTAAACATTGTGAAGAACGACAGTTTTATTTCCTGGAAGTTTGAACTATTCACTACAAGGAATATTAACATAGGTGCAATCTGGAGCTTTAAGTGTCAGATCATGTTCACGAGATTTTCCTTTTATTTGAGATTGTCACCCTTATTATTTTTTCACCTTGTGTGCAAACATCAAATATTTGTGCTTGCTCAGTTTTTTATTTGCTGAAATATTACATCCTGTGAATTATTGTTAATTTGTTCTGCATTTTTGTGTTTGAGGTGTACAAGGCTTTGTAGAAGGCTGTGATTTTTAACGGCACTACTACGTTCCCATTGTAAATAGTGTTTGCTTTTATTTATTCTGCATTTTCCTGTTGTCCTCGTCTAAGTTCCCCCGTTTGTATAATCCTTCAACATTTTCAAGAAAGTCTCCTAATATCCACGACCTTATGATTTGCCCCTGGTTTTTTTTCTTCATATATCGGTCAAATTCTCTCTTTGCAGTCTCTTTAATCTCGATTTATGGCCTAATATTGTTTATCATGTTCATTAATTACTTCCTGTTCAGCTTTTTTTGACATAGTCTACATTAGGATTTTCGCTTTTATTTTTTACAAACACCATTAACTTGTCCCATTCATGACTGATTATCATGTGTTTACTTTCCATAAATTAGTTCAGTTCCTTTCTTATTATGTCTAAATATTCCTTATTATTCCACTTGCTTTTAATAATTTTCCACGAGCTTGTCCATATCGGATCCCTCCGTTCCATGTTCAGATCTAATTCAATACTGCATTGACCAGGCGTTTTGAATATACATATTTTACAGTTCTGGATACGTTGGCTACCCTCGTTTGATATGTTTAACCTATCCCATATGCTTGTTTTCTCCTCTCTCTCTCTCTCTACATATATAGATATATATATATATATATATATATATATATATATATATATATATATATATATATATATATATATATATATATATATATATATATGTATTTATATATATATGTATTTATATAGGTATGTGTATATATATATATATGTATATATATATATATATATATATATATATATATATATATATATATATATATATATATATATATATATATATATATATATGACCGTATAATGTTGAGTTTCTTAAGTATTTTTTATATAAATTTCCAAAAGCATTCTTTTAATATTGAGTATTTTGATGCTAATTACACAATTTCCATATATTTCCCATTAAACAGAGTTGAAAACCCTCCCCCCCCCCTCCTCAAGCCATTTATCCATGGCATAATTTCCAATATAATGGTTTAGGTGTTTCTATGAATTGCACATTTCTTTTATTAAATTGCTCGAGGACAGGAACAATGAAGATGTGCCAGGTCATGTACGTTAATATGTATAAGTCTGCCTTTGAAACATTCCCCTATCTTAATTGCTTCCACTACTTTGGTATATTTTATTAATTATAATCGTCACTACCCCTGCCTTCGCTTACCAAATTTAGGTTCTCTTCTGAAAGGGCTTTCATTTCTTTATTATTATTAAGTGTTTCTTTTAATAGGGTTGTCTTATGCGTTCTTTTCTTTTTATTTATCCTATGTTCATTATATTAATTCCATTATAATTATTACTGGCAATCCTCGTTTTGAGTTCATATATTTTACATTTTGGGGTATGTTTTAATGAGACATTTTGTAACGCATTTAATTTATGTTATATATTTATTTAAGATTCGCCTGGTTTCTTTTCAGCCGTGACAGTTTGCACAAAATTATCTCTTAACGTCACTTGTGCTTATTATACATCTATTCAGTGTTCTCTGTCGATTCGTTCGTTTTCTCGATTTTCGTTTCAAGATGTCCTGTCTGTCCGTCTATATGATTGCCAGTTTTACCCGCTTCGTTCCCATGGCTATTATTTTCTGTTATCTTCTCTTTCTTTTCCGTTCCTTCGTCGTTTTCATTTCCATTTCGTCCTAGACCATTGTATTTTTTCTTTTTCTTTTTTACCTTTTTCGTTGTTCTTTCTTGTATGGCTCCTAGTGGTTATCTTCTGATGGTGGATCTTTGTTTTGTGAGTCTTTTAATTGATCCCATTTTCTGGATTGCTCCCCCTCCGTTTGTCATTCTCCAGAATTTGATTTTTTTCTTTATCGTTCAGTATTAGAGGGCGTTGATGTGAGGGTTTGTGCAACTTATTAGGTCTCCGAGCATCTGATGGGAACTCCCCTTCATCAGATGATTCCAAACTGTGGTCTTCATCCCCTTATTTCGATTCCCTTGCATTAATTGAGCCGTTCTTTAGTATATGAACTTGTTTCCTAACAGGAGTTTTGATTTCATCTATACTTGATTTGGTTGGTTGGGTGAGATAGGGGTGCTAATCCTTTGAAGGTTCTCCATTTCCAAGTCTTTTTACTGGTTACGTCCCCTTCCGCACAATCGTCCTCTTTCACATTGGAGATACCCTTTAACTGAATCTCATACAATTTTCTGTTTCTTTATCTCGCTTCGGGGGGGGGGGGTATTTTTCTAGAAGACGATCTCTAAAAATAACGCTTATAGCGCTCTGATCAAGATGTACCTTTTTTCTTTCTTTTTTATCTGTTTAGGGTGTTGCTTACCCTTCTTGCTTTATATATACAGCTTCAGGGTCATCGTCCCTTCTCCGTTTTCGTTCAGAAAGTTATTGCCTAATTTATTTGCATAAATAGCCTAGGTTGGAGAGGTTTTGCAGTCCCCTTGGACATGGCCAAAGGCCTGACACATCGTGCATCTTTTATGTTTCTCGCACTGACGGTGCCACGACTTTACTGACAAGCCCATACCATAAAAAAGAGAAAGAATTCTTGGCGCATCTTTGTGCAACTTGGCATTATAATGCTCGATATTTCATTCCCGGAATACCTATATGGTGGCAAGGCGTTGTTGTCTCATTTGTATTTTAAGCTTTTGTTATATTTTCCTTAATTTTTATAGTGTGTCAACTTCTATGAAAAGCCCAAAATCAGCGTACGTCAGCGTATTTGAAAATGGGTTTGACCCATTGAAATCAATTGATGTTGTGTCTATAGGTTGTTCCACGTATCATCGCGAACCAATAAAGCATTTGATGTCGCC
Source organism: Sinohyriopsis cumingii (assembly GCA_028554795.2). NCBI lineage: Eukaryota > Metazoa > Mollusca > Bivalvia > Unionida > Unionidae > Sinohyriopsis > Sinohyriopsis cumingii. The sequence goes on from JAPYKE020000205.1 coordinate 531,000, forward strand.
TTTAATGTTTGTTATTTGCCTTTAATGTTTAATATTTGCGTTTACAGGATATTTTTGCAGAGGCTATACAAGAATTCTGCTGAAAAATGAATCAACACTTGGGCAGTGACCTTGTGTATAAGTGATAGAAACACTTCAGTTCAAAATTATGATCAACATAATTTCGTCGAAAATATTTACATTGTTCGCAAAACATTTTAAATCATTGTTTTAATATGAAGTTTACAATGACCCTATGATACTAAAGTTTGCCCAGACTGCTTACTTCTGTGAAAGATAATTTTAAAAGGTTATCATTTAGAAGAATCTCTCTAATTAGAACTATGTCAAAGTCATCATATTATGTAGGGACGAAATCTAATTCATTACGTTAGGTCTTAAATTTACAAAATGCAACATACTATTAGTCGATGACTTAAGTGAGGTAATTTGGCTGTAGGAATCAGATGAATCTGGATGAGCTAAAAACAACCATAATTTACAAATGAACACTAAGTTTGTAAACAATATTATACATAATATTAAGTTTATCATATCAAAGAATACCATAAACATGTAGCAAAACCTCTGACAATTCATCAATATAACTTAAGACCTGTGCCAGGAGAAGTCAAATGCACATAAGTATAACATCATCTTTACATAATGTACATTTTTTTAATAGTAACAATTCAAAAGCTACAGTGGAAGTGTCCGATGCTTATCCTAAGTGAAATATTATACGAGGGATTTTGCATTGTGCTTTAACTATAAAGTAGGCCATATTTAATCAAATGTACCTTATAAAGTGCAATAATCCAAGGCCAAAGTTAGAAGAAGGAAGAAAGGCAGGAACAAAGGATAATGATTTAATTTTTAATTTAAGAATCGATTTGAATAATGTCCAGCTTTTGAGATCCTTTAGGGTACATGCGTAAAACAAATTAATGTTTGAGTCCGATTTGCATCGCATATCCACTGCGCTATTATGCTGTGGTTGGATAAAGTTAGGTCATTTTGTATACCAGTTTATGTCACCATAATTCTATTCACAGTGGTGAGTTTATTTACTTGAATAATTTAGCATTTAAACGTCGTTTGTATATAGGGTGGATCAGAGTTCTATTTTACATATATATCACCCTCTACACACCCACGTCGCCACTGCTAACAAATGAGCAACGCTTACTTTTCCTACTTGTTGTTGTTGTTGTCTTGCAGTTTTACTCCATCTGTCTGATGATGATAATGTTATACATGACGTAACAAAGCACTATAGGTGTAAATTGTCCATATTGAGACAGCCAAGATGATTTTTCCTCAATTTCCTTTCGCGAGTCGAGTTAAAAAATGACCGAGAAATGTTTATTGAAAATACAACTTTACATAAGGAGGGGTTAATAATGTTTCCCCACGGTCTAAGCCAATCAGTAAATACTGCACAATTATGTAATGGGCATATGTGGACCAATAAGGATCATGTAAAGTGATATGGTCACATGTTATACTGTCACAAATATTAAACTGCACACACTATATGCTACCATGTACATAGAGTGTTGAAACTGCACAGGAAAAACACGCTAGAAACCACCGACCCATATGAATTACTGGCTAGCTGACTCACCCACATTGGCCAAACCCGGGACTCGAGTTACTATGGAAAAATGTGCGCAAACAGTGATGTGTTAAAGCGGGCACTTCAGACAAATCAGCTGCCTGGAACTCAGATGATCCAAATTAGAAAGAAAAACAATATTGATTGAAACTGTTGAAAAAACAAATTGATGTGATCTAAATTTACAAACTATTAATTGCAAGGCATGTAGTTTCGACACAACGCGTAGTGAAGAAAACAAATGGATAGACAGTCATTGCTAGGTTTAATAGTGGAGACCAACTTATTAAAAAATCCCCAATTTCTATAATAGGCGAACACTGTGTATGACAAGGAGTGTACGGAAAACATGGTTAGTCTAATCACAAAGTACGCAATCAACACACAAAAATACTAAACAGGATTCAGAGGAACTCAAATATAAAACAGATTCTAGTAAGTAAATAGTTGATAGATAATAGAAGCAAAGTTGTCCATATGGAAGAAACTGAGATAAAATGAGAAATTTAAAGTATACACGGTAACTGTGTTGAACCATTTTTTGATCTGCGTAGGGATAAGTATTATGCATGGGAGAACGACATTAGTCTTTTTATTGTTATGTCTGTTCAGTCTCTCTCATCTCCTCTCTTCCTATATTTCTCTCTGGCTAATTTCACTCTCACTCTAACCGGTTCTCTTTCAATCTATGTGGCTGATTTCACACTCACTAAAGCCCCTTTTATCTATCTCTCTGTCTAATATCAAACTTACTCGAACCCATTATATATGTATCTCTCTTTCTGGCTAAGTTCATGCTCACTCTAATCCGTTCTCTCTGTCTTTATCTTACCAGCTTGACTTTATTTTCTCTCTCTCTCTCTCTGATCATCTGTCACGGTAACACTATACAAACACTCACACTCACACGCAAACGCACACACACACACACACACGCGCGCACACACACTCCATCACAAACACATTTAGGCTTCTTTAGTATGTGTCTTATCATTTGCTGTGTGGGGCTATTCAATCTTATTTGAAACAAAGCAGATAGTATTTTATTTAAACTTTTTGTTTACTATACCATAAGGAGTAGTCGTATGTGCTCTTGTGTAATGAATGTAGGACACATGAAAAATTATCCAGTCATGCTCATGCAGGATATTCAATGAAATTTCTGCTATGTATTATTGCATCTGAAGCACACCCATTGCAAGTACTTGAAACAATACTGCATAAACAAATCGGCGGGATCTTCGCTTTGTGAAATATTTCATAATTGCAACATATATAAGCTAATACGAAACGTTCATTTAAAGCCGTGACTGTAAAAAGAACCAATGCCAATATATATCATTTCAAACATAATTTAGTTTATGTTTAATGAAAATGTTACTAACTTAAGTTTTAATATTGTGTACCAATCAAACGTGCATATGGTGCTTGAGACCACATCTAAGATTTCCTAAAAAGGTAAAACGGTTGGAGACAACAACACGTATTGGACACTGTTACCTTTATCCAGTACTTTGTGGCGGCTTCATTGTTGGCAATCAATACACGATATGTGAATTGTTATATTGAATATAATTCTTAAGAGCTAGGAGAGTTTATGCAACAGTTAGTGAATTCTCGTAACTCCTTTTATACATGTAATTTGTCCAAGGCCGAATAATACCTAAGACTTCTAATAAATGGATCTAGGAGCTGCCTCACTAGGCACTCAACATTTAGAAATTAGTGTGAAGAATGGATGGCTTGATGTGAGGATAATGTGAATGGATGGGTTATCATTATGCGTATCTGCGGCAAGATGCATCAACGCCAGACATTGCTATAAACTGTCACACTGATTGCATAGCAGTGATATGACTGAAACTGTTGTAAAATCTACGCGAAACATTCAAATCACACACTCATACACGCATACACAAAACGTATCGTTAACAATTGTGTCATGATCTGAGGTATGTCTTTGAAGAATATGTTGTCAAGCGGCAACAATGACGCCACCTTAAAGCACGGAATTATAACCACCAAACATGTATGTACTATTTATACAAGTATTATCTCATTAGAGCGTCCTTTTTTCAGATTGGTCTGGTACATAATGTTAATATGGGTATGCATTAGGACTAAAAAGAATCTAAAGTTTAGTGTAGAAAGGTCAAAATTGGGAGTGTTATAAGTTTAAAGCAAGCAATTGTACGACAAATAGGATGATTTCAGTAGGCTTTGTCTATATATATATATATATATATATATATATATATATATATATATATATATATCAATGGGTAAAGAGATTGCAAATGATGCGACATGAAGTCTGACATAGTTTACACCATACTAATTTCGAGGTTGATATGTCTGTCTGTTTTGCTTCTATTGCTGTTTACGCCCAACACGAAGTAAAATACACACACGAACGTCAGTTAGTTCATCATCAATTCACAAGAGATACACACAAAACATCACTCTGAAAAGACAAAAGACAAAAGGAAAATAGAAAATAAACGATTTTAGAATGGACACCAGTATAGATGCGTAAGGGGACTATGTACAAATAAACACTGGCTGCTTTGTAACTATTCACAGCACTAAGAAAAGGATACCAACGTAATGTCCTTATTCAAACATAAATTGTCCAGAAGAAGCGGACTCGATCCTATTGGAAGGAATCTGTAAATATCACACATTATTCGTTGTCAAAATATTGTCTAAATAGTTATATTGACATTGTCATGAAATCCAACAGTAGAGAACTTCTAAATCAGTTATACAGCTATAATTCCTGTCATGTGTTCAGAATGTTCATGCTGGTTGGTTGGTGCGATGCCGTCTGGAAATAAATGATAATTTTATTATCAACCAGGATTTGAAAGGACAATTTGATAATTAAGATAGAACATATGGCAAGAAGTTTGTTGTCTAAATGTTCATCAACTGGCTTATACAGATATATATATATATATATATATATATATATATATATATATATATATATATATATATATATATATATATATATATATATATATAAACAAATATGATAAATAATTGTAGCCATGACAGTGATAATGATAATGATACAATTGATTATGACGATACTCACGCTAATGAATTTTAATGATACTAAAGATGAGTATTATGATGATAATGACACTGATTGCTAATCGCCCCTCTTTCTAGCATTGTCTTTCTATCTGTCTATGTCTTACACACGCACAAACGAACACACACTTCAGCATTACATGTAGAGCCTATATGTGTATGTGTCATTATCATTTGATGTGTGGGACTAATAAATCGGATATGGAGCAAGGGTGATAACACTTATTGAAGAGTTTTGTTTACTATATGGTAACCAGTTGCCTTATGTGCATTTGTGATACATATGTAGGACACATATCTATTGTCCAGTCATGTTTAAACGGGATATTAAATGAAATATCTGTTTGGTGATCTCACAACTTAGACATACAACTTAATTATTTGCTTCTATATTATGAAATCAATTGATTGTTTCATATCCTAATAAAACGGCGTTACGCAGTGGCATAAATTATGGCCACATTTCTTGCACTGCAATCATTTGAAATATTAAAGTTTAATGATGACATGCGTCATCATCGTTGTTTTGGCATATTTTAATATCATCTAAATGCATATTATGTGATGGTCCTAAAAGTTCTGTTACAAGTCAAAACGTTTGAATTTCAAATTTAAATCCTGTCATGCTCCAAATGAATTGTAATATTGAATACGTCCATGTGCCCGTAGACTCTAACTTGCTAATGGGGCAATGGCCAGGAATGTGGCAAAGTCATTTGATGTATCACAATAATATAATCCAAACTGTGTTTTACTGAACTCGCTATATTAAATAATTTATTTCAAGAATTATTATTGAACATAATCTAATCCCAGTGAATAATTTATATAAATAAACCCACCCAAATTAAACACGTATTACAACAATAAGACTAATTACGCTTTGGATGTCAATGAGGGATTGAATATCATTGTAGGTAACCAATTTATATAAGAATCAAATTGTATATGCAAATATTAATGGAAAAATAAAGCAAGGACGTATGACAATCCCCTTTCTAAAACATTTTAAGTTGCCAATAAGATAGTTTTGTCCAAGTAACAAATTAATATCGTACATTCAGATAGAAGCAAAATTGTTTACATCCATTAATAATATATAATCATAGATAAATGTTTGCCACGTATTATGTTCTTTTCAACCTAATGTCACTGGTTGCAGAGACCACTAACACGAGTTTTGATGAACGTCAATTAATGTTTATATAGCCAAGATGATTTTTCCTCAATTCCCTTTCGCGAGTCGAGTTAAAAAATGACCGAGAAATGTTTATTGAAAACACAATTTTAGATTAGGAGGGGTTAAAAATGTTTCCCCACTGTCTAAGCCAATCAGTAAATACTGCACAATTATGTCATGGGCATATGTGGACCAATAAGGATCATGCAAAGTGATATGGTCACATGTTATACTGTCACAAATATTAAACTGCACACACTATATGCTACGATGTACCGTACTGTATATACATATGTATGATTGTGTGTATTTAGTATAACTGATAAAAGCAAACCAATAGAAGAGAGAGAGAGAGAGAGAGAGAGAGAGAGAGAGAGAGAGAGAGAACATTACTTGGTGTGCACGTGATAAAGATGGAATGAGCGTATTGAGACTGCCGTTCGATATAATTTAAAGAAAAGAATACTAAAGAAAACACAACAATCAAAACAGGCAAACAAATGAAAAGGTAATTACATATTCACGTAACTAATGAAATGGAAACTTAATATTCCAAAATTAAAAAAAAATATTTGGATGATTCATAACTTGTCAATCGGTGAAGTAACTTAATATAAATGAAAATGGAACAGACAAAACAATTATTTACAAAAGAAACAAATAAATAAATAGACGTTAAGAATATTTCATTTCCACCTTCTTCACCCGCGCAAAGGCTCTTCTGCAAATGGACGGGAAAGTACCGCCATAGTTCTCTAATATTCATTCCACAATTATCGTGCACAGTTCCCGGGGCTTGTATAACTGAAGTCACCACAATGAAAACAAGCTTTTGGTAACTTGTACCAAAAGAACTATGCTGGAAATACAACGTCCACGAACACGAAGTGACACCAATACTCAGAGAAAATATATTTTATGCCGATACAAAAGTACCAACAGGTAAAATAGATGCAGGTGTTTAAGTTTAATACAGATCTCTCTCAATCGTTTGATATAATCGACTGATTACAGACACCAACAGAATTATTATCTCTCTCTCTCTCTCTCTCTCTCTCTCAATTAATATAATGCACACACTCAAACTAACCGATTATCTCACTCTCATATACAGACACATCCACACAAAAGAAGTATATATGTACGTCTGTATAATATGCTGCGATGGACTAGTAAATCTGAATAGTTACATAAATATTTATTTTTTGTATGCAAAATACGACAGGAAAGGACACAAATGGCGCAGTTTAAAAGTGAGCAGTTGTAAAGTAGATATACTCTGCTACTTTAATATAAACTAAATACACGTTTAGATGTACATTCGGGATATTATCGCCGACTGATTGGTGTGAGGTGTTCTGGACGCCAATGATAATCGTAATTTGTTATTGAATTAGTCGTGCACTTGTTTTGAACGAAATACATAATACTTATGTCAAGAGTTTTGTTTACTATATGATAAATAGTCATCTTACATGCACTTGTGTCACGCGTATTGACCACTGCTAAATCATCCAATCATATTCAAGCAGGATATTCAGTTAAAATTTGTGTGTACGTGGTACCTACAGTTGACAGCCCCACCCATGCAATGATTTAAAGCAATGCTGCTTCATGTCGGGATTGTTAAATAAATTGTAAAACCAAAATATTAAAAGTGATAAAAGCGTTTTCTTAAGATCAAAACAGCATTAATTTTCAACATTTGCTGCAACATGTGTAAGTGAGCATATTTTGTACGAATCAAACGTAACTTTTGCACTATATTAAACATGGAGTTTTCCCCTAGTAAGACAAATAGTTTGAGATCACAACATTTATCATATGGCATTGTTATTATTATTATTATTATTATTATTATTAGTCAGTCATTAGTAACCGCCTAAGCTGTTATCATTCACGACTAATAGATAATTATATACTATAAATCTACTTCGCTGGTGCGTTGGCATTTTATTTCCTTAGTTAGTGTAGTTTTGTAACTCCTTATACGTATAGATTCCATACCTTTACTCTTTCTCTTCTTTGTCATTTCAGGTCTGCATCTGAAGAAATGTTAGCAGAGCATAAACAAATGTCACCACCGCTTCAATGTAAGATAACATAATCACGAAACATGCGTGTCTTGTTGTAACTTTTCGTCTTCTAAGACTTGTAACGACCGCTCTTGCTGGCCTAAAGAGACATTGGTCATAGTTCTTGTTAGAAAAAGCTTAACATCAGAGAAAAACTTAAGATAGAAAGTGCCCAGTCCCGAAATCTTAAACTTACATCCGTCCTGATATTCAATGAATAGCTTTGGTGATGAGGAGATGCCGTCTCTTCTCCACTTGGTAATAAAGCTAATTTATCCTCCCACCAACCGCACCTATTCATAAAACACCGACATTTGCGCAGACTTTGAAATGGGACGATGAGAGCAATTTGGAAGCATGCATGATCAATGTTTGTTTTCAGCACAAAACAAACAGCATGTAGACTAGAATGTCGAACGGTGGCAAAATAGGTATGGCCTTAATTTATTTTATATAAAGTTAAAAGTGATCATCTGGGTTTAAGTCAGCTTCCCGCACTTGTTTGATTTAGACAACATTTTAAGTGTCTATGGGTGCCTGTATCCGTGACATCCACGGCGATTTAGCAACCAATCGCATATATAGTGTTGATTGAAGTAGGTTTTATACACACATACAGAACAAATTATATTGTGAATAGGGTGACATTCAGCCCAAAGAGGTTTGCATGATAATAATTGCAAGGTGTATCTGCAAACTCTTGCATCTACCACCCTGTCCCCTCCAAAAAAGTAACTATTATGCACAAGGAAGGCACTTATGTTATCCTCACTTGTCAGGAGATACACTCAAGACATCAAACTCAACAAACAAAAAAGAGAATATTCAAAATATGGTCGTCAGTCAATATTAGCCACTGTTTAGGTGTGTATTGTTAATCGGTTTTGCTTATTCAAAGATATATTCTCAAAACAAAATTGGGTCTGAACTTGATGAGAAGATTTTGTGCACGTCGCACGTGAAATTGTTTGCTTAATAATTTGAATACACATTTGCATGCAAAGAAACAATGGAAAATTTATTAGGTCATGTATCGTGCAATAATAAATATTACATGTTCAGAATGTCCACATTGGTTGGATGGTGTGACGCTGTCTGGAAGTAAATTATATCAGTATTATCTACATGAATAAGTCAATATATATATATATTCAAAATGGCTAAATGATTTATTAAGCTAATGTTTGATGTATCAAAACATTTGTTGTCTGCCTTTATTAATGTGACCTCTGTGAAACTATTTCGCTTTAGCTATATGTCGGGTTCTGCCAGAGATGACATTAATGCAACTTTATTTAGACCATGATGGTAAAATAATTGATGAAACTAGATCATTTATTTAATCGCATTCAGCAACACAAACTTTAGACACAAGGCTCAGTCTTTATAAAATATATGAACTTCTACATATTCTCAAAGCAAGCGTGTGCATGTGAGATAGGGACATCTTAAAATACTAATGGAAGTGAGACAATATTGACTAATGTAGAAAGTTAAGTTTAGAACAGGATTGACATATGTGATGGGTCCCTAATGCTTCTATTCGCGTATTTACATATTGCGCCTTAGAGAATTGAGCAAACACACCTAATAGTAACATTTTATTCACAGATACAGAAAACAGATTCAACAATGCAACTAAGAATTGCACCCAAATTCTTAAAAAATTCTGTCATTATGATGCATAGCTTAAAATTGAATTTTAAGAATCAACTTTACTTTTCTTGGCAGGATGAGTTTCCGTGCATATTCAACATATGCACGACAATAAAGACCAGCTCAATGCAAAATATATTTAACTTGCATTAACATGTGAACCATTTGTGTATTATATTTGTAATCCCAATATGCATTCGTTTTAACACTCGTTCATGTGTTACTCTTTATTCGATGAAAAACACGTGACATGAGACTAATGATATTACTGATAAGTGTTATAATAAAAACAACAATATCGATAATGATAATATTCATGGTTCTGTTGGTTCATGTGGTATTTATGATGAGAGTAATGCAAACTATGGAGTCTTTATTTAACGTTGATGGAGGAAAAGCTTATGGTGTTCAAGTTTAAATAAATGTGTCTCTCTTCCACCCTTCTATTTCTCTTTTGAAATAATCGACTGAGTACACGCACCGACATAATTACATACACACTATATCTTAAACATGGTCACTCTTTATCTCCATCGATCGATCTCTTTAATGTGCAAACCCAATCTAATCGATTCTCTCTCTTTGTATCATAAGTAGCATATACACACCCAAGAATAAACACATATGAGCTGTAGTTTCATGTTTTGCTCTTATTTACTGTTTCGAAGTAAATATAACGGAGTTTTGCATGAAAAAGTAAGACTGGAGAGGACAAAACTAACTTGGTTAAGAAGTTAGCAATCGATAGTAAAATATATAATTGTTACGGAAATTAAAGATACATTCAGATGAAAAAAGACAATCGAAAAGACTACATCTCTTCCATTATGGTTTCGATAAGACAAAGTTCTAGATAAATCTTTATTACTGGCCTCCTCTGTCTTGCACTTTAAACGAAAAACTTAAAGGAAAAGCAACACAATCAAACAATATAATACACAAATGAACAACCATGGTTATCAGTCAATTTCAGGATAATAATTGACATTGTATGGCTATGTGTCAGTGCAAAATGTATAATTCACTATAATCATTATCAACTCATATTGAATACAATAAACAATGTACTTCTTATATAAGAATCAGATTTTAATTTATTTGGTAGATTTCTTAAATATCGCATGACTTTTTGTCAGCAATCAATTATGAAAAAGTGGATAATTTAGAAGATATAACATTGTGCTCTAATGTCATCCAAGCGTTCAAGATTTTTGTCTGATTTATTGCCTTGCAGTTTTCTGGAAGTAAATGCATACGTAGTTAAATTAATCTGGCACATGATGTGAAAGGACCACTGTATACTTATAACAAGGCAGATAGCAAGTATGAGTTGTGGTTTGTTTACTATATTATAACCAGTCGCATTACGTGTATCAAGTTCATTGAACGCAGCTAAATTGTCCAATCAAATGCAAGTAGGATATTCAGTTAAAGGTCTACTACATACTGTTAGAATTGACAGCCACACCCATACAACGATTTGAAACAATACTGATGCATAAACATATTTGTGAAATATATGAAGAATGCACAATTGTTAAGGTAATAAGATACGTCTACTTGCGTAGTAGAATAAAAATATGAACTGTCAAAATATTACAAATATAAATTGGTACAGGGATCTAAAACATTCAAACATACATTACTTTTATGAAATGTACTGCCCTAATTGCAAACTCAAGTGCCATTTAAATTTAATCGTGGATGCTAGAGACTGCAAATAGTCTGCAAGAAATTACGACGCTTTGAGGCCAAAACCATTATCCTATCGTATGTCATTTTTACTGTTATTATTATTATTATTATTATTATTATTATTATTATTATTAGTTATTATTATTATTATCATTATTATTCCGTGTTCATGGCCGATTACGTCATTGTCATTGGCGATCAGATAGGTAAATATAATTTAAATATATTTCCTTGGTGCATTTGCCATGTCCTTTATCAGTTAGCATAGTATCATTACTCGTTTTACTTTGCACGTTAACTTCTTTATCATTTCAAGCCTAAATGTGAAGAAACGTTCAAGAATGAGTATCAGTTTGGAAGCAATGATCATCAAGATTTTTACAAAGGCGCTATGGACTATAATGTCGAACAATGGCAACGATAAAGTTGTCTTTTTATTTTAAGCAACCATCTAGATGTAGATCCAGCTTCCCACACTTGTCTGATTAAGATGGAAATAAATGGTATTTTTAACGTTTCGGCCTACGCAGTGAGCCACAACTTCCACTGACAATACACAATTGTCATATAGTGTATATCTGGGTCACACCAACCAGTATAAAAGACAACCAGCCGGCCTACCGTCCTTCTACATCAATCAGCCAATCCAGCCCACCCGGCTGGTCACACTAACTCAACCGAACGCACAGGCTATACGACTTCAGCTGACCCTACCGGTCTTATCAAGCGAGTTGAATGAAGAGGATCAGCCGTCATTCGCAGCCTGGCAACCACTTATTAGCGACAAGTCCAGTTTTAATCTCTTCTATATGCTGCCTTTATTTGGCCATTCCAACATGCATATCATTTATACAACGAACTGCAGATTTAGCATCGTCGTTAGCATGTGGTTGACCTGGATGATTGATAATCCAAACAAGAAGAGTAAATTTCACAAAGAGACTTAGACTCAAACATACGAAGGAATGCTAACTCAATTCATAGCATACAGTATATATTCCAAACTGCGATTGAGCACTTTAGAATGCTGCCTCCCACTGTATAGAATCCTCGTTCAGCCGTTGAAGATGTGGTCGATCATCTGTCATTTGTATTTCACCCGGAATCTTCCTACACGCTACGTGTTTGATCGAGTTAATATCAAGGCAGTTTTGTAACAGCCGGTCAGCTACAGGCCGCTTTTGAAACAAATTGGTATCGGAAGGATACAAATATTTATCACACGGAATGCTGACAAAGGATTTGGTTCTTATGCCAGTTAATATGTCCGGAAATTATTTAGTTTCACTTTAAAATTGGTTAGTCTCGTCCGATCTCGGATCTCGGCCATTCAACGCTTGGCGAAAAGATCTTGGATACCCTTAGACTCATATTCAACGTCATAAATATGGCAGCATACAAGACGATTTTGAATACTTTAAACGTTACCTGAATATGGTTTAAAGATATTATCTTCTGCGTCAGCCAAGCATACACTATAGAAGACAAGCGAGTAAACGGTGGTCGTAACCATCAACTTATTGTTGAATCGAATGGGAGTGGGTTGCGTAAAATTAATAAACTAAGACTCCGTTTATCTAGATTAAATTAAGTTTTACTTCTGTTATGTAATAAAGATGACCAGGAATTGATATAGGTCCGTTTAGCCATTCCTACTGAAACAAATAGCAACTCCCAATATTATTTTATTATTCTCATTTATTCCATTTATAAAAGGAACCCCCCGTGTGACGTTATGCATGTAGTTCTTGTTATATTTGGGTTTAATGCTATTTTTCAGGGCCAGATAGGATATGTACAGTGGCCTTTATATCTGGTGGTTTAAGAACCCGGGCATAGACCGGTAGAAACCACCGTCCCACAAGAAGCTGCTGGCAAGCTAACTGAAATACCGACATTTGGCAAGCTAGAGACGCGAACCGTTACCTACATATTTGTTCTGACTGTGGTACTTATTATATTTGTATAATTTTTGTACTTGTTAAGTCTCTGTCTCTCGGTAATTGTCCCCTCACTCTAACATAGTCTGTCTGTCTGTATATGTCTTACACACGCACACACACACTTCATCATTACATGTATAGGCTATTTTTTGTATGTGTCATTATCATTTGCTTTGTGGGACTAATATATCGGATATGGAACAAGGCCGATAACACTTGTTGAAGAGTTTTGTTTACTAGATGGTAACCAGTCGCCTTATGTGCTCTTGTGTTACGCATATATGACACTGATCCGTTATCCAGTCATACTTAATCAGGATATTAAATGAAATTTCTGCTTTGTGATGTTACAACTTAGATAAAAAGTTAAAATCTATATTATACAACCAATTTCTGGCTATATATCCTAATAGAACAGTGTTACATAATGTCATACATTATAGCCACATTTCTTGCACTGCAATGATTTGAAATGTTAAAGTTTAATGAAAACAAGCGTCATCATCGTTGTTTTGGCATACTTTAATATGATCCAAATGCATATTATATGATGGTCCTAAAGGTTATGTTACAAGTCAAAACGAATAAATGTCCAATTTAAATCCAGTGATCCTCCCAAAAAATTTAACATTGAACTTGTTCATTTGCCCGTATTATTTAACGTGCAAATGGATCGATGGCCAGGAATATGGTGAAGTCAATTGGTGTATCGCAATAATATCATTAAAAATGTGATTGACTGAATTCACTATAATTACAAATGTACGTTATTATTGAACATTTTCTAATCCCAGTGAACAATTTACATAAATAAACCAAGCCAAATTAAAAGCGGAATGAAACAATAAGGCTAATTATGTTTCCGAAGTTGAAATAAGGATTGATTGTTATTGTATGCAAACACATTTATAGAAGAATCTAAATTTTAAAAAATATAAAGCAAGGACGTTGGAAATCCAACTCTCTAAAACATTCTAAGCTGCCAACAAGCTAGTTTCTTCCAATTGAAAAACTAATATCCTACATTCATATAGAAGTTAAAACATTAACCTCCATTAATAATATTTTGACAAATACATCATCTTAGATACATGTTTGCCAGATATTATGTTGTTTACAGCCTCAATATCACTGGTCAAGAAGACCACTAACACGATTTACAATATATATATATATATATATAAATATATATATATATATATATATATATATATATATATATATATATATATATATATATATATATATATATATATATATATATATATATATAAATATATATATGTATATATATACGTATATATATATATATATATATATATATATATATATATATATATATATATATATATATATATATATATATATATATATATATATATGTATATATATATATATATATGTATTTATATATTTATATATCTATCTATATATATATATATATATATATATATATATATATATATATATATATATGTATATATATATATATATATATATATATATATATATATATATATATATATATATATATATAGTCACAAGGTCTGCCCGCGATTACGTAAGTCAAGTACAAAGGACTTGCTTAGAAGCCATGTATATAAGTTAGACCCCGGCTTTAGTGGTCCTGTTCGTAATTGCTACAAAAGCCCGGCATTTTGGGTGTCAAAAATCACATGTGGACGTTATTCGAGAAAAGGACCCTTATTGACATGGTAAAGTTCACCACGCTGACAGACGGCCGGATCATTGTCTGCTAAGTTGAATAGAAAAGGGTGGAATCGATGTCCAATCATAATTGATAGAGGATGTGGTCACCATTTCAACCCGAATTTAACTGAGTACTTTATATTTGAAACCCCAGTCATTGTGAAACATCGTGCTGAGAAGTTGTAATAATAACTCCGGGAAGCTACTCGTGAATTGGCGGGAAAACTTAGGAAATTATAAGGAAAGACAAAGCATCGTAATTGGAGCTTTATAGGGACGGACTTTCGGTCTGGTTTAGTCCCGAATGTATATGAGATAGACGAAATAGAGACCAATGGAGATGTCGATGTGATTCGAAGGTTAATCGGAGAGCAGAGACAAGGAGAAGGAGGAAATGGGTCAAGGAGGCGAAATTGGAGAAACAACATTCAAAGAGATGGAGTCAGGAGTGCAGTCGGAAGGAGAGAAGGATTTGGCGGGATATGAGAAATACATATGAGTAGAAGGCTAGGACAGGTGGAAAAGCTTTCTCACACTATAAATCACAGGATGTAATAGGCTGTCACTTCGGCGTGAGGAATAAGAGTGATTGTGAAATTATTATAAGTTGAAAATTGAATTGTATTACATTGTTATACTTTTGAATTTCACCTTTGTGTTCTCAGTAATGTAACTGTCGACATTGCTGACTGGGGGATCGGAGTTTTACCTCTTTCCATCACTAATTTCACTTCCTACAACATCGAGCCTGGGTATAACTTCAACAGTAATTTAAATAAAATAATGAGAACACCCCACCCCAAACCCTACCAAACACCATATATATATATATATATGCATTGTACATTTGGCATTTGATTCCTCGACCTTGAACTTGACGAAATATTTATTTCCATAAAGGCATTTTCATCAAATGTTTCATTAAGAAATACAGTTTATTGTGATGATTTCTCTATATTTATCAAATTTATTCGCATATTACTGGTCTTACGTATTTTTGTTCGAAAAGACGTATTTGAAAACCTTGCAACATTTTAGTTGTGTTAACGAATTATACATATGTTTAGAACCTAATTATTTTTTTCTTCTTCCTAATATTTGATATATGTTCTTATAGTGTTGCTGTATTCGTTCAAAATAATTTTTAAGTTTTTGGAATACAACAAGTTGCTTATGTATGTGGTTTTACAGCAACATGCCCTTACCAAGCTTTGCTGTGGCTGGGATTTGCAAAGTATTCTGATTGTTTCCTTTGTCAGATGTGTTTTATCTTTCTACACTGTACCTGAGCATTCATAATGCTTTTTGCGTTTGATCTACATATATGCTAAAATATGTAGAAGTGTTAGACAATGTCTCTCTGGTCAATACACATAATAAATTATACCTGAGATTATCTTTATCTGGCTTCGAGGTATATTACATGTAGCTAATGTCACACACTTTGCATTAACTGTGTTGATTCGACCCATTTTCGTGGTTTGTCCCAATTCAAGTGTAAACGGAACTGTCCTGTCCTATAAACATGCATTATCTTATACGAAATCTACATCATGTTTCTCGTTTTCTAACATTCGTTCGGCTAATTGTTTAGGAACCTTTTCAATAGATGAATATTGCTGCATTTGAATCTTCAGTGATGCAAAGAAGCCATTCCCATTAGCATTAACGGATAGCGAGCTCAAACTAAATAGACTCTAGCCTATAAAGCCCGAGACTGCGATTCCTACACGTAGGACACAACTATATGCAACGTTTATTTAAGATAAATTCATATGGTGAGACAGAATATTGGCAAATAATACGAGAACACATAGGGAGATACGTAACCATTATAAAAGTAGTAATCAAATTACATACTAAGCCTAATCATAAAATATATCGATACTAATGATAGGCATAACTGTGATAATGATAATGATAATACTAATAATGATGATACTGATACTCACACATGCTAATGATAATAATAAAAAGTATAATACTTATACGGACTATACTGACAATGATAATATGCATGGTTCTATTGACTCATGCTTATGATAATAATGCAAATAATTTGTACCTTATATATCGCTCAATGAGGATAAGCTTATGGCATTCAATTATTAATACATCTATCTCCAAATCATAATTACACAAACACTGAACATGATTTATCTCTATCCCCCTTACTTGATCTCTCAAAAAGGCACACCAAGTCTAACCCATTATAGCTCACTCTCATAAATAACACACATACTCAGTCATATATACTTATGAGCAATATTTTTTTCTGTTTTTCATTAATTTACTGTATGGGACTGGTAAATATGCTTTGCACCAAATATAACAGAGTTTTGCATGAAATAAGAAGACCGGAGAGGATAAAATTGACTCCGTTTTAAAGTGAGCAATCAGTTGTAAAATATATATTCATTGTTAATTTTAACAGAATATAATGATTCATTCAGAAGGAATTAGAAGGTCGATATGATTACATGTATACCAATATGGATTCGATATACATGTTCCATATATATGTAGTTTTGTTTGTCTCTCTCTATTGGACATTGCAAGATCAACTTGATCAACAACAAGAAAAATAAAAACAATCAGACAATCCAGTACGCCAATGAACAATGATGGTTATCATACAATTATAGTGTCAGATTGACTTGGGTTTGGTTAAATGTCAATGCAAAATGTTTATTTTACTATAATTCTTATAATCTCATCGCAGTAATTGCCAAAGATTAGTTCATGTTTCTTATTAATTATTTAAGAAGTATTCACTTTAACATTGGCTTTTCCTTAAAACATATAGTGACGCCTATTTATGTTAACTCGGGCACCGTTAATATCTCATCTCTGATTGAGATTGACCACTGTGCCACTTAAAGTTAAGGGCTGTTAACATATTATTGAGTTCCTCTCATCTCCCGGATAATAACATATCGAACATATAGCTATAGGATTTCTCACTGCGTATATAGAGTCTCTTGTTGTCAGGCTCAGTTATGTCATTAACTATTTCCTCTTAGGAGGGTCAGAAAACAATCCACCTCACCCACGATTTTCTTTTCAAATTGGTTTATGAAAACCGTCTACAGTAAGGTCATCGTCAGTAATAATGTCATTTAGTTGAGTCCTTGTAAGTGAACTGAGATCAAAATAATCAAACTATGTGATGAAAAAATTAATTTATAGCGGACATATACAAGTGTTAAATATACAAAATACAACATGCTATCTGTTCAAAAAGTAAGCGAATTATTATGGTTTTATGAATCTGAATATCTTATCGATATTGGACCAAGATACAGCTCAGTGCGAATCTGATACCGATATTTGACATCGATTCAGCTTAGAATAAATCATTATATGATACCGATGTTGAACATGATTCAGCTCAATGTTCTTGGATAATTAAGAACTAGAAATAGCCATGATGTACAAATGAACACATTTGTGAAGACAAGATTTGGAAACAATGATATATGTTAAATTGATTGTATATATATGCACAATGTAAAAGGAAGATTGATAAATTGAACATCATTGCATTTCTACCTTTTCTTACTAAGTACAGATATAATGCTCTCTTGGAAGATTCCGATTCTTATCCCATGTTAAACAGTCGAACACGTCTTTGCTCGTATTGTAATTTAAAGTCACTGATAAGATGGACTTCGCCTCGAAATTGAACTATGTAGAAGAAAACAGTTCGTAAACTATAACATAAAATGCAACCGCCCATTGTTACATGTCGAATAATACAGAAAGACACAGTTGCAAAGGTATTATGAAGGAATAATGAATGTATAGATCATGAAATATAATACAAAACCAATATATGAATGTAACAGTGTTTAGTTGTGACTTTAATTCGACTGAGCAGACTGCAGCAAAATTCATATAGAATTCAATATATCTGATAAAAAGGAACCAAACAAGTGGGATCGATGTGACATTACATGATACGCACGTGATGAATATGAACTACAAATAATGATGTAGCAATTAATTATAATTTAAATAGATGAAAGAAAAACGAAACAAGAAGTAACTGGCAAGAACGGGAATACATTATAATATGCACTAGTAACTAATGAAACGGAAACTTAGTTTAACAAACTAAAAGAGCATTGCACACCTTAAAGCAATACCCTGTGATGAATGTACATCAGAATACTTTTATATGAACAAAGTAAAAAAAACACCAAGAAATAAAAGATATGACTATATGATTTCTTATTTGTTTCTCTTATCGTATTTATTATAACTGTTATTTACTACAACCGACACTATTATGTCAGTTAAGATTCATCTTTCATGCAACGATAAAGTTTACTGGAACAGATACATACACAATTATTTTGCGCAAAGTATTATGCTGGGCTATGCGTGTAAACGTAAAAACGATGACAGAACAGTTATTTAAAAAGTTTTGTACACTATTTATCCGCGCACACCTCACACGACAGGGCAGTGTTCGGTTATACATGCTGTTTTTAGTATATTTGGGTTTAGCGCCATTTTTCAACACATGATTGGATATTCATGGCGGCCAGTACATAGAATGTTGAAGGAACACTGGAAAAAACACTCTAGAAACCGCAGACCCATATGAGTTACTGGAGAGCTGACTCGCATAACCACTTTGGCCAAACCCGAGACTCAAGTTACTAAGGAAAGATGTGGGATAATAGGGACGTATTAAAACGGGCACTTTAGAATCGGCCGACTGGAACTATAGCCTTTGCTTCTATCCCAAATTGCACAGATGATCTAAATTGGAGGAAAAAAATTGATTGAAACTGATAAAATAAACAATTTCAATTTAAATAAATATACAAATTATTAATTGCAAGGCATGTAGTTTCGACACAACTCATAGTGAAGAAAACAAATTGATATTCAGTCATTGCTAGGTTTAACATGTGAGACCAACTGACTAAAGACTCCCCAATTTCGATAACAGACGAATTATGTGTATGAGAGAGATAGTGTAAGCAAAACATGGTAAGTCTAATCACAAAACACGCAATCAACACACAAAAATACTACATGGGATTCAGACTAACTCAAATTTACAAACCGATTCCAGTAAGTTAATAGTTGATAGATAATAAAAGAAATTTAAAGTATGCATGATTACTGTGTTCAACCATTTTCGGATTGGCTTAGGGATAAGCATTATACGTGGAAGTACGACATTTGTCTTTCTAATTATTATGTTTGTTAAATATCCCTCCCCCTCTCTCTATCTCTCCCTCTATCTCTCTCTGGTTAATTTCACACTCACTCTAACCACTTTTCTCTATATCTCTCACTATCTTTCTATCTAAGATCAGACTCACTGTAGGCCATTATCTCTGTCTATCTCTCTGTCTCTCTCTCTCTGTGGCTAAGTTCACGATAACTCTAATCCGTTCTCTCTATATTGTTCTTACCTGTATGACTTTCTCTCTTCCTCTCTCTCTCTCTCACACACACACACACACACACACACACACACACTGTTTCTCTATCCATGTAAACACTATACAAACACTCACGCACACACACACACACACACGCTCACACACATACTCCATCACAAACACAGTTAGGCTTATATTAGCATGTGTCTTATCGTTTGCTGTGTGGGACTATTCAATCTTGTTTGAAACAAGACAGATAGCAATTATTTTAAACGTTTTGTTTACTATATGTTAAGGAGTAGTCGTATGTGCCCTTGTGTAATGAATGTAGGACACAGAAAAAATTATACAGTGATGCTCATCCAGGATATTCAGTGAAGTTTATGCTATGTAATATTACATTTGAGACACACCCATTGCAAGTACTTGAAACAATACTGCATAAAGAAATCGGCGGGATCTAGGCTTTGTGAAATATTTCCTAATTGCAAAATATATAAGAATATACGAAACGTTCATTTAAAACCGTTAAAATAGATTAAAAGCCAAAATAAATATAATTTATATTCATACATGGATTTAAAAGTGTTAAACATAATTTGTTATGTTTACTGCAACAGTCATGAACTTACGTTGTCATACTGTGTAAAAATCAAACGTGTCTATATCGCTTGAGACCACATCTAATCTTTTCCAAAAATAGTAAAACGCTACGAGATAACAACACGTATCGGACACTGTTATCGTTAGTCAGTACTTTGTTGCGGCTTCAGTATTGGCAATCATGACACTATAGGGGACTTTATATATTTAATATAATTATTAAGGTCTATGAAATTTATGTAACTGTTAATGGATTCTCTTAACTCCTTTTATAGATAAAACTTGTCCTTCGGGTTTCCAGTCCAAGGTAAATTACTTCCAAAGACGTCTGACAAATGGATGTAGGAATTGCCTCGCTATGTACTCAACATTAAGAAGCTAGTGTGATGATTGGTCGGTTTGTTGTGAGGATAATGTGACTGGGTGGGTCGTAATTATGCATGTCTGCGGCAAGATGCATCGATGCTAGACATTACTATAAACTGACACACTGCATGCATCGTAGTGATTTGACTGAAAACATTGTTAAATCAAGGCTAAAATTCCAAATCACACACACATACACACATACACAAAGTGTATCGTTGACATTTATATGTTATGAACTGAGGTCTGTCTTTGAAGAATATTTAGTCAAGCGGCAAAACCTACCCGGCCTAAAAGCGAGGAAGCATACAACCAAACACGTATATATTATTTAAGCTTGTATCATCACAATAGAGTTTCCTTTGCTCAGATTACTCTGCTACAAGATTTACACCTGAAAATGTTACTGTGGATATGCATTATGATGAAAAATAATCTAAAGTTTCGTGTACAAATGTCAAAACTGGGAGTGTTATAAGTTTAAAGCAAGCAATTTTACGACAGTGATGGTTTAAGTAGACTTTGTCCATATATATGTCCATGGTTCATTAGATTGCAAATAATGCGACATGGGTCTAACAGAGTTTACACAATATTAATTTCGAGGTGGACCTGTCTCTCTGTTTTGTGTCTCTTCCTTTGTAACTAGTTACAACACGAAGAAAATGATAGCAACGTAATGTCCTTACTCAAACATAAATTGTCAAGAACTTACTGGATATAATCTGGAAATGTCACACATATTTCTCGTTGAATGAAAATTTCAATTGACATTGTCATGAAATCCAACAGGTGAGAACTTATAAATCATTTACCCTGCTCTAATACCTGTCACGTGTTCAGAATGTTCATGCTAGTTGGTTGGTACGATGCCGTTTGGAAATAAATGATAAATTTATTATAGCACATTTATTATATATGTCAATAAGTATGTTGACTAAATGTTCATCAACTGGCTTATATAGATAATGATAATGATAAAACTGATTATGACGATAATAACACTAATATATGCTAATGCTACTAATGATATGTATTATAGTGATAACGACAATGATTATACTGATGATATTAATGGCTCTATTGTAGTAATTATGATGATATTAATGCAGATGATGGAGACCTTAGACAACGCTGATAGAGGAAAAACTAATGGAATTCAAGTTTAAATAAATTTCTCCCTCTCTATCCCTTAAACTTCTCTTTTCAAATAATCGACTGAATACACACACCAACCTAATTACATACACACTATCTTCAACATGGTCTCACTTTATCTCCCTCCGTCGATCTCTTTAATGAGCAAACCCAATCTAATCGATTCTCTCTCTTTGTCTCATAACTAACATATACACACTCAAGCATACAAACATATGAGCTATATTTTTAAGGTTTTCATAGCTGACTAGACTGAAGCTAAAATCAGATAGAATACAATATAGCTGATGATAACGAAATAATCAAGTCAGAGGGAGATGACAGTACATGATATCAACGTGATGAATCGGAAATGCATATAATGATTTATTATAATTTATTATAACTTAAGAAGGGAGAAAATAAAGACACAACAAGAAACGGGCTAACAGGGGAATATCTGTTTGCATATATAAGAAACTAATGAAACGGAAACTTAATTTACCAAAATAAAAAAGTAGCTTAGCAATTATTCACCTATTGATTAATATGGTAACCTATGGTGAATGTAAATTATGATACATTTCTATGAATAGAAAACAAAGAAAAACAAATAGCGGTAAATGAATGTTAAGACTTTGAATTCTTATCTTTTCCGTGTTTCGTATTGAATGTAAATGTTCTTTAACATAAACAAGACTATTAGGTAAGTTATGAATCATCTTTCATTCCACAATCTAGCGTACTAGTATATTTACCTACACAACTTGTGTGCTCATGTCACTATAGTACTATGCTGCGATATGCGTGTAACTGCAAATAGCACCAAAGAACGTGGGTTATTTTAGACGAATATCGTACATTATTTATTTATGCAGACCTTTCACACAGTGTCGTGTTAAGTTCTGCATGCTGTTCTTGTTATGTTATATTTGGGTTTAATGCTGTTGTTCAGGGCCAGATAGGATATGCATAGTGGCCATTATTTCTGGTGGTTTAAGAACCAGGGCATAACCCGGTAGAAACCACCATCTCACAAAAAGCTACTGGAAGCCTAACTGAAATACCGACATTGGCCAAGCCAGAGACTCGAACCATTACGTACAGATGTGGTGTGACTGTGATACTTGTTATATGTATATAATTTGTATACTTGTTAAATTGCAATCTCTCGCTAATTACCCCCCACCTCAAAAACATAGCCTGTCTGTTTGTCTATCTCCTACACACGCACCCACGAATACATTCATTTCAGCATTACATATATAAGCTATATTTGTATGTGTCATTATTATTTGCTGTGTGAGACTAATATATCGGATATGGAACAAGGCCGATAAGACCTATTAAAGAGTTTTGTTTACTATATGGTAACCAGACGCCTTATGTGCACTTGTGTTACGTATGTAGGACACTGATACATTATCCAGTCATAGCTGAACAGGATATAAAATGAAATTTCTGTTTTGTGATGTCACAACTGAGACATACAATCCAATTATTTCCATCTATATTATGCAGTCAAATTCTGGTTACGTACTGTCATAAATTATAGCCACATTTCTTGCACTGCAATGACTTGACATATTAGGGTCCAATGATGACATGCATCATCATCGTTGTTTTGGCATAGTTTAACATGATCTACATGAATATTATATGATGGTCTTAAAAGTTCTGTTATAAGTCAAAGTGTTTGAATTTCCAATTTAAATCCTATGATGCTCCAAATAAATTTTAATATTGAATGTGTCCATTAGTCCGTAGTATATAACGTGCTAATGGGTCAACGGCCAGGAAGGTGGCAAAGTGATTTGATGTATCACAATAATATAATCCAAAACGTGATAGTCTGAATTCACTATAATTACAATTTTACTATTCATATCGAAACTTATTATTGAACATTTTCTAATCCCAGTGAATAATTTATATAAATAAACGCACCCAAATAAAACACAGAATACAACAATAAGACTAATTACGCTTCGGATGTTAAGGCACGAATGAAGAACGTTGCAGGTAACCAAATATATATATATAAAATCTAAATGACACAATAATGCAAGCACGTAGGGCAGTTTCCTGTCTAAAACAGTCTAAGTTGTCAACAAGCTAGTTATTTCCAAGTTCATTCAGATAAACGTAAAAATGTTTACCTCCATTAATAACAATCTGAGTATTAATCTATAATCTTAGATAAATGTTTGCAATGTTTTATGTTCTTTACAACCTACTGTCACTGGTCGCATAGACCACAAACACGAATTTTGACGAAGGTGAATTACAATATATATATATATATATATATATATATATATATATATATATATATATATATATATATATATATATACCGTCAAGTATGACTATTTCATCATAATTTATAAGATATTTTATACCCGACAAACCTTAATAGAACGAATACGGTACGAAACAGGCCTAATACTGACATAACTTTTCATCTCATGTTGTACATTAATTCACATATAAAACAAAGGCAAAATATGTTTACGTCTTCTCCAATATGCAAGATATGGAATTAGTGTGCCAGTTGTCATTTCGACGAACATCCTTGCATATGTATTACTGGACTCGTTTTAGATGCATGTTTTCTTATAATGTTAACCTAAAGAGGCAGTCATTATCAACACCTGGTTACAGCATATATGTCAATATACAACAACAATTTTAGCTTCAAGTATTCGATATGTTAATGAGGAGGAGGAGCTTAAGATACAAGCAAATTGAATATTAAAGAGAGAATATCACTCAGACATAATGCCAGTTGTTATAAATCCGTGTATTTCTATTTGTTTTGACTCAGTTTGAAAGCGAATGTTCATGCAACAACATCGTTCATTTCCGTAATGGATTTATCATCGCTATTCATCACTGTAGCCATTTTTGTCACTCCATATGTTGGTATGTTTACCTTTTAATGTTATTGGTAATGTTATTATTAGTTCCCAGTGTTTGTTTATTTGCTGTTGCTTTAATTCATTTGCGTTTTCGTTAGTAACACAGATAATGAACTTATTGATTAATTAGTCTGTATATTTCTTATATACCTACGTGTCATGATATTTACAGTCTATTATGTTGTAGTTCCTGAAACCGGGCGACTATTATATCATATTCATCACACAAGAGTGACAATATGTTAATACACACACTCTCAAAAATAATGTTAACTCTCGCACACATATTTGACACAAAGATATGGGGAGATACAGATATATCCCAAGAAAGAGAGAAGAAGCATGCATCTTGGCAAACGAAAATCATTTTTAATTTCTAATTAATCTTTAGACTTAGTGTGAGGATGCAAGGGACTAAGAAGCAAAAGGGAAAATCTTCCATACAGAATAAAGGAAAGAGAAGAATATTCACATTAATGAAAATATTATTTCCAAATTCAACGAATGTTTTGTATTTTACAGATGGTTATGTTGTTCATGATGTTAGATGTCCAACAACGTTCGAACTGCATGGGAATAAATGCTACAAAGTAATCTCTATCCAGGCTACATGGGCGGAAGCCAAGGTAAATAATTACGATAATAATGCTTTCTGAGTAATTTAGGTTCCAATTCTATAGTATAAACAGGTAATGAAGTCCCATTATGCTTTCAGCTTTCGAGAAATGTTACTTTGGAGTATAAAGGTGTTCATATCTAGTGTCAAGCAAGTTTTTAGAAAGACATACAAGCAGCAATGCATTGTATGAATTGTATGCATTGCTCAAAAATTTTTGGCGACAAATTACTCCAAAAATGTATTTCATACATTATTAAAGACAACAACAAAAAACAATAAAAAAAATAAATAAAGACATGTCGATAAAGACTTCTGCGGAGTCCCTGTTGTTTCAATTTGCGGTTACGATTTCGATACGCACGACACTGAGTTGGGGTTGTGGCTGAGGTAATATGGAAAGGGGTAACAGAAGCTTTAAAGGAAGAAGATGCTAGATAATATTAAATATATAACTGCAAGCGTCTTGCTGATTAAATGCACAGATCGATTTACAGACGTCAGCGAGTACATACATTTCCTAGATCATTTCTTAACAGCAATATATATATATATATATATATATATATATATATATATATATATATATATATATATATATATGTGTGTGTGTGTGTGTGTGTGTGTGTGTGTGTGTGTGTGTGTCACAATTGTAGCAGAATGTATATATTTTAACAACAGAACAAGTTCCCACCATTTGCTTACAGCAGACTAGATGGCTAGGGCATTGGCATAGTGCGACAGGAATATGCAGTACAAGAGAGAGAGAGAGAGAGACAGAGAGACATAGAGAGAGAGAAAGAGAGAGAGAGAGAGAGAAAGCTGTGGGGAGCGAGAGAAACAAATCACACAAATAAACTAAAATAAAATAAATTTACATACAAAACCTATATGTTATTAATGACTACGTATTCCTCGAGTACACAGAAAATGGAGAGAGATCATGGGAACTTACAGGTATGACTCGATCATTAATGATATTTATTTCGGCTTCAAGATATGTTCGAGATAACCTGTTGGAAGAAGCGTGAACGTCGCTTTGTCTGAATATATATCAGAGGCTATTGTTATTGTGTGGGAGATGGCAAGTTTAGAGTATTGAATTGGAAACTTTATGTGTTACCATCGTCGATAGAGCATATGATCGACAATTAAAGCATTATAACATAAATCTATGTTGCTTCTTTGTTACGAATTGAATTATATTAACAACTTGGTTTCATTTTCCATGATCAAATAATTCCATTTTTTACAATATATTTACTTTTCACGAAATAATTTGAGATATTACTACAATAAACATATATATGCTCTTCTGGTCCCACGTTTGATACATGTAACTTATGACAACATTGTGGCTAAATGTGATTTTGTGAATTATTTTCGGACTACGTGCAACCTCTGGGCAAATTAAGATTTAGTTGGAAAAACACGGACTTTTTGCAAATCTATTACAATAATGTATTAAGTACAGGCTTTCTCTTGTCAGCCTATGCTTTTCAAGATAGTATTTTGTATTCTGTTTAAATTCTGATATTTTTCTGATGTGCACTAAAAAAGAATTTCCTTTCCTGAATAAGCATGTGCTATGTTTCCATGATGTTTAATGGCTCTTTCTAACAAATATATTGCCGGAACCGATGTATTGCATATTCGGCTCAAGAGAAAGTTATTTATTGAGTTGTACAGCAAACTATACGTTGAGTATCAGTAATATAGAACTGATATATATATATATATATATATATATATATATATATATATATATATATATATATATATATATATATATACATATTGCTGACAGAGAACAGACAAGTCATTGTCGATGTGAAGCATATTGATAATGGCAAAGAGCGAAAGGAACTAGCAAAATATTCAAATGCATTAGATAACAATATCTGCCTCATATACTTATGAGCTAATAACTGTAACACTCATACAGGTACAACAAATGACCACACAAGAATACAGTCATTCAAACCTGAATTGAACACAGACATGGATGCAAGTAATATTGCGTTGTTTGACATTGACATATATGAGATATTGAACAGGAGCATGAAAGTTGCATGAAGGAATTTAAATAGATACAATATTAATTCAAGGATCTATACTGCTTTATGAACTTTGTATTTTTAAAAAATAATTATTTTGATTTTAGGGTGGGATCAAATAATACAATTTAGAGATACAAAGGAGTTTGGTCGTTTTAGTTTCAAACTCACAGTTATCCAAAGAAATTATTGGATAATTAAGGATTTAAGTATGCTTCAGCCTGTAAAAGCGAAAATCGTCTAAAATGATCATGATTTCCTTTAAAAGCACAGGGAAATTATATTGAGAATAGTACAAAATATATTTGAGTTTTGCTTTACACGAGCAACCCATGTTTGTGGAGTTACAAAATATTCTTTCTCTCGTTAGAGTTTAGTATTCATGCAATTTAGCATAATGGTGTCGATGTAATGAAAGTAATGATTATGATACAGTATTGTATCAAGACTTTCCTGCAGTAATATTTATGTTGTGAGAATTCGTTTTGGTTTCAATTATTGCATGTCACAAAATTATAATAGAAATATGATATGCAGTGGTACAACTTCAAGAGTTTCCTTTGCGGTATACTTTTTACCTTAAACATAATATTATAGTCATATTAAGCAGGTAGGGTTGTTGTATGTTATGCACAGATCATATTAATTAGCGTTTTCCCAGGAATTAATTAGCCATTTCATTATTATTGTGCCTCTTGCCGTATATTTGTATGACTGTTCATTCATTCTAACTGTAAAATCGAGAAATTAGCATGCAGTCCAGATAATAGAGGGATGTCTTGTTTTCATTTACAGCCATATTAAAGCATGTGGTCCAAAAGACTCCATGGTATCGTTTTTAAAGGGCCCAGTGTTTAAAAGACGCCACGTTTCCAATGTGCTGGACTCACCGTTTACATAAAATAAATAAATGAATTCATAAAATATTTAAAAAGTAAAAGTAAAAATGACGGTTTTAGGAAGTCCAGTTATTTTTCCTGCTATTTTGTGACGCATCACAGGATCTGATAATAACACATTATTTTCCCCATCAATGTGGGTTTTTTCAGGAATACTGTAAAGTGATTGGAGGCGACCTTGCAGATATCACTGCTGCGAAAGTTCAGAAGATAATTGATGGGCTCGTTAACAAAAGTCATGGTAAAAGTACATTTTCATGATATTCATGTTATATTGCGGTGTTGACTCTCAATTAATTTATACTTTCATATAACAGATGCAACTTCTTATAAATTTTCTGCATGAAATATTTATGCAATTAGTTTTATTACATTACATTTTCCATGTGACTGATGCCATTTTTAGCTATCAATAATCGCAAAAACGTCATCTTCCCCGGTATTACCAGCCCGGTAGATATACTGTCATCAGACAGTTATCAATGATTTATAATACGGAGCAAAATAATGTTTGAAGAATATATGTTTTTACTAAGTTTTCAGCATGGATTCAAATAACCAACTTTATTGAGTGAAAAAAAATAGAGTAACAGTAAACCTCGTAGATGAGTTTACTTTCAAATATTTGTTTTAATCCGGAAAAATAGGAATCATGAAAAATTTATATCGAATAAATTAAGGAATTTACTTAAGAAACAGAAAAGCAATAGCGTGATTTTATGTGTAGCCGAAGAGTTTATATCCTGACATATTGTATGTCCTCCATCCACCCTTTTGCAAACGTTCCCATCTTTTCGAAACTTTTCCAAATCGTTTTACTTTGCAAAGTCGCTCATCCCAAAACTACCTTGGATCTATATAAAAATGGTGCTGCGTTGACTTTCAATATGGTCGCAACAGTAGCCATCTTGAACATGATCGTTTCCCAACATATCATGCAGGAATTCAATATAGACGCAGCTGCAGCGATATTGAACGGATACTTCTGCTAAATTGCAAAACATATTGTCTGGTGAATTTCACTAGAAGAATTGTATGGTGTCTGGTTGACAAGTTATGAAATTAATACCTATCTCAATCAAATGTGTCAAACATGACGGCCATCTTAAAAATAGTAGCACAGTTACATCCGTAAAAAAAGATGTTCGTACTGACTAGGGGGTCTCCAGTGTTCTACTCATCATCATATATAGTTGCCCCTAGCTATAATGGTGCCCATCTTACATCTGATGAGGGCGACAATAGGGCAATATTAAAAATCTTGTTCTCGCTTTAGAAGATTGATAATGGTTTCCACACTCGGCATATTCAAAGAAAAAATTATTTTGGGGGATTTCTAAAAATCCTTTCGAGCCAGTAGAGCGTCAGTCCTTTCAAAGGACATTTGAATGATACCAAATATCCGTGTAGGTATAATTCCCTTGCGAAAATGAAGTAAAGCCTAGAAGAATGTCCAAGAATGTTTAATAGTAGAGTAATTTTCAAAGGAACATTAATCCTTCTGCGGTTGTTATTGTATAGGTATCGTATCCAACGAACGTTACTGGGTCGATGGTTCGGACATGTTGCAGAACAGAAGCTGGCGATGGATGCGGACCGATGGGGCTTCTGTCCCGTTTTCATATAAAAATTGGTCTCCTGGAGAACCCAACAATAAATATGAAAACTGTCTAGAAGTTCGTTGGGACCGGAATGGCATGTGGAACGATTCAGACTGCTCTACTAGGATAAGCTTTATCTGTCATGCAAAGTAAGAAAATAGTTTATGCTGTATGTTATCTTCCTCTACATTCCCGTCGTAGGCACTCATTAGATTTTGCTTTAGCACATTCCTGTTGATTTATTATTGTGTTTTTAGAAATTCTGAGTGGGCTGTTTCCAGTTGTATAGGCTTTTTTACCATGTAATTGTTTTTGACATTATGCTGCATATATATCAGACTTTAATCTCTGTCTCTCTTTCATCTCTCTGTCTCTCTCACTGTCTCACTGTCGCTCTCTATACCACTCATATATTAAATTTATTTTGCTTCAATTGGAATTTCAAAGTGGTTTTTCTTTATTTCAGGCCACATGAAGTGGACTTCAATGACGAAATGGATCGTTAACTATCAAAAATCTACTTGGAAATATTATGCTTTTGGAGATTTCATGCCACATATATTTAATCTTGATTTCGATGAACACTGAGCAAATATTATCCAACCCGGACAGTATCACATTTAGCAGGTTCAATAATCTTATTCCTCATTAGACTGAGCTTCGTGATAGACTGATTTTGTGTTGTTTTTTTTTTGTAATATAAATCAGAAGGCAATACAGACAAAACATATTCTTTTCATTATAAGATCTTGTTAATTGTGATTGATACCGACAGTTGATCTTTCGTAAATATAGGTTGCAGTGAACAACTGGATGACACTTTTATCAACACTTTCAAATAAATAATATAAAACATTAACACAAAGTAGCTTTATATGTATCAAAACTACACGTTCGGTCACAGAAATAACGCGGGATCCCTTGTGATGATAGTTTTGAATATTCCACGGCCGCTATGTCATCACATTTATAATCGCAGGAGAGGAATGTTTTCATTCTTATATTGTGTGCAACCATGTTAAATGATTAAATTAAACAGGGGCACATCATTATTTATCTTATCAAGCAAAATGCACGCCTTATGTTTATTCTGGTGCAAGGAGAAACTCTCCTCCTTTAACAAGAGAGAGTTGTAGGATATTTGTTTGACGAACGTTCATTGTAAAAAAGTAATTCTCTGCAACTAAAGCCCTTTGTCCTACTGTCCCATAATCACTTACCGGTAAACAGTGAAAAGAAATAAATGGTAGATCGCTCTGTAAAATTACTGAGTTTATACTGTGCTGGATTGTTTGTCGCTTTAACTTCTGGATTGGACTGTATTTGGACGGATCATTTGTTATACTTTCGCTAATGCATGCTTCACTTTCTGAAATAAATTTGTATCTGCTGCATAAAAGATTTTTGTTTATTGTTTCTTCCCTGCAAATAACTAGCTTTGAAAAGTTTTCAACACATCCTAGAATAAGCCAAATATGTTTATGTGATCAATAGTGGCTCATTTTTGCGTTCACTGAGTTTACATTCAACAAAACCGCAATTTAATGTTGATGATTTTTTCGGAATCACACGACGTGTTAGGTCATACATCTTTTATACAGGTGCGATGTGATTGTTTTAAATTTGCCCAGAAAGAAAGATTTACGTGATACCGGTATGATTATTGATAACAAGATTATACATGTGATATAATAATACATGAAAAATCAAAATATAAATCAAATGAATAAATTTCAATTGATGATCATACTTTCTTTAACAAAAAACAGGAAAAACGTCTTCGTCATTTAATCAGTCTGTCAATCTTAGATTAAATAAACGTTGAAAACCCTTAGATTCCAACGTTGTCATACCACCCGTCTTTGTATATATTAGTGTCTTCATATTAAACTTTAATTAACACTTCGATATGTATTTCTGCCTCTATATGCACTAACCGTTTGATGTGAAATGGTTCAAATATACCATAAACATTCACTGAGGTATGAAATTTATGCCTTTTATTTTACAAAAATTATCTAATTTTACCATACAGAGTTTGTACCGTGTACTGCATCCATGCAACTTTTACATTGATGATTTTCGGAATTCGTTGAACGCACAAGCAAATACGCAAAATATCAATCATGCAAAGTTGGTTCAAACACAAAAGAAATTTCAATATTTTTTGCAGTTATTAAATCTTCAGATATATCTATCAATTTTTTTGTGTAAACTGTGATACCTATCAAAGAGGAGTATTACATAGCCTTTCATGTATTATATTTATACAATGCCTTGATTTACATGTTTCTATCTGTCTTTCATTACATTCATCTATTACTCTATTTGTATGTCTCTCTGTGTATCTGCGTATATACATACATTCACGCAGATAGATAGCTATATATATATATATATATATATATATATATATATATATATATATATATATATATATATATATATACATAGATAGATAGATAGATAGATAGATAGATAGATAGATAGATAGATTTATAGATATATATATAGAAAGAGAGATAGATGTACATGTCGAACCCCCATAATCCAGTCAGGTAGATCATTCTTGATGTTACTTTCGCGAGAAAGATGTAGTAATAAGGAAGCGATGTAAATGGCACAAAACGACAATAAGTAGCGGTGGAACCCATCCTAAGAAGATACCGACTAGGGAATTATCAAACACTTTTAGTTAAAGAATATGCAAAGCTGAGATCAAAATGCAGGCATGAATGGAACATATGAACTGAATTATATCAACTGAGCTAAAATATTATCCTAATGGTCTTGAGGGAATACTTGCGGTTGGATGACTATTACAGTTCGCTCAGAATTGGCTCCCGTCCTTGATCAACGAACCAAACTGTGTCCTATTTGCGTCGTTACGACGCATGACATTCAGTGTTTTTATGCAGTGAAAGTTGAAGGTATAACCCAACATTTCTTTATTTTATATCAAATATAATACAAAATTTCATGTTTAAAGGCTTCTCAGAGGAGAGAAAAGTAATGTGTAGTAATGCAGGAAGCTTATGTTGAGGAGGGAATTTTTAGCGAAAAGCCACTCCGAGACTTAGCTCGTAAAAAGAAGGGAATTGAACTGGGTAAACAAGCTTCTCAAAGGTAAGACGGTATCTTGGCCGAGTCTTTGTGCCTGATTTGAGTAGATAGTTGAATATATTAGAATATTGAATCCTCACGTATAGTTGCATTTATTAGAATATTTAATAGAAATTGTATTGTTGAATTATTTAAATAATTGAATTATAACATGTACTTAACATCTATCAGAATGTAGATTGAACACTATGCGAAATTAGACCGAGTTGGATTTATGTGCATAAGTATTTATATGTATAATTCTGTAATTCTTAGGACGCATGCAGTAGGAATGATTACACAATAACGATGGGTAGATACAGTGTGATTGTGTTACAATAATTCATTGAGTAATGTTATTCGTGCGTAGAGCGGAAGGCATGAATTCGATAAGTCGAAATTTATATGTACATAGGGCCTGATAAAATGGTTCGCCCATTAGTCTGATGGAAGGTCCGTGAGAGAGTGGTTAATTTCGAAGAGTAGAGTAGGGAGACAAAGGTGTACGTCCCTTATATTTCTTCAGGAAGCTCCCAGGGTGCCGTGAGAATCGCTGCTGAGATATTCCAGGGTGTACGAAGTGATGATACCGAAGAAATAAGAAGGAAGCCGTGAAGTCTTCCAGTGTGTACACAAGAGGCATATTGTATAGACGGAGGAAGAGGAAGGAAGGAGAAAAGAAGAGAAATTAGATGAGTACTTGGGAAAACTCACTGAACAGAGACTCTCTCACAATAGGACAGTAATTTATATATGGCGAAGTAAAGATTAAAGGCATTTGGTCAACCCGGCCATTATTGTATTATGATATACTGAGCTGAAGATTTATGTCCATGAAATTCTTGCATTCGTATATTTGATAAAATTGTTATTTATCCAACCTTGAGTTGTTATATGTATATTAGAGAGTCTAAACTGCTGACTGCTGGTGAATCATTAAATTTTAATGCACACCTTCTGCAGTATTATTTATAATACCGTAGTGGATCAGCATTATTTATAATACAGCAGCAGGATTGTGACACTCTCTCTCTCTCTCTCTCAATATATCTTTCGTTTCATTACACGTGTCGGTTATGTATTAGTTGGATAAGAATTTAGGCTGATCTTAATGCATGATTCTTAAAATATGCCCCTACCAGAACAAAAGCAGACTTCAAATACATTCTTACAGCCTGTCTTATTTATATATTACATAAGCAATATGTGTTAGCAAATTCTTTTGACAAACGGGTGATTTTTAGAAACCTTAGACGCAAAATAAATATACATAACAAAAATAGCAACTTAAACATTTAAAAACTGGAAAGACATTCAGTATGTAATTAATGCATTAGCGGTTATCTCATAAATACACATTTAAACCCAACATCGTGACAAAGATAGAATCAACAATTTCATCAAATAATCTTTAGGGTAAGAAGAAACACATGCACAAACTTAAATTGAGGAAACATAACTACATGTCTAATGTTTATGGATAATAATGTGACTTATTTATTTATTTATTTATTTATTTATTTATCTATTTATTTATTTATCTATTTATTTATGCATTTTGTTAATATATTCTTTATTGACTAATTTATTTATTTATTTCGACAGAGTTATTTATAGATTTATTGATGAATTAAAAACAATTAAGTAATTGATTTACAGATTTCTTTCTTTTTTCATGTATTTGTGTCGATATAAATATTCAGTGAAGTAAACACAGATAGTTTGCAACTTGAATTACCCCAATTTATTCTACTCTTCCTCCATTTAATCGCAATCATTATCAGCAGCATAACAATACCAACAACTCCGCTTTTGAGTGTGAAATATCAATATCACGTCTTTGTCGTGAGAATTGAGACATCATGCAAACTTTTGGGAAACTTTTGCAAAGCAAGGTAAATGTTAAGTATTAGATGTCATTCCTTTCGTTTTTCTACGGAAAATATCCTAATATCTCTCCACGCGAGGGCACAAACACACACGAAAACCGCATCAGAAGAAAACCAGATTTAAGCTATGAAAAATTGTATGTCTGATTAAGTTTGTATCTCGTCCGACTTGTCAGAGAAATACCCTTCTAGGTGCCCTCCACCGGAATGAAGCGCTGTCCGACTTGCTGACAGAGAAATGCCCAGAGCTTTTCGACTCCTTCGCAGACAAATGTCCTTTTCGGTGCCCTGCCATATAGTATACTATGGTTTCCAGTTGTTTTCTTTTTTTTCTTCCTGATTTTCCCTTCGTTTATTTCATTAACGTAAGTGCAAGCAATCCACAATTTGAGTTCATCCATTTTACCGATGTCGGGCTTGTAATAATAATTAGCCATTGAGGAATAATTGAATGTATGTATATTAATTGAAGTTTCAAAACGGCTCTTTTCGGAACTTGCAGCTTGCACAACGTCATCTTTTAAAGTCACTAGTGCTTCTTCTACCTCTTCACGGTCTTGTCTGTCGATTGGTTAGTTTGCTCGGGTCTCGCATCATGCGCATCCTATCTGTCCGTCTATATGATTGTCAGTTTCATTTCATTCGTTCTCATTGTTATTATTTTCCATTGTCTACGCTTTCTGTTATACTTGTTGGTCGTTGTCCTATCCGTTTCGTCATTGGCTATTGTCTTTTTCTTTCTTTTTTCCTTTTTTGTAGCTCATAGTGGTGATTGTCTGCTCGGGTATCTTTCTTTTGGGAGTCTTTTTGTTGTTCTCTTTGTCTGGTGTTTTGTCGACCTGCGGTAGTCATTCTCCAGAGTTTGATTGTTTTCTTTATCCTCCAATATTAGCGGTCATTGGGGTGAGGGGTGTAGAACCTCTTATGTCTATCGGTATACTCTCTGATCAGATCTTCCCCATATTTGATGTTTCCCATACCTGGTCCTCATCGTCCGAGGACGTTTCCCATAAATTAATTCAGATGTATTTTATTTATAAAAGCTGTTGTACAACATAAGTTTTGATTTACTTTCTACTTGATTTAATTGGTGCTGTAGGGTAGCTAATCCCTCTGAGGTTTTCCCATTCCAAATCTTTCTTTTGAATTACGTCCCCTTTTACGCTACTCTCCCCTTCCACATTTGAGATAGTCTGTAGTTGAATATCCTTTTTCTCGCTTGGGATATATCTCCTTCAGCCTAGTCTCTACGTATAGCGCTTATAGCACTCTGATCAAAAGTTTCCTTTTGTATTTACTTTTCTTTTTTTCTGTTTGTGGCGTTTATCATCACTTTTGGTGTATATCTATCGCTTCGAGTTCAACGTCCCCTTCCTTGACTTCGTTCGCATAGGTAGCATGGGTGGTAGGGTTCTTGTAGTCTCCTGGCACATGAATTAATACCTGACACCTTGTACATCATCTGTCTTGCTCGCACCCACTGTACCATGGCTTTGCTAAAATGTCAATGACATATACAACAGTAGGGATTCTGAGGGCATCTCCTTTTAGCAATGCCAGTATTCTAACGTTTCATTTTAATTTATGGAATCCTCCTATGACAGCAACGGGTTGCTGCCTCACATGTATTGTAAACTTATGTTCTCATGTCCTGAGGATTTCTATTGTGGCAGCTTATATGATAAGCACATATACCTGTGTGTTAGTGCGGTTTGCTTCCACCTCCCTTACTATCGGGAGGTGTGAGGGCTTCCCTTGCTGTGATATATGTCCTCGGATCTCTTTCTACCCTAATACAGGTAATGATTTAGTTCCTTTAGGGTATATTACAAGTCGTTTCTTTCCCAATCATTTGCCATTAATTTAATTTGTTTGGCCTCAAAGCCACTTAAGATATCAGCTTGTCATATGCAGTTGCACTTGACTCCTAAATATATCTCTTGGCACCCTTAGGGTGATAGGATATGAGCCCTCCCCCCCCCCCCGCCCCGACATACACTTCTACTTCTGTTTTCAAGTAAATGTTGAGTTTTGTACACGTTTTCTTTAACTTGTGTTATGACTTCTCAAAGTTCATTGAGTAAGGCTTATTTTGGTCGATTTGAAATTGGTGGATATTATTCACATAATTTGCTAATGAAATTATGACGATGCGTGCCAGGACTTAACTGATAGACTCGGGTAGCCACAGTGTATAGGCTATGCAAAACATCAACGATAGCATTTTGGTCGTTTTTCTTTAGATCGTATGTTTGAACTTTAAATTGCTTCAGGCGTAAGTGATAGGGAGGTATTATGGAGCAAGATGACGGGGTACAAAACTAATTGATAAAATAGAAGATTAATACGATGAATTAAAATAAAATGGATGTAAGCACTATCAAATGCTAAAGATATCTTGAAAAGCGTGCGAATTAAAATAAATATCGTTTCAAAATAACCTAATCATCAATTATTTCCAGCTAAGTGAACGGCATATTTTAATTCATGAAGCTATTGACCGTATATGTTTATTTTTTATTACATCTAATCTCCATACCAAAAATTTCTAACCTTTGAATAAGTAAGTCAAATTTGTAGCTTATCAAAAACGGCTTAATTATATGATAACAATATAAAATTTACTTTATTCATGGAATTTTAAGATGTTGTTTTTGTCTTTTGGGACAATGAAAAGTTGTCTCCGAAGTCAAAATTTACCAAATGTGTTATGAATGATTTATATCTCAAATTTAAGTAAATATGTTTACAATTAGATAATTATGATCAAATGATTCAATTTAAAATCATAATATAATACTTGCTGTGTATTATGTTGTTCACAAAATAAATCACACGTTTAGTTTGAATCAGGACAAAGGTGATCGACAAAATACTTATACACATAACATATAAGTGTGGACAAAAAGCCAACAAATAATACAAATTAAATTAACATAACTATCATAATGAAGATGACGTAGTGACATAGTTAATTACAGTTTTAATAAATTTAAGCCTTGCCGCCTGTATCTAACATTCGATTTTTTTATAATAAATAACATCTGATTCGCCCTATACTTATTAATCAGGCAAATGCGATAACCAGGACATGATTAAGAAGGAGATCAAGTCTGCTATTATTATTATTATTATTATTATTATTATTATCCTTTCTGAAAGTACTGCCTCTCTTCATTTTCTTTAATCGGCAGTTGTAAGACTACTTCTTCAGCATTTAATTATCTTTATTTTCTTCCCCTTTCTCCTAGTTCCAAAAGACTGCTCTGGTGTTATCAGTGTGCTGCAATTCAGCTAATTATCAGCAGGGCGTAACCTTTAAATCTCAGCGTTATGTTTTCAGACGCCCACCTCGAACCGTCCGGCTCCTATACATTACACAGAGTTTGATCTTTTCGTATTTGCAATTTCATTTTCATCTCTTCTTTTTACAATTTGATCTGCAGCTCTCTTTATTCTTCTTGAATTTCTCTCTCATTCTCTTTCTCTCTCTCTCTCTCTCTCCTTTATTTGCATATCTTTCTTTTTCTGCATTTTCATTTTCTTTTCCATTTTTTCTTCTTTTTGAATTCGTCTCTCCCATTCTGCATCCTATTTTTCAATCTACATTTTTTTTTTAACTTCTTTACCTTTGTTGTATTTTGAATTCAATTCCATAACTTGGAAGCTAGAGTACTTACTAATCAAATTCAAAGCACTTTTGTCGAACTTATTATTTACAACCAAATATTAAAACAATACATTTTTAATTCTCGTTTTAACAAAGATGATTTTGGCTCCAGAAGATCATACTCTCTGTGAAGTTATAGCAATTCATCTTTTTCATTGACTCTAACCATTCCTGGGTAGGATAGAAAATAACTCTCCGCAACAGATGACTTTGTGAAAGCTTGTTAGATTTATTATTCAAAATCAAAACAACATGTAAAGAAAAATGTCCACAATAAAATAAATTTATATTTCAAAACAATGTTAACTTCTCTGTAATATTTATAATGTTCTTATCCTAGACGAGCCCCCAATTGCTGTTACGTTTATATGGTCACAAACAAATAAACAGAAAGAAGCAAAAACAACAAGTTTTGTACTGGTCCGCCACAAATCAGGACTTTGTCAAAATGGCGTCCACTTGAATAAATTCACAACAGTTCAAAAATAATAGTATAGGTCAAATAATGAGCACTTTCGATTTCAACTGAAAGGTCTAAACAAATGTTGTTTTCTTCCTCTAGAATTATATATATATATATATATATATATATATATATATATATATATATATATATATATATATATATATATATATATATATATATATATACAACATAAAATACGTCTGCAGACTACAAAAGGAACACAATACATGATAATGACTCCAAATTGGAAATGAGTCTGATTACTCGGTTACCTTTTTATTTGCACATAATATAGAGCAGTGTTTCGCAATATACCCCGCGTGACAGGTCATACTAAAGATTTTGCGTCAGTCTTGCCTGTTCATATATCCTGGCGCAAACAATGGGAGTTTACTGAATTATCATATAAGCGTCGAAACCCATCATCCAATAAGAAATTCATCCAAAGGCATATCAAGTGTTATTATTAAGAGTATTATTAATAACTGTCAAAGCATTCTTAAACATGATTTTATTGATCATATATAATAGTATACTTTTAACAAAGAACATGCCGGCTACATTAGGTAACCACCGGTCCTTTTTATGATATGTTCTTTACATGAAGTGTTCTGTCCTGCAAACATGGCAGTACAGGAGTAACAGGAGTTGTGTTTGTACAACATGTTTGTCCCCACTCAAAGCAAACCACGCAATCTTAGGATTAAATAGGTTCAAACTATTAAAAAAGTATAAAAAAGAATCAGCTCTTGTACATATGCATGCCTACCTTACATATATGGAATAGATGATGAGATTTTGTGCTTCACCATAACGAAAAGACCCTTTTAGGAAAATACAAATTGTCCAAGTCCAAAATATGTGGCAAAAATGGACATAAAGTGAAACGTAGCTGCAATGACACAAGTATCGCTTCAACGGCGTAAACATCTCTGCTATTGTAATCATCGTAGGCTGCACAACGTGAGATAGCTGACAGAGTGAGAATACATACTGAACGCGAGAACATTCAACCATATAACACAAAATTCAACTTAATTCATGAGGATCAATAGCAGTTTTCGGTCTTTTATCAATGTGATTGTTGGAGGAATGGAAGAGATGATATGTCACAATAGTTTTACTCAAGAGTCATACAAAAACAGTACGTGTATGTGTCGTGTCTCACTTTTACACCAGCATAAGACCAGCCTCCCGTGAGCTGAATGCCTGTAGGGGAAAACGTGCTTAAGAATAAAACTTCGTCATGGTTGTCGATAACTCATTACTCATTCGCCTAGGAAAAGTAAATGAAAAACTATTATCTGCATCACGTGCACTTATTGTTATTTATGACATTATCAGTACGAAATAACACCTTTACTCTCTCTCTCTCTCTCTCTCTCTCTCTCTCTCTCTCTCTCTCTATATATATATATATATATATATATATATATATATATGGTGTTTTTACAGACATCATTCACTTTGACTTCTATGTTTGTCCCTATGTATGTAAGGTCATCCACATGTATGATAAGGTCAATATTAATTATTTTAATCTTAACTGTGTCCATCATTTAAGCATCTCAAAAATTATGTTTGAAAGTTTCGTATTACTTTCATATTAGTGATAAATGACACGAACACAATTAAGTGGGGATTTTCTCCAAATCAGAGTTTTGGTCACAAGCGCTTAAAATATTATTTCTCAATCAGATTGAATATGACACATAGATAAGTCGCTGCTACTATGTCAGCAAAATAGATAGTTCAGAGAAATAAATTATGTATATATATATATATATATATATATATATATATATATATATATATATATATATATATATATATATATATATATATATATATTAGAGCACATACATCAAAAGTAACATGACATTTAAAGTGTTGGTGTAAAGCAATTTCATGTATCGGGTACTATTGGTATATCAAATCGTGGTCCGCCCATAGCGCAATAATATGCATATATAAACATTCTCGCGCCCGTCTGCAGTTGACTCTAGACCAGTGATTAATTTCCACACATTAATCATTAATGTCGTATGAAAATAACGATACAAATTATTAATAATCCCCGTATGGAAAATTGGTTTAATATGGTATACAGTTTCATCACCATTCTTTCTGCTTTATTAATTAAATATCAAAATATCCGAAGCGCTCTCTCTCTCTCTCTCTCTCTCTCTCTCTCTCTCTCTCTCTCTCTCTTTCTCTGGACCATCGTAGCACCATAAGGGCTAACATTATTGAAATGACTAGCGTATAGGACGATTTTCGTTTGTGTCATCCCAAAATGTTACTGGACTTATGAATGATGGTACAAGTTAAGTCAAACCGACCAAAGGATGAGAGAGAGAGAGAGAGAGAGAGAGAGAGAGAGAGAGAGAGAACGTCGAACCGACCAGAAAGTGAAAAAAAGAGAATGTTTATGGTCGGTAGTTAGGTTACTAAAGCAGAATAATTACTTAGATCAACTGTATATATATATTAAAATATTTAATGTTAGTTCGTCATTTCGTTTCTTTTCAATTCCACACTATTTTTCATGGACCGGCACGTGAATGGCTAAGCTTTCATTTGAATTGCGTAGCTAATCATATGTTTGTAGTGCTCTACTGTTTTCATTAAAACCATGTTTCATTTTTAAACTTAAGTGTGTGTTATTAAAGAAAGCAATCAACTTATCAATATGCAAATGTGTGTGTGAATTGCCACAAAAGGTGTAGAGCTACATTTTGTAGCGGACACACTCCGATATGTGAGGAGTCATCAGTAAATACTCAGCAGTCTGTATAAAATATTAACTCCGTTCAAAGGGCAACTATATGTATTTAATATGTGATATAAATAAAATATATAGACAGTATGTACGCTGTATCAATTATATAAAACAAATTTGTAATTTTTCATTAGAACTGAAACATTTATACATCTCGTGGCATATCATTGATACAGCGTACATAATATATATATATATATATATATATATATATATATATATATATATATATATATATATATATATATATATATATATATA
This sequence comes from Sinohyriopsis cumingii, assembly GCA_028554795.2. Taxonomy (NCBI): domain Eukaryota; kingdom Metazoa; phylum Mollusca; class Bivalvia; order Unionida; family Unionidae; genus Sinohyriopsis; species Sinohyriopsis cumingii. The sequence continues at coordinate 573,730 of JAPYKE020000205.1, forward strand.
TGTATATGTATATATATATATATATAGAGAGAGAGAGAGAGAGAGAGAGAGAGAGAGAGAGAAAGAGAGAGAGAGACAGAGTGAGTGAGAGAGAGAGAGAGAGAAATATTCATTTATCGTACAAATTGAGATCAGATCGGTCGGCAGAGAAACATAAACTTAACATAGAAGTTAACTTTCACAGTGGTTACAATTTACATATATACGTTTATCGATAGTTGTGAATAAATTAGTCTTATGTAAGGAGGATCCTGGTTCAAACCCTATTTTTAAATTTGACGGCAGCATTATTTTTACCCGTCCCGGGTCTCCCCCGATTATTCTAAACAAATAAGAAATCAACCTTGTTGAGATAACAGTGTTGATTTCATCATTGATTACTAACCTGGGACCACCATGGAAAACATAATTTGTCGTCGCACAAATTAATGAGTTTAATCCAGAAACACCTCTTGAAGTAGACTTATGACATGTTTACACACAGCCGCTAGCGATTTATTTTTAATATTCACCAAAAATGTACTATCACAAAACGTACTGTAATAACCAGTCCAAAGAGTCCACCAAGTAAAGTTTACACCGACATATGTGTTATAACCCTACGAGAATGTATTAATGCCACCGGAACAATGTCATCAAAATAACTGTGTCCCGATTTGACAAGGACCTCATACTCAATGTTATGACAATTTCATTGTATTGCCATCATTTCGACAGGACCACTAATCCCGTTTAACGGAGGCATATAATTATCGAATATAATTACTTACCGACTACATTTGTTTTAATTCCTCTGGCTCGTTTTTCTTTTTAAAACTTTGTTATCTGCTTGTTTTAAACAGTACATTTTACTTTGCAATCCGAAGAACTCAACGATATGAGCAAAACGTTTTTCATCTTTAAATTTTCTATTACTATTGTATTAACCTTGCAATGAAATCCGTTGTTGCTGTTTTTGAAGTTTATTTTGTTGATGATCTGATAAATCAAATTGTTCTCGGCTATCGTAATGCCCTTGATAAATATCGTCATATTACTTCGTCTACATTAGCGAATCAGTGTCAGTAAATAATAGCTCTAATAGCTCTGTTACTTATCCGTAACAAAATCATCGTGGAACCAGTACATTAAGGACCTTGATATTTCAAGAAATGCCATTCCGACATACACTGGCTTGTTCACCTTTAGATTTGCTTAATTTCATTTACCGCTACCATGGTCTAAACAAATGTTTCATACTAACAAAATTATTAGATGTAACACGTTTATTTCGTCGATCAACGTTTATTAACAATTTCATTAATATAATCATTATGAGTATCATGAAGCTCAACAGGATGAGCAGGATGTTCAAGAACAACGTCTACAAAATAACTCATTGTACCATTTGGCATTGCTTCTGATATCGCATAACCATAACGTTTATTTGCGCAAAAAAAAAAAAAACTATGCAATTTGACGGTATTGTCTTATCGTGGTCGGGTAAATATTTATTATTAGTGCTAGCAGATGTTTTTGTATAAATTATTCCGCCTCGGATTCCGCGTTCGATTAAAAAGATGCAAGGATCTGGTAACATTTTTATTTTTTATTTTGTTGTTTCGGTAATGTATACCAAAATTAATCCTGGCTTTGAGTAAAACCAAGCCGTATCAAATCAATCCATATTTATCGGTACTGACAAATCTGAAAAAATTGTTTGATTCCGTCACTGTGCACGGCTACATTTTGTTTTAGTTTCTGGTATAGCACTCGATGTTGCAGTTCCACCTAATATTCTAAGAATATGTAATATCTTTGGCAGTAGTGTTTGTGCATAGTAGCTATTTATGTTCTGATTGATCCTCCACTTCTAGAAAATAATGTGATTTGTGCCAGTGACAGATCAAGTATAAAAGGTTTTTGTTTCAGTATTTTGTTAATTAGTTGTTGCGTGAGCTGTAATTTTGCAGATGTTCCAGTACGATCAAAATCTTTTTTTTAGTGAAACTGATCCTCGTTCAGCTATAGCTCGTGCTAGTTTTTGTATTTGTTCCTGAGACAGGTTAATCTCATGTAAAAATGTATTTCATTATGAATTTCGACAGATACAATTGTTTTTTTTGTTTTACACTTACACAGTCATTCTGCCCTTCACAGTGTAACGTATCAGTCATATGTTATTAGCGCATAAACGTAATGTGCATCAGCTGCAACATCTCCTAATTTACATGTTGATTCGATATCAGCAGTTCATACAATAGCTCACTGAGAATGTTTCGATACGTCAAAGTGAAATACTGAGTAAAGTTTTCGAACCCCTTCAATCGAAATTTGAGATCCAGAATCAGCGTCTTGATATTTTTTGCATCGCCTTCATCAGACACATATCAGCGCGATATACGTTATTTTTAGCGTTAGCTTCAAATCTACATTCGATAGCTCGTTCTGGTTATCACTTAGACTTTTTTCTGACAAATATTCGTTAGACATCAGAGCTTTCAAAACAGAGTTGTTTTGTAGTTGATTATTACGTCGGTTTAGTCGTTGAACAACAATCAATTGTGGATATTGCTCACTCGGCGCTGTTTTATCTGTTGATTTTGTTACAGCTGTTTTATAATCAGTTTTCTGCACGAGGTATATTTTCTGCTGTAAGCGACGAATATTGTCTTAAGTTAATATTTTGAAAATGATACTAACATTCGTGGAGTCATCAACGCCAATCGTGAAATCACACACAGACAATCAACAGGACCAATCGTGTTTATCAGACAGTCGTTCAGACCAGCACGTTCAAGTACGAGACCGTGTTTTATGCCTTCAAAAGCCAAATAATGTGCAAAATAGAGCATCATCGTAATCCGATGTGATTGACTTGTAAACGCTGTTCGCTTATGATAAACGTAATTGTTTCTAGTTTTCTGACAGATACATATAATATTTTATTTAATACTTCTAACATTGCAATTCCATCAGCTGCTGCAACTGGTGCAGTAATGCCAATAATATTACAAACGTATGTTAGCGCAACTCTTGTTAACATCATCATTTTCTGCAGTATCAGGTGTAGCAATACCAAAAACAGTAACATTATAGATACGAAAATTTCTAAGTATATCTACATCTGCGGCAGAGTCATCTCCGGATGTAGGATCATTTCCAGGCGGATCAAACTCAGTTAAAATAGTATCACCGTCTCCAGTGTATTTTAACCACATCAACATCACACTTGTTTCAACAGATATCAAGTAATCATCTCTGAACAACACCCGTTTAGAATAGTGCTTGAAACCGCTAAGTAAATTTAAATATCTTTCGACTGCTTGATTAGCAAGTTGATATCTAGCACTTTTAAACAAGCTCCAGTCGTTATTAACAAGGGTACAATTTGTACAAGTGGCAGCATCATCATTTGCATCTGTTTTTATACTACATCGAACTTCAAATTCAGCTGTATGAGGAAGGAAAGCAGGTTTTGGTCTCGTGTATTAAATATGTTCATATACCAGCCATTTTAGGCGCATTTGAGTTCTCGTACATATTGCATCCTATCTAAAACGTAAAATGAGAATAGCAATAACAATTACCTACTTTATCCGACATGCCGTGGTTATGTCTTCTTATGCTAACAACGGTGATGTCATACACTCTTGTGTTCCAGTTTTCAACTGAAATCGTTTAACGCACGGATGTCGCCGATCAAGACGGATTTAACTCTTACTCGTGTCAAAAATCACTGGGTTTCTCAGTTCAATGTAAAAATCGCATAGGTCATAATGATAGGAAACGACACATATATTTCATCATTCATTACTATACACATGCCTTGGCATATACGGAGTTATGCACGTAACGGCAGCATTGCGGATTTGATTGCAATGACTAGAATAAATGTGAGAAGAAAAAAAATAGAAAATCGTTAACCATTTGGTTTGTTTTGCAGGATATTATAGGATTAAATGATCATGGTTGGGTATTCATCGATGTGTAGATATTGCCTAATCACTCACGATGAAAATAATGTCCGAAGTACTACTGCCCAGTTTCTAATCTCCCATTCATATCAAAAATCTTAGAAAAGGTTGTTCTATCCCAGCTTGTATCTCATCTAAATTCAAACAGTCTTTTCTAGCAATGTACAATCTGCATATCGCCCTTGCCGCAGTACTGAAACTACTCTTCTAAAAGTAGTTATTGACATTATCTCTGCTTTGGATAGTGGACAGATTAGTCCTCACCCTCCTTGATTTTGTCTGCAGCATTTGACACATTATACCATGATATATTACTTCACCGTCTCCAGCATGTACTTGGCATTCATGATACAGCCTTACAGTGGTTCAAGTCTTACTTGGTAAACAGGACACAAATTGTATCTGCAAAGGGAGTACACTCCAGCCCAGTTGATATATGTTGTGGTATGTTATTTGACCCGTTCTCTTCATTATGTACACTCAGTCGCTCTCAAGTGTCACATATCATCATCCAGTGTCTCACCAATTGTACGCTGATGACACCCAAATATACACATCTAGTCACCCAACTGAAGCTGATGCTATCATTCAAGGTGTAGAGAGGTGCATTTCTGATGTGAAATCATGGATGATATGTAACAAGCTGCAGATGAATTATTGAACAATTGAGGCCATTCTGATTACAAAATAAAGACTTTCTCATTCACGTCCTTTACCTCAAACAATAAATATCAGCAACACCAACGTTAAATTCCCACAATCAGTACGAAACTTAGGTGTTACTCTGGACAGTAACCTCACATTGCACCAACATGTCATGAACATATGCAAGGCTGCATATCTTGAGCTGAGACGCATCAGCTCAGTTCGCAAATATCTTTCAGTTGATGCCACTAAAACACTTGTGTATTCATTAGTACTTTCAAGATTGGACTATTGTAACTCACTTATGTCTGGTTCATCTCAATATCTGCTCCAGAAACTTCAGAAAGTTAAAAACACAGCTGCTCGGACCATACTTGGAGTACCACGATCAGACCATACCTCCCCTCTGCTCTGTACCCTACACTGGCTATCCATTCGATCCAGAATCAAACACAAAATATGTTCTCTGTGCTGCGTTTCACAGTCCAACATACCTAACCGACCTCACCCATGTGTACACACCAGCAGTATACTTACGCTCCTCTTCTGACAATCGAATACTCATTATTCCAAGTATGAAAACAAATCATATGGACAGCGTTCTTTTGCATACCAGGGCCCAGCAACATGGAATGGATTGTCAATGAACTTAGACACAAAGACACAGCTATCACATTCAAGAGTGCTCTCAAAATTCACTTATTTCGACTGCAAAAACAAACTTAAAGACCTAACAATGTTTCCTACCTTAAAAATTCTCAGCATTTCTTTTTAATGTTTTCTAATTGCATTTTGTTTGTTTTTGTAATCATATCATTATATGTTTTTTATCTTATAGGTTTTGTCTAATGTAAAGTGCTTAGAGCTTCTAAAGATTATGCGATATACAAAGTCCTCTATTACTATTACTATTATTATTATTATTATTATTATTATTATTATTATTATTATTATTATTATTATGTAAACTTTGTGAGTAATTAGGTAAAATTTACACATCGATAAATACCTATCCATGATCATTTAATCCTTATAATTTAAATTTACTTTTCTTCTAACATCAGATCAGCAGATTTGATCAATAAAACATTCACATTTATGTAGAATAAAGTTTACCTTCATTAACCTCTTTACTGCGATATAATACATGTTGACAAGATTCATTGATTCTGTATACAGTGATACTGGGTTGAATGTCATTTCGGGTCATGAAAGTGAAATATTCTTATGATCATTATTTTTATATATAAAAAAATGTTGTTGCGGTTAAAAATTACGCTTGTGTATGGCAGGTGGTGTTATAGCAACGTCGCTGTTTTTAGTAACAACTCTTGGATGACAAATAACCCTGACCTCTAATAACCGCTGCTGTAACATGTTGTCGAGGTAAAATGCAATAATTTCGGAAGATTAGCTTCTAAAGCCTGCCAAATGCTTTCTTCGGCAAAAGGGTTAAGTGTTGGAGTGAATGAAGGTCTGTGCAATTACATTGTTTTAACCTTTTATGTTCAATTTTAAGCTGTGGCTTGCTATTTTTGATCGGAAATCACAGGAGTGGGTTGGTGGGAGCTTGTTGTTATTATTATTAGAGTGTAAGGCGTTGATAACGAAACTTCACATCAAATGATCTGGTAACAGGGAACCAAATGTAGTCCGTAGAATTTATCGATGTGTAAGAAATTCGTGATCAGTATCATACTGATTTACATACAGTCAAAACGTGGAAAACGCATTCAATTTATACAAATGGGAATTATTCCAGCCGAAAAGTCTTATGTTTATTGCCCTGTATTTGAATTTTTTAAAATGAATTTTGCGACAGACTGAAAAAAAATGTTATGGTATCTGAGTAATACATTTCTCCAACCATTTGTCGTATACCAGGGCGTTAAAAGGCAGGAAGGTGTGTGACCTGTTGTTTAACAATCATATTTTGCTTCAACCAAAATACGAGTCATATCCTGTAAAATGATATAAGACATACATGTGAATTTATCAGTTCAAACCATTCCTAATTGTCTCCAGAACAAAGATATTGCAAACGTGGAAGAAAAGAAAAAACATTATATTCACACATGTTCTAATCAGCTGGAATATATATCTAATTTCTTTTTTGAACAGCTCCTAAGATTTGAGATTGTAATAGACAAGGTATTTTGGTTGGGTATGTCGATAGAAAAAATTTATATTGCATGTCAACGACACCGGCATAAAAGCGGCCGCCACATATACTTTTCACATTCAGACCTGTGATAATTTGTCAAATATAGTCTAGAATCTTATCAGATAAAACAAAATGTGATTATTACAACATACTGTCAAACCAACATTTTCTTCCTGTGCAACATTAATTATCTGTGTGCTGTCCGACGGTAGACATCCATGACAAAGATAACACTAAATTACAATTTTCGTGGTAAATTGTTCACTATGCTGATTCATAATCTAGACAAACAAGTAACTCAGAAAGAGATTTAAACCTCCTTGCTGTATCGTCATGAAAATGCATGTTTTTCTAAGTCCAACATGCAAGTGAATTATATATATATATATAAAGATGGGGCCCGGAGTGGCCGAGTGCTCTAAAGCGCTCTCCGTTAGGAATCACTGCCATCGTAATAAAATTAAAATGTTGAATTCCTGTAGAAAAAGCCATGTAAAGTTTCGCAAACATAATCCTTTTTCTGTTTGCTTTGTTTGTTTTGTCTTAGTATTTTATTTGCCTGTGAAAAAGACTCATTAAAGTGTCATGAGCGCTGAGGCTAGCTAGATATTAGTTTTGCACTGTTCGTTGTCAGTCTATTGCATACATACATACATACATACATACATACATACATACATACATATATATATATATATACATATATATATATATATATATATATATATATATATATATATATATATATATATATATATATATATATATATATATATATATATGAGAGACATTGCAATATCAAATAACATCGAGTTGCCTGTAGACAGAATTCTATGTAAATATTAAGTCTCTACGGGCTCTATTTCGCCATTTTGGGTATATATATATATATATATATATATATATATATATATATATATATATATATATATATATATATATATATATATATATATATATAAAAAGAGAGAGAGAGAGAGAGAGTGAGAGAGAGAGAGAGAGAGAGAGAGACAGAGAGAGAAACAGAGAGAGAGAGACAGAGAGAGAAACAGAGAGAGAGAGAGAAATAGAGATAATTATAGATATACTTCCGACAGAACGGAAAATGCCATACCTGGATTATCTATGAGAATGCTTGATAATATTTGGCAGAATTAATGTTAATATAAGTAACACCATCATACAGGTTAGAGAATGTATGATTCGTAACCTACGAAGATTCCAATCCAAGACCGCGGGTAAACGGCACATGTCGCCTTGATTGCATACACAAGTCCATATTTCATCACGACTAATACGCATCTCCAAAAAAGGATGCGTATAAATCGGCAATATAAGCACTCGTGCGTAGCAGACATAGTCGCATGACGACCTAGTAATTAATTATCATCTATCTACATAGTCATTCCGGATTCCTATGAAAGAAATCAAGGTATAAAGGATTAATTACAGAGAATTATAAATATACACCTAACAGAACGGAAAGTGTAATTCCCGGATTTTGTAGGAGAATTCTATATAATAGTAGGCAAAGTTAATATTTAGTCGTAAGGATTACTTCAGATGCCTTTTGATACGTTTTAAAATAATAATTGTAACTGGCGACAGCAGGCAGTTTGATATGTATCTGTCGATATTCAATCTCTAGCTGACGATTGTTTGCAATTGTTATGATAAACTTGCCTTTTCTCGGAAGTTTTTTAGAATGAGTGCAAACACACAAAGAATTATTTATGTTTCTGGTATTATATATGCTAATGAGGAGGCGGAGCAAAATGCACAGGTTATTTTAATATTGACGAGATATTTTGAGAGTAGCATATTTCTGTGTCACAGACGGATGAGAAATATAAATCATTGCCTGCTATTACAGAAGATGCTCATTTATGCATGGTCATCTCCTAAAAATATAATGGGCTACTCATCGATATCCTTACCTTTTGTCATGTTGGCCAGTCTTCATGACGGTACGTTTTTCATTTAGACATATATATGCCTGCATGTCATAATAATTTTGTTTTTAATATGCATTATTTTATTTATTTGTTGATCTGTTTTGTTCTTTCAGATTTTGTAAAAGTTATAATATATCTTATTTCTTGGTCTGGCTTGTTATGAAATTACCTATTTTAAGTACATATGCGGTATATAAAACCGATGAACAAACATAAAACTATAATTTAACATACACTGATACAATTTTATCATACAGGCCATGAAACTTATTTTACTTAATTTGTGTGTAATTGCACGAAATATCACATAGTTGGAGAGAGAGAGAGAGAGAGAGAGAGAGAGGGAGTGCGCCTATAATTGAGACTTTGTATCTAGTCGCATAGCCTTAACCCCAAATGTGATTGCTGCTTGAACTCGAAAACAGAAACAATAATAAAGTTGACATCATTTGAAGATTATATCCAAATTCAGTAAATGATTTTTGCTTTGCAGGTGGTTATCCATTATTATTCAGTTGTCCCACATCTTTTGAACGGTATGGGCAACACTGTTACAAGGTTATGGATTTGCATACTAGCTGGATGGATGCTATGGTATATAATTATGCTTGCATCGTCTTGAAGGTAACTTGTGTTCTAACGCAAAATGTAGCACATACAATACATGTAAACGCAGATCGATATCGTTGCCAGATTTTTTCTCCGAAATTGTTCAAACGCTGAACAAGGAATTACATGCACATGCCTACGTGATTTGGGTGGAATAAAAGATATTTGTGAAACAAAGTAAAATACAAGATAATACTTAGTTCATGTTTCATTTCTGGGATCGGAGAAGATTGTATCCAGTGTATTACGAAACATAATCAGTGACAAAAATCACTGGACATTAAATTGAAATAAACTGCAACACATTTTACCGTACGATGATCAAAAGCAATGGATAATGAAGACTTGATACCTTAGTACATGATACGAATAAACATTTATAACATATTAATACAATTAATCTCACAGATACGTATTACAATTGCTAAATACAATTACTACGTGTCACTTGTTTCAAATGCAACACAAAAACAGAAAAACACGGACAAAATAAATATCACAGTTACACAGAAGTTATAAGATGTGCAAACATTATTTTAAAAAGGAAGGTTAAGAGTGCATGAAAAATCCACTAAACAAGTAGAATAAAACCTAAAGAACAAAGGCTATTACGAATGCCTACCAGGCACGCACGCCCCCAAAACAGCAATTTCATGATCAATTTATTCAAGGAAAAAAATTCAGTATCATACTTGTTTTGTTTTGTTAGGAGACGCTAGCATTTTGCATCAAGTTATGTATGTGAATGGATAGTAGTACTAATTATTGTAGCTGCAATTATAAACATTTTGAAAAAAAATTAAAAGCTCTATCTACATTAGTGGCGTTGCTTAAACCAAAATAATGATTACAAATATAATCCCACCATTGCCAAAAACAAGCATAATAGCAAATGCAACAAGAAAAGAATTAATTTCTTCAAAAATCAAGAGAGTTGTCACGAATCAGATACTATAAGAAATATTAAGACAATGCCGCTGTTGTTGTTTTTGATTTTGTTGTTTTGTTTTTGTATTTTTGATTTTGTTTTATTTTAATGAAACAAATAATTACTAATACGTAATAAGCTCTTTTGAAATTTGTCAAGGTGGTAATACTGTATGCATCTACAGCTGCTCACCCACCATTAAGTGTTTCAATATAACTAACATTGATGTAATTGTTGAGGTTTTAACTGATATTGCTACAGCTATATCAACAAATGTATATACTGTTTCTTTGAATAATAGCATTATTTGTTCCACAGAGAGAGAGAGAGAGAGAGAGAGAGAGAGAGTTTACTTCTTGTGATTTCATTTTTTCCAACTTCACTTTGCAAATTTTTTAGGTTTCACTTTATAATTGCCGGAAGGTCTACTTTAGTTCGTGGTATATTTATTTTACAGTGGATGAAGTATATTTTAATATTTATGTTATGTATTTTCATTGGTTCGTCATGATGTTCTAGTCATATTTTCAATGAACGCCTGGTATTCAATTGTATCGGCACTGATTACTTACTTGTGCTGGTGTGCGGTAAAACACCAAACCATCTAAACCTGTTTTGAAAGCTTCTTAGTGAAAATGGACAATTCATTATCTAACTTATATCATCACATCCCTTTTGCTTTTTTATGTGGGTAAAGGCGTTTGACTATTTGTTCCTCAGCAGATGGTTAATGTCCTACATGTTCGCATGCTTTGTATTTTTATACCTGTATTAATTTGGCCACACTTGATATACTTTTTTGTCATTAGATGTATCTTTATATATTAGACAATGAAATTGCTTGAATAAAATCACTTCAATGATAAAATTAATTATAAAAAAGTATTTTCCTTTTTCTAGTGCTATTCCATTTTTTGGCCTTTCATTTATTGTGAAAATGGTCTTTTTTGTTCATATATCATGTATTTGTTCAGTATAAGTATTTCCTCTGCTATTTAAGGTAGAATAGGTCAAAAGATGAACGTGATACATGAGAAAGGCATCGTCACCTATACATTTGGATTTTGTGAAGCTTAGACGTCGGAGATAAAAATCAATGGATATAACACAAAGTATTTGACATTTCATGTCTAATTAATTATTTCGTCTTCAAGCTTAATAATTTGCTTAGGATAAGTTATCCTGAAGAGTTAGTCATTGTTGCATACGTATCAAGCGTACCTCAATGCTGTATCATTTTACTTGTCCTTGTTGAAGATAACTTAGTTTTCGTCTTTTTATCCCATGCTATTTTTTGTTTATTAACTTTATTGTATTATGTATATCCCTTTCTCTCTATTCTACTGTGTTCATTATGGTAATGTTTACATTAAGAGCATGTTTTTTTTTAAAATACAGTAATTTTATTGTTTTTATTTGCCCATCGTTCCTTTGTTAAGAAAATATAGTGGCTAAGAAATAAATTGAAAATAAGTTAATAAAATCGTACAATACCGTAATATCACAAGAAGAAAACGATCCACGTGGAATGGAACATGGAAGACAAGTTGAACAATGATCACATTAATTTAGTATGTTCATTGTGCTTGAAGGCTAGTGTCTACAAAAGTACAAGATAACTGAAATTAAATGAAAATAAATTAGAACACTTCATTCAACACGAATTATTTATAATAGGTGTTAGCATTGTGTTTCATAGTGTCTTGTTTATTTCTTTGTCATCATCCAGATGGAAAAGCTCCTGTAATTGGGCATGATCAATCAATAAATTCGCAAGAACAAATTATAACCTTATCATAATCTTGAAACCATTTTCAGGTAACAAATAATCGATGTCAGCTAAAAGAAACAATATTAAAAGTTCACCAAGTCAGATGTATTAAACAGTCCTTAGAAACAACGGGTTTAGGATGTAAATGTGTCCCTCATCAAATATCCACATTGAATAAACTATAAAGCTAATTTGTATAATTTAATTAAGCTCACAATGCGCTACCTGATATGAAATGGCTCTTAACCTACCACAACTGTAAACACCATACCGGACTCACGGTACTAATTCAATTCTCTTAGTAAACCGATGCAAACACCATGATATTAAAAATTCAATAACTTTAAATTTCTGAGGGCTGATGATTCATATACATGTATTGATATCGATGAAACATTGATGTCAGCTTATGTTTAGGTAAAGGGATCTGGCATTTCCTGGTGCTATATGTGTTTGAAACAGGTGCATTCAATTTCACACCAGAGAGTCAGGCGCTAATTTCATCTATGAATGTTCCAAACTCAAGACTGTTAAAGGACTGATATTACATCAATAGTTACAGCTAGGATAAGCTCTCCACAGATTATTTTTCCTACAAAAATAATTTAACATTATCCACCATTACTTGCCAATCAAACCCATGTGTTCTCTATTTTACGTTCACCCATTCTTAGACTGGTTCCCATTTTTCCATACAATAAATACTGAGTGTCCTATAGACACATGCCGATTTAAATATACACTGCTACATACTTTAATTTACTTATATAAATAATGTACACTGAAACTAAGATAACACACTTTAATACAATTAAGAAAGCAACATAAGCGCCTTATATTACTGCTGCGTACGTCATTCATATACAAAAGGCAGCTAATGCTTGCAATTTGCACACCACAACTAAATGATCATTGCATACGAATACAATTAATAATTCCACTTCTAATAAGCTAACCAAGACTCTCTACCTGACATAAAATGGGCTGTACGAGACAAAATCGTTGCGAAATAAATGTTAGATAAACAGATTAGTCCGTTTTCTTAGATAAATAATGTACAATGTGTAGTATAAATACATGTTCTGCTCCATAACACTGTCTCTCAAATTCATATTGCTTTACGAAAAGCATTTGTCATCATAATTAAACAAAGAGGCGATGATTAAAAGCAACATGACATGCAAAGATTCAAACCGTTCCATGCTGTTGAAAGTGTTTATGCAACTAGAGTATGTTTTAGCGTAATGTAAAATATTACAAGTCTCAGTCTAACCTGTAGATTCACAAAAACGAAACTTATTATAAAGTAAGCACATTTAACCACAATTTGTTTCTACAAAGGTGCAAAAAATTCATACATTTTGTAGCAAATTTAATATTAAAGGTTACGTTGAGTAAATTGAGGACGCATCAGAGTATATAGGGTTTATTACTTGTGGACAACCGCCTGTCTGCTTGATTAATAGTTTTGAACTCACGATGGGTGACACTATTTACAGTGTGTGACTACAACGTATAAACACATCAGCATTGTATAAACTAGATTGATAAACAATATTCATATTTAGACACGATGTGCAAAATAAACTTGCAGCAGTATGAAACGTAATGCACATAAATGCAACGAAACGTTTACGACCACAACAAGCGTTCTGATTGAGATTCAATATAAAAGAGCATATGGAAATAAATAGCTATTCAAATTCTCTGCTCCAGATGGAACTGATGGAGACCGAAGTAGAAGGAATCTAAAATATCTATTTATATACACAAAACTGCCAGAAAGAATAGTGTGGGCAAATGATTTGGACTTTTAACGCAGCTTTTACTTTGTTTCAGTCATATTTATACGATGTCTGCAGTGTAGCAGTTTTTAGTAATGTCTAGCCTTAGGAAATCATTATCCATACAGCAAGCCAACCAAACATAACACTATCCTCTTAATGCTGAGCGCCTAGCGAAGCAGCTATTAATATCATTTCGTATACGCCCATGGTATGACTCGGTCGGGCTTGAACATGCAACCATCCGGATGAGAAATGGACGCTATAGCCAATATGTCATCGGAGCGGTCGAAAGAAGAGCATAAAACACTTGAAAGAAAAATTGAATGAACAAATTACTTTAATTTACTACTTGTCAAGGCCTCTGCTCATAGATCTGATTCTTTGTGTGACGTGAGCGATTTACACGATAAAGCAACATTTTACGACTATGGCAACTAAAGATGAATGACATTTATTAACTTTCGAATGCGCAATTAGTCTACCAGTATATATTCCTTGTACATATGATGGGTGGCGTGTGTGTTGCTTGCAAGTATTTTGTTGAAAGGAAAACCATGTGACGTTTTAAAGGTTCAATAACTAGCCAAATAATATTTCTAATAAATGTTAAACTACAGTCAAGATATGACATATATCAAGCAGACAATTATACCTCAAGAACATAAATACCATTCTGACCCATTAAATGTGTTCGGAAAAGCATTATTCCGTCACAGTCGCTACAGATGGCAATACGAAAACTAACTCACAATACACTGATAACACTTGTTGTTATTATATTGATATGAAGGTAAAATGTGATGCTAACAATGTAGTAGGCAAAGCAATTTGAGTTGAATATTCAAGCCAATTAACTAATTATAATTGTTTTTAGTATTGATAAATGTATTGAATATGATATGATAACACTATTATGGTACAACAGTGTTTGCAAACTATCTTATACAAACTGAATACAAATACTTTTTATTCCATCGTCATCAGTTTCCACATATTTTTACAACATGGCTTAGGATATATAATGCTTACTTATAGATCAAAATGTAATCGAGATAGCAAATACAGCTAAATTAGATAAGAGGATTGAGTTACTGATTGATACCCATCCAGATAATCACACACGTTTTAAACTCATTGATATAGGGATCCTTCATATATAAAACATGAAGAAGAAAGTAGCGAGAACATATAAAGTTTTCTTGTTTTCCATGGCTTAATTAAAAACTAAAAAACAACATATCTTAGATGAAATATTATCATATATGATGATGTTGTAAAATTTATTGTAATAGTTGGAAACATAAACCCCAAAAATAATACACTTTTAAAGATCAATAAGCATGCATTACGCGATAATTTTCTATTGATTGGGTAGAGTATGTGTAATATCACTTCGTGCGATATCAGTATGTGCGATATCAGTATGTGCCATACCAGCCCAAAAGAAGGCTTGTCGTTACACATACGCTAAGCCACTGTGCGTATCTGGCTTCTGCACAGCTTGTGACCACACAATTTTAGTAAATTCATTTCTTTGTAATTTTCCTTGTGCTTAAATAATCACACCGGGTTCATATCGAGATTTTTTGAAATTTGTATTCACTTTCCATTCAATCATGTATATCGACTTTTGTCAATAATGATGGAAAATAGTTTTATTTTCGATTCAGTGAACTCTCTGATTGGTGTTTAGATTAGTTTATTTTAGTAACGGCTGTCTATACATTTTTTTTTTATTTGTAGTAATACAAATAGGTGTTCTTGTGTTCTTTTGATATTCTATAGTAGGCAAACAATTAATAAATCTCCTGCATAACGTTGTGAATGTATTCTTTTGTCAACATGAAAGCACAACTAACAGTCAATGCATTTCATTTTCGATTTTGCGGTCAAATTCGTACAATAGCTATTTTTGGCGGACCCATATTGATCTGATGTTGCATTCTCACCATGTATGGATAAATAATCCTTCTTGTTGTTTAACAGGCACATAAAGTATAAAGGAAAACTTTTACAAGCTAACGTTTCTTACATTTATTTATCACCCGACACCTGCATCACGACCACAACGAATGCTGCTACGGACATTAACAAAAGCCGCAGCATGCTATCATACAAGAATATTCTTCAATTCACTGTAGTACGAAGTAAGATGAAATTTCTCTATTTTATTTACTATGAGATTCAATGCTTTAACAGCACTGTTGACTCCAACCCAGAAGTCACATACAAAATAACACAAGTAGCTGAACACGTCCTATGTGTGTTTTCCTACATTATAATGATACAGGATATATTGACTTAGCAGCCAATATTGTATCTGTGCAAAGGTTTGCTAGAGGTGTTTCTAAATTGAGCGAGGATACGGGAAAATTGATTCGACACCAGCTTTCTTTGCCCTGAAGCAAGATTAAGGCTAGTATATATATTCACATGAGCTTCCAAATCTGTGTCACTCGACTATACAACCATAAGAAACAACGATATAGATGCACCCATAGTGGTCACCCAATATCACAAACAGTAAGAGTTTGGACTGCTTACTGATATTGCTCAGCAGCTGTTTCTTGAACATGAAGGCGTATCAATAGATGTCACCGCTTCGCTGGAGCTAACAAAGTCAACGTGGAACGGTCTGTCAACTTTTTGCCTAACAGTTGGATGATTTAACTCTAGCCACTATATGGTTGGGCGATGTCCAAGTGTATTGCGAATATGAGAACTAAGTGCAAATACGCTGCATACGAATGTAATTTGCAGTTTTGGTTGCTATTGGGATTTGTGTATAAGAGCGAATCCACCCCGTGTTCAGGTTTTGAATGAAACACAATATGCATACAAAGGCCACGAATGATTTGATAAAGGATTCTTCAGCTTTACGAATATAGCCATGTTTGGGTAGAAGATGGAGAACCGCGGAAAACATATCCCTGCTACCTAAGTCGTGTTACTAAACAAGACACGCCTCGCAAGCTTGCCTATTACTCACCATTTACGTTACGTAAGCTGTTTTACTTTGGATTCGTGGATGTCCACAGCAGGAAAGATATGATGTATTGTTAAAACCAATCTGTGTTTGATTTGTGAAAGCAGCTACTATACAAGTTTTACTATGAGAAGATCAAACAGTCTAAATATCTTGTCAGGATCGTCTTACGCTTATCGCCGCTGACGTTGTCAATACAAATATTACATGTGCTATGCTTGTAAATAAGGTTGAACAAATGAACGATAATTCGCTATTTAGAAACATTATAAAATGTGGTGTTGGCAAATTCAAAGATGAATGCCTGGACAGTAGTTTCGACGAGTATTTGGGCATCGGTCCTAAAATACACTCGACCCTAGTCCGACTGACAAGCGCTATAAACATCAGAAAAAGGAAGAGTAGTTCCACAGTTTATTGTCGAGACAGATCGCAGACATGATATATATATATATATATAATGTTTTAACAAATCAATAAAGCCAAATAAACATTGTTTAGGTGTGCTTGGTTGCACTAATGTGAGTTTGTCTAAACGATGGACATTTCCTGTTGGAATCAATACGTATGCGCAAGGACGCGTGGTGATTGTAAATCAACTTAGATACTAGTTCTCTATCAGTGGGAAAACGGTATGAAATTCATCAGCACAAACTTTCTGCATTGTGGACACGTTGCTATTTGTTCATTAGAGAGGTTCGTTCAAACGGTAAAGAATTAAATCTATCTGAAAATTAATGCGGTCTGAAATTTTAGATGCAAGACGTTGGCTTATCATAGCTCCCCCGTTGCATACAGATAATTTCTTCCGAGTTAATCTAACGGAGGTGGTCGTGCACCTGACGTCAGAATAATAGTTCCCACCGGACAAGATCTATGTGAACGTGTCTGGCAGGAAGTACTTTCTAACGTTTTGTTAACAAACGTAGAAATAGCAATGATATTCTCTCATCAAGCCATCGACGGGACTACTGACTTTAATTTCTCACAACGCTTGTTTAGACAACCAAGCTGGGGCTATTACATTGGTATTGTATGCTATGAAACTGAGATTTTCTTCTTCATGTTTGGTGGTTGGTTTATTTTGTCAATATATTTAATCTCCAACAACTGTACTTTGTCCACAATTGTAGACTTCATACCTCCTTTGATGATCCATGTGACATTTATTTATCGCAATGTACACCTGATTACATTTAAGTCAAGTTTTAGGTCTACATTAGCACTTGGATGTGTACGGGCATCACTTGATGCTTGGTACACGAGTACAGTACTATGCAGCATGGATACAATTTATACGACCTTCTACAGGCTTTGAATTGTTGTTAGAATAAAGGTGTATATCCAATCGTGTACCAGACATTACGTTTATCTAATAACTTTTCACTCGGGTATTTGCTCCACGGAGTTCCCGTTAGATTCGATAACGCAGCAGCGACATCACCGATGTCGACCGTGTTTTAAAATACATCAACTTATATACTTGACACTGATCACAAATTCCAACTATTGCATTTAATACGGAGCTATGGTTGAATTACACAGCAACTGACATTCAACTTGGTACAGACAAAGAGAAAGATCATCGCTTTTACCGTCATCATCTATTCTTAGCAGACAAATAATAGCACACCAAACCACTGTGACATGTTTCCCAAAGTCGGTTTGCGTGCATTCGATTATTGGCTAGGTTGGATCAAGAAACACAAAAATGTTGTTGAATATGATATGTAAGTTGTTAATGTTGAATCAGTTGTACAATAATCCTATCAGTAGGTACTAAGTAGTGTTGTAGTGGAGCTTATGTCATCACCAAGAAGCAATTCGTTTGCCATTGATTTTTGCCATGATAGATGAAGTTCCCACAATTTACGACTTTGGTCCGCGTGAAAATAATATTGCTGTGTTCGACGACGTGATGTCTGAACACGATGCCAACTGAGCGAAACGTTTTCCTTTATCTTGGGGCGACATAAAACACACAGACGTGATTTATTCAACATAGCTATATGCACACGTACCAAAAGTAATAAAATTAAGCTGCAAAACGAAGATGACATTTCGGAGCACTGATGGCGTAACAAACTTTCATTTGACTTTGTTTGATATCGACCACTCTTCGGATTATTAATATGTTTGCGGAGGTCACATAGGACCGGTATAGTTTCCTCACGATGAACTTATCGGGCCGAATGACTTTCAATCTGCAAACCGCAATGTAACAACCATGATTTAGTTAACTAACATTAACGTCCCTATACCTTAGATGCGCGAACACAAGTCCAGTTCTGAGTTCAGGTGTTGCACCAATTGATTAATACATGTAATTTGAAATTGGAGATGCTGAAAACAGTCAAAATGTTGTTGCGAATCGGATGAAATATATGTAATTGCGAGCTATTTAATCGATTCGAAACTGGCTAGGCGATTAGTTATTCAATCAACGCTGATAAAACTAAAGACGATTAAACTTCCGTCAAAACACACATAGAAATCCAGCAGCGGCATGAATGCAAGTTGGTTTCATGGAGGCTTCCATGGCTAAGCCGTTTTGTTGAAAATAACATTGTGGATGTCTGTGATTATTGCTTAAGTGACTGCATTTCAAATGATGATTTCTTCAGTGGTTTATGAAAGCAACAAGACGTCACAAACAAATATGTTGCACGTGCATAACACAAGATGTGGTTGTTCATGAACCTGACTCAAAACGGTGACAGAGGTCTGCAGGTTTCTCAGAGCCATTTTCGTACATTTCGTAGGAATTTCAGCGTAATTAGCGGCTGAAGCTGTCACAGATAAACACGCAGCTGTGTTAGATGCAGTCGGAATTGCATCCGGCATGCCTCTAAAAGCGGCCGTTGGTGTCTGCATATGGTCTCATACAAGCATAAGAAAAGAACAGGTATTATATTACAAAGGGCAACTCGCAGAATCCCCACAGACAGAGGATCTCGATTAGCCCGGAGAACACACAATAGGTGCTGCTCAAGACCGACCTGCGTTCATAAACCATTGATTTATTCGCTATGGCAAAGTCGGTTAAACGTTTCCGACATGGTTTTATGATGTATGAACTTGGAGAAGAAGGCTGTCAGTCCACAATTCCACGAATATAAATGGAGATTGCTAACCCGGATCTAATAAAAGTGTTAGGGTTTCATAGGGTATCATACGTGGTAACGCCTCAACAGTAGCAAGAGTACAATAACAAAGACAGTAATATGAACACCGACTTACCAATTGCTTCAACTGCATGCGCATTAACCTAAATATGTACAGTTGATTGTGGGCATAAATGTTATTCCTATTATGACCGTATACCGAATTAGATTCACTACAGTTGCTTTCATGTGCACGAAGTTAATTGCCTCCAGGTCGTTCTAGCATCACGTAGTAAGGTGAGTGTTTTGAAACAATATGAAAAGTTCAGACTTGTGTAAGTAGTGTAACAATCAGGTGTACTAATATTTCGTAGGCAAAGCCAACGGAAATGTTTTATTTTTAAATGTATTTTTCCTTTTCTAGTGTCGTTTATTCTAACTAACATCAAGAAGAACTAAATTTTTTTCAGGGTTACTGTGCAATCCTTGGAGGAGACCTTGCCCGTATCGACAGTGCCAGAGATCGATCCATCATTGACGGACTACAGGGTAGGCATTATACAATTGAATTGAGACCCTAGGATGAAAGTTCGCCATTTTGTCCATAAAGGGCTTCGGCCTTGTTTTGTGCAAATTAATTAATATTCTGTCAGGTTCAGTTGGGGGATTCCAGATATAACGTTACTTTCAATTCAGTGTCATCATGTTTTCTTCTTATTGATATTCTGCATTTGTTGTTTAAAAGGTTATATGCTCGTTTACAATTCATTAGAAGGATAGGTGGTAAAGTAACATTTTTTATCTTGCTTTAATATAATTAAGTGTATGTATGTATGTATGTATGTATGTATGCATGCATGCATGCATGCACACACGCACGAGCGCAAGCACGCACGTAGGTACGTACGTACGTATGTATGTATGTATCTATGTATGTACCTATGTATGTATGTATATATGTATGTACCTATGTATGTATGTACGTAAGAGGGGAATTTGAAACGTTCTCAATATTTGGTTGCGTCATTTCGCTTCTCTGAACCTGACAATAACCTCATTCTAAACAAAAAGTGAAATTATATAAAAGTATATGCAGCTGTAAGGATACCACGTCGAGGAACAGGCATATATATGTTGATTAATTATCTACATGTCAGTGAGGTAAAATGTCGAATAAAATAAAACAATTATGCTAAAAATTCAAACTTCATACTAGAGAGTCCAGGTGCTCTTAGGGTGCTCCATGGCTGGTATCGAGACCAGTTTTGGCGCAGTTTTCAGATGGAATTCTCTGTAATATCCTTGAACATTGATGTCATTTCATCGTTTTGAATATATTGCGAATTCATGAAAGATTATATATATTCTGGAAGACCAATGTTTGTGATTGATGGCAGAATAACTGAAGCAGCAGCAGCGAACATGGTGCAAGGTATATATACTCGATATGCAGTGAGTGGCATTTATGTCATGACGGAAAGTATCTGGACATATGCTTGCAGCATAATGGAGTCATTTGATTCTCATTATGATTGGTACAATATTGGTCTTGCATACGTTGACAGTTGATAAAAACAGACTTATTTTGAAATTGCGAAACAGACACTAAATAAGTACATTGATTTAATTTGTTCAATCCAACTAAAAAAAAAAAATTTCATGGATCGCACAAAATGTGCATAGACCACACCTCTCCCTCTTTAGTCCAAGTGTCAAAATCTGTTCATAGGCAGAAGATTTTGAAAGTCCAAAGAAGTATTGTTCTCAAGTATATCTTAGACCACATTTGACTGCAAAAATTACATTTAATAAGTGACCAAGCAGACTCAAAATGTTTGTAAAGGTGCATAGAGTATACGTTATGTTGTTGCATTGACACAATTTTCGAGTAATAAAGAACTGTTACTGCTCAAATAAAACTATTTAGAACATTTTACATATTCCTCATATATTTACGAAGATATATCTGATATTGTCATTGTTTCAAATTCATACGCAAATATGACATGTGCACTTATTATCCTTTACAAAACTTGCATTTTTATTAATGTATGTATTCACTTGTGTATTTATTTATTTATTTATTTATTATTTTTTTATGTATTTCATCTCAAGCTATACTATAATACGAATCTCTTGCATTAAAGGTTATCCAATTCCGCTGCAGCAGCGGCATCACAAAATAAGAAAATAATATAAAACAGATTGAGATGATCAAAATCGAAAAGGCTTATTATTAAATAATGGACATCGCTGCAGCTATCTTGAAACTATTTATTTCGTTACACCTCCTTAGACATCATGTCATTATATCATAGCGTTTACACCAGTTGGCTACCAATGGTGTCTGGTTGGAGATAGTTTAAGATTTCTAACATAAATCAGATATGGCCACTATGGCGGATGTCGTGAAACTGTACAGAAAGCCACGTTGATACACAATCTCCACCAAAAGACCTCTTTGAGTACATCGTTGCCCCCGAGAGAAATAACACTGATCCTACATCCGATCTCGTTGACACTACTTTTAAAACATGGCTACTGCTCAATATAATTTGAAACGGTTTACAAACTCAGCATTTAAAAAGATGAAATGGTTTTATCATCGATTCGATGATATTGTGTTCGGCCATTAGTGTGTCAGTCCCATTAGATGTACCATGTTGTAACCAAATTGACATGTAGATCCAAGATATCGCTGCGCAGAAGTAACCTCCGGGAAAAGGCTGTCAAGGAAGTACTATGTAAGTCTAATTTTCAGTGCAATAAAACCAGTTACGGCTGTTATATCCTAGGTATCGATTCCAACGGATTCTACTGGCTCGATGGATCAGACATGTTGGATAAAAAGGAATGGCGATGGATGGGGAGAAACGGAGTTTCGATCCCGTTAACATATACTAACTGATATTCAGGGGAGCCAAACATGGATGATGAACATTGTCTAGAAATACGGTATCCCTGCGAGGGCAAGTGGAACAATTTAAAATGTGATACTCTGCTCAGATTTATTTGTTAGGCAAGGTAAAATAAAAATTTATATTTCTCTTCCTAATGATAGAACGTATTGGTTTTAGATCAGTGAAGAAAGAAATACGAGTTATTCAAATATAAAATAACACTACACACACATAGGCCTTTATATGCATAAATACATACATACATACCTACATATATACATAGATACATACATACATATATACATACCAGCATAAATACATATATATATATATATATATATATATATATATATATATACATATATATACATATATATATATATATATATATATATATATATATATATATATATACATACACATTAAATATATCTATATATAGATGCATGCATACATACATCCATACATATATATATATATATATATATATATATATATATATATATATATATATATATTAATATATATATGTACGAAGGTACACAAGTACATCCATCCATCCATCCATCCATCCATCCACCCATGCATGCATGCACGCTAGCATGCATACATCCGTACATACATACATACATACATATATATATACATACATGCATATATACATACATACATACATACAAACATACATACATGCATGTAAACATACATGCATTCACACATACATACATACATACATACATCCATACCACCCTACTTCCATGCATGCATCCATGCATGCATACATGCATACATACATACATACATCCCTCAATCCATCTATCCATCCATGAATGCATTCATGCATACATACATACATACATACATGCATACATACATACATACATGTATACATACATACATACATACATACATGCATACATACATACATACATACATTTAGACATACATACATACATACATGCATGT